>BSBN01000749.1:1547500-2147500 GCA_027924645.1 Cunninghamia lanceolata | reverse complement strand
TTAATGTTATTGCTTTGATTGTAGATGAAAGATCGAGAGAGATAAGAATATCGGAACATATCTCTAGTCTCTGAAGTCCATCGCATTTGCGAACAATTAAATTTTCCAAAACTGGACATAATTGCAACATTAACTCAATGGTCTTGTCGTTTATCTGAACATTCTGAAAATTAAGTGTTGCCAGGCCGGCGAAGCCACTAAAACAGTCAGGTATGTTTGTGAGAAGAAAATTCTTGAGAGCCAATGATCTGACCTTGTGGCATAAAAAAATGGATGTGGGAACCTCAACTTTAGAGACACGAAAGGCGCTTTCTGTAATACTCATCTCTCTCACATCTTTCAGAGCAGCACGTTGAATCCACTCACAAATCTTCTCACTTGTAAACCAGGAACGGGTGTTGTTTAACTCGAAAAGCTCAAGGGAACCAGAATGAAGCTCAAAAATACTGTCAATGATATTTTGGAATGCTACTGGGCTTCCAGATGAAGAGAAGAAATCCCCCGAAAATTTTAAGTTGGGTAACAAGGTCCAAAGGAATTTCCATCTTTTAGAGAGGACAGAACAACGCACTGCTTGTTTCAAGGGAACTTTACTCAAAATGAAGGTCAGTAAGCTATCTGGTAAATCGTTTAGGCATAGTCCATTTCTTTTTGGAGCCATAACTTCTACTTCAATAAGCTACTTAATGTTCGGGCAGTTTTCTTATTGGAGCGTATTTCAGTGAGGTTCGGGCAGTCGGAGAAAGTAATGGGTCTCTTAAATATATAAAATGTTTAATTGAACAAAGAAAAAGCTGAAAGCCGACGCGTACAGCAATTAAAAATGGAAGTCTAAGATGTAGCTTCATTTTATCATTTTCATTTGCGCATTATTACGCCCACGGCACGATTTTAGTAATGGGAGTGGAAGATGGACATTCATTTTCATTGGCGCATTCATTACCCACATGGGACGATTTTTTTTTTTTTTAATTGGAACAAGTTAACAAGAGGTTAAAAAAAACAGTTTACAAGAACTTACATAAAATTCTAAAACAATGTCACTGCTGAATAGACATTGCTGTCACATATACAACAATCAAGAAACAAAACAAAGACATCAAACTACATATACACAACTACTGCTCCAGTCAACTGTAAAGTCCTCTATCAGTCCAAAACAATATCACTGTTGAATAGACATTGCTGTCACATATACAACAATCAAGAAACAAAATAAAGATATCAAACTGCATATACATAGCCACTGTTCCAGCCAACTGCAAAGTCCTCTATCAGTCCAAAACAATACTGCCCAGTCCACAACATTATCCACTGTCCATTGCACCTACCTGTGTCACCACTGTACCTGTCCATATCAACATACCCACTGCACCTGATCAATAATACGGAGGTGAAGTATCCATACAGCCAAAACCGAACTCCTCCAGGCCTGAAGCATAAATCTAGAGATTCTTGGAGTCATTTTGTTTTAGAACACCCTGGAGTTGCATTTGAAGAGTGCAAAGGAGTCTCTTTAACTCAGAATTAGTTTGCAACTAGTCACGTAGGATAGCTGATAGATTGGGAGTTTGGAGAGACAATTTTGAGCACATCATCTGGACTTCGATTTGATGGGGTAATATAGTACCTGAAAAAATAGTCGAACAATGGAATTTCCAAATGCAGTTGATCATAACATGTCTGCAGGTGTGTGTCAAGATATTTGGTGGGTAGAGGTACCAAGAAAGACTATTTTCCATGACCAGGCTTGTGGGAAGAGGGCAGGGATCACAAAGAAAAGGGAAAACCAAATATTGTGTGCATGAGAACAACTCCAGAAAGCATGTTTCATGGTTTCAAGTTTTGAACAAAAAGGGCAAGATGGAGGACGGTGTAGAAATTTAAGTCAGTTACCAACAGACAATTTAAGGTGAAGTACTTTCCAAGTAGTAAGTTAAGATTGTGCATCAGCTTTGGATTTCCAGATTTGAAGGCTAAGCTTGTTCCATTTAGTTCGGCTAAATTTACAGCTCCAGTGAAAATTGAGACGGGGTGCTAAGGTGATTGAAGGAAGGAGTTGTCTATAGATTAATTTAAGGGAAAAGTAGTGAATATTGTATTTATCAATCCACCTCCAATCTTTTAGGAAATTAGAATGACAAGGGAAGGACAAAAGGCTAGATAGCTCCGGGGGGATAAGCTATTGAATTTCAAGAAGTTGTTTATTGGAACTAGACATATTGAACTGGTGCTAGAGTTGCTACCAAGTTTTCCATTTGAAGGTGGTTGAGTCCCACAAATCCTGGAACACTTGAATCCCTTTCTTAAACAGTTGTTTCCCTTTAAGTTGTTTGATAGTGCTAAGTGGCTTACCCTCTTCCTGGATAAGGCAGTTCGACCAGATAGATGAGTTTGCAAAGCTCAGGCCATGACTGAATGATTGGTCATACCAAGTCAGTTTCTTTGAAGTGATTTGCCAAGCCTTCTAAATGGAATTGAACGGGGCAGAACCATGTGTTTTGAAGAAAGAAGCAAGTAGGAGTTTGTCAGCCCAATCAATCATGGTCCATGAATGACCAGCAAAAGCAGACTGGATGTGGAATGGAACAAGATGTTTCCAAGGGGCCTCCCCTTCCAAAGCACACACAATCCACTTGGTATTGAGGCAAATACCTTGTGTAAATGGATCAATAATGCCCAAACCACCTTTATCTTTTGGTTGGATGCAATGAAGCCATGAAGTGGAAGGCACACCTTTCTTGTTACCCCATTTAGCCCAAATAAAATTTGTAATCAGCTGAGTCAATTGAGTGTAGCAATTTTTGGAGGGCAGCCAACAAGATAAAATATACACATGGCTAGCAAGAAGGATTTTTTTAGCAACCTGTATGCGGCCAACCATGGAAAGAAACCGGTTGGTCCAATTCATGAATTTACTTTTGATTTTAGACATGAACCAATTCCACATGTCTTTGAGGGAAACTCCAATGGCAAAGGGAACCCCTAGATATCTAGTGATAGTACCATGTTTAATTTCACGCCACTCATTAGGAATCCATGGGGGACACGGGTTGGGATAGGTCATAATGAACTCTGTTTTGTGCATATCAAGCTTGGAGCTTGAAATGGTACAAAAAAGTTCTAAAAGATCCAAGGTGTGTGTCACTTCATCAACTGTATTTTGAATGAAGAGCATGTTGTCATCAATAAAGTGTGAATTAAGAGTAGTGGCATTATATGGCAGCGAGATACCATGGATTATTTTGGAAGATAGCGCATGCTGGAATAAGTATCCAAAAGCATCAGCTGATAACACAAAAAGGAACAGAGCAATGGGGCAGCCTTGGCAGATAGATTTTTGTAAGGGAAATTGTGGGGAGAGAACTCCATTGATAGCAACTTGTGGATTGGCATCCATAAATAACATTCTGATTTGATCACAAATTTTGGGCCCAAAACCCAACCATTTTAACATATTAAGTATGAATGGCCAATGGATGCGATCATAAGCTTTGTCAAAATCTAATTTGACAATTAATGCATCTTGGGCAATTTGTTGTGCCCATTCGACAGTCTCCCATGCAAGCACGAAGTTATCCAGGATAAACCTCCCTCCTAAGAACCTAGTTTGCTCTGGATGCACAATTTCCTATGTAATGCATTTGATTCTAGGAGCCAAAGCTTTGGCAATAATTTTATAGGAAGTGTTGAGAAGGGTAATGGGCTACCATCCACTCATAGTGTCTTCATCTTTGCCCTTGGGAATAAGCTTGATCAAGCCCTGGTTAATAATATTTCTGAAAGAACCTATTTCAATGCCTTCTAGGTAGACATGATAAAAATATTCACGGATATGGGGCCAAAGGGCCCTATAGAATTCAACCGGAAGACCATCCATACCAGGACTTGTCTCCAAATCCATACTATAAAGGGCATCATCCATCTCTTCGATGGAAAGAAAGTGATCAAGAAATTTACTATATTCAGCATCAATTTTATGAGGAATGCAGTCAGCAACACATTCTAAAATAATGGAAAGAAAGGGGTCATCTTTTGATTCATCAACAAAGGGATTTTTATAATGCTCATAGAAGATTTGTAGGATGACAGAGGGGTTAGTCTGTGAAGAACCATCAGCAGACTTTAATGTAGAAATTTGTTCTTTTTTATGTTTGTGCTATAGATATTGAAAGAACTTAGACCCTCTATCCCCATCTTTGATCCACTAGAGGCGTGCAAACACTTGTGCACCTTTGCCTTTATAGACAGCCAATTTCGTCAACAAATTTTTAGAGTTAGCCACTAATTGTTGGAGGGGGATATTATGAGGATTGGACACCAAACAAGAACAACCATGTTCAAGCTGACGTTTAAGAAAATTTTCCAACCTTCAATGTTTGGCAGCTGCTCTTCGTCCATAGTCATGAAGGAAGGAAGTGCAACGAGCAATGGTCCTCTCCCACCAGCTAATCCATCCATCTTGTTGAGGTTTTGGTTCAAAATTTTAAATGGCTAAAAGACCATCAATGCAATCCTTTTGGGTTAAGTGGGAAACATTAAGCTTGTAGGGTAGTTCATTAGGAAGTGGGGTGAAACCGGAGAGGGAAATAATGGTAAAAATGGGGAGATGATCCAAAAAAGTAGCTGAGAGATCAAGATGGACAAGAAGGCTAGTGGGAGAGGGGATTATATGACAATTGGGGGACATATAAAAATGGTCCAAACGACTCTTTTTTCTCAAAAATCCCTCACTATAGTTTTGCCAAGTAAACCAATGTGGTGTTTGTAGGTCAAGTTTACCCAAGAGAGGGTCATACACTCCCAAGGAATTTCAAACCAAGGTCCAAGCATCAAATTCATATTGGGAAAGATGAGAAGAGCTGTCCCAACTACGGTCAGATGGGTGTTCCACAATGTTGAAGTCACCTCCAAGAATCCACTCAACATTTGGAAGGTGGAGACTAAGCCAATTCCAAAGAAGAGTTCTTTCTGAAGGGGAATTGGAGGTGTAAATTGAACAAAATCCAAATAATGTGCTTTGAAAAAGGACAGTGACCCAAATGCAACAGTTATTAGGGTCAAACCCATGAGCCACAACATGTTTAGCAAGCCAAGGAGCAAGACCTAGAACTGCACCACCACTACCCTCAGCATGACAAGTGTGAAAGAAGTGGGCATCATGCCAAATAGAGGAAAGTATGGCATCTAAACACACTGCACTAACTTTCACTTCCTGGAGCATGATAACATCTGACTGGTGATTCTGATTAGAATGTTTGACATGATATTTTCAGGTCAGGATTGTTAAACCCCAAACATTCCAAGATTGAATATGGCATTTCATTGGGATGAGTCAAGAAGAGTTTCCTCATCCGATAGCAATACATTAAATTGATTTCCTAAAATGCAAGTTTGTACTTCCATAAGGCTATCTTTGCAAGATTGTTCCCGGGAGGAGGAACGAGATCGTGTCCACAAGGGGCTACCTGGCTGAGAATGGGAGTGTAAGATGTGCATTCACTAGGACAGCTTGGAGGGGGCAATGTCTATCCAACCCTCTGGATGCACATTTGACCATATTTATTAATTAATTGAAATTGTGCATCCAAAGGGTTGGATAGACAATTCGCTTGGAGGGCATTCACAACTTAGAGTTCTAGCAACAATTACTTAACCCATTTAAAACCAATTATTATTTTTAAGCACTTAAAATCAATTATTTTTACAAATGTAATTATTAGACAGCGGAGTTGTTGCCAGCTGGTGCATTGTGCATACATGTTGGACATAAACTCCATGCCTTTAGGCACTGTGCACCTAGCTTTTAGAATGGCAGTGAATAATTTTGCGAAGGATGATTTGCTGGGGTGGTATGGTCCTTTGTCTCTACTCTTTAGTTGGCTACCTACTTAAGTCTGTCTCTTGTTTAAATTGATGGGACAAGATTTCTTCAGGTATAACATATAGGTAATGGTAAATTTTAGACTGTTGACCTGTTGTAAAATACTATGGTGTTCGATTTTTTTTGGACATATCATTTTGTCGACAAATAATAGGGTCAATAAAATAGAGAGAGGTTAGTTAGATGGGTTAGTGAGAAAAGTCAAGATTCAATAGGGTCGAATGACATCAATTTTTTTGTAAACAATCAACACAACAACATGCTAAATATTTATTTGGGTAGTAGGTAATAGGGGCTCGCCCTCTAGTTTGAGTGTGATGAAATTGTTATTGGTGTATAGTTGCTTGAGCTTGTTGGGTTGTGGATTTTAATAATAATAATAATTTAAATTTCCATTTAAAGTTTTAGTGTCAAACTTATATCCTAATACCTATAGAATCAAAATTGTTATTAAGAGACATTGGGATGTAAAGTTGTTTTGTACTTAGTTTTGTGTTTACTTTGAGGGGAGTGCATTGATACAAAAACATATTGACAAATAATATAATATTGAGGAAAGTTGAGTCGGTTGATCTATGTTGTCCACCTACTTCACTATACACCCTTCTATGCATCTACTCTTTATCCCATGTTCACACACCCTACACATTTGCTCTATCCATTTATTTATAATTTGCATGTGTACACTATTCATTTTATCTAAACCCCTTTTCAACCCCAAGATTAGTTCACAATGACAAAGTCATCCTTGTGGTCTAGGACTCATCCTACACCAATTTAATTTTTTAATTCAAATTTGACCAACTTCTCACCATTACCCTTTTTGCCTAGAGTTGACTGGACACAAGCCTACGTGATATGGTTATATGTTTTTGTATTTAAATATATTCAATGTATTCATTCTAATCAATCAAGGAATCTGAAAATCAAGAATATTTAAATAAAATATTTTTCACATCTACACCCTTCAATTGAGGCTCTAAAAATTATCTACCATTGCATAATTATTTTAGGTGCAATTGCATGTTTGAAGAATGTTGTCCTCAATTTTGTATTCTGTCAAAAAGTTGATCAAGGTGAAGAGTCCTCACAAGTCAGTCATATGACAACCTACCAAAAGTATTTATCATTAGCATAGGCCTCTCTCTCTCTATGTGTGTGTGTGTGTATAAGAGAATAAAGCCAATATTGATATTAAATAAAGAACTTGTAGCAATAAAATAAATTAGAAAAAAAACATAAGACCCTAGGGGAGAGGGCCCTATAGTGGGTCACCCTAATTTTTGAGGACCACATAGAGCACCACATTAGTCAAAGATTTAAAAAATAATGAGCCACACGTGCAATGACGTGTAGAGCTTAAAAAATGTTTTCAGGGGTGTCCAACTCATTTGCCACGTGGCAGACGAGGAGATGTGGTGGCATCTATTTTCCAATCCATTTTGAGGCTAATCGATAGTGGAGCATGAGGACCCCTAGTGGCAGTCAAATATTGCCAAAGTACATGTTGACCATGTCATGGGGTGAGTGGACACAACACCACATTCATGATAAACATGATAACTTTAATTGCTTGTCCCCTCCTATTTCTTTCCCAACCCACAACATTAGCTTCGTTTACTTCTACATTTTGGTGTATGGGATGGAGCCAGATTTCCATGCGATGGAGCCTTTAATGCATCAATTCCTCACATTGACACCCTACTACTAACCCTCCTCTTCCTGCAAGTTCATTGCATTTTGCACTAGAACATGTTCACTTTACCTCTGCTTTAGCTATGGCATACACAAAAGGAATGGGTGCAAATGGTTGGCATACACTTATTGCTTCTATTGGAGGTTGTTGTTTAAATGTCAGTGAAGGCCAAGTGAGGATTTCATATTTCACTAGGACAATGAACCAACAAAATCTTCATTTTTTGAGGTGTTTTTTGTATTTTGTTCTTTCAAAACATATTTCTTCACTTCACTTCTATGTATTTCTTCAATGCACATTACTTAACAACTTGGTTCATTTGTTTTTTTATTGTTGATATCATTGCTTAGTGGTTTATTGATTGATAATACATTTCTTAGTTTCACTCCAATGTATCACTATGAATGGATGTCAAGGCCATCATACCCAATTATATTTTAATTGTTTTTCATCCTTCTTAATTGTTTCATGAGGGTTCTATTTATTTTACTCCTCCATCTATTTGTAAATGGAAACTAAGATTTTCATACCACACTAAGGCAATCACCAACTAGAACTATATGCTTTTACTCATGTCTTATCTATTGTGTTTTCCTTATTTCATTGTTTATCATATGGTTATGGGGTTTAAGGGGTTTGATATTGGTGCACCCTAATAGTCTAGCTTCATATGCCCTTCTATTGGGCATTGTGTCTTGTTTTTGGTCTATGACCTTTTTTTTCCATCTTTTTATTATTCTATACTATTTGAGATGGGATTTCTTTGTTTCACTCTATGTGGCTATAAATTAAAGGTGAGGTCCCTATACCTCACTAATAAAGTTACCCAACTACTTTTTTATTTTATTTTAATAATCATCAAAGGCATAATAATGGTCAGTCGAATGTCTAGTTGAATGCTTAAGGATTTTTTATTTCTTTAACTTTCTAATGAGAAGACTTAAAAGCTTCTAAATTTCAAAAATGTTGTTCAATGGTGTTTGTTGGAATAGTTTGTGCTCCAATTGACTAGTGTTTATCAACACAATTGTATGGCCATCTTTGGTGTTTTGTAACACATTTATTACTTATGGAAATTTAAATCTTCTATTTAATCACCACTGTGACCTCTTCAATTTAAGTTATAAATTTTAATTTATAATTATTTCAATTAGTAAATCTAAACTAACACAATTTATGGAAATGGGTAATCAAAAGTTTTATTACTTACAAAAAATATTGTAATGTTGGCTTCATTGTTCATTACTTACTCTAGATATCTTGTGCATAATAATATTTATCTACTACTTAAACCCTAATTAGCTTTTTTTAAAACAACATTTATTCATGATTTTATTTTTATTTCATATATGATGTATCATTTAACCTTTCATATCCATTCATGCATCAATATAATAGAGTTTGATGTTGCTTTTCATACTTTATTTTTTTCCCACCCAATCTGACCTCCAAGTAACCCAAGGTTTATAATTTTACCATTTGGGGTTTACATGTGAGATTGATTTGAAATTTGACGTCTCATGCCCGTACAATTATAAAATTTAGAATTGATATCTCTCATGGCCATCTACCCTTTATTTGACCCAAGGTTTATAATTTTACCGCGGGGGTTTATAATTTATGTTAGTGTAAGCTTGGAATTTTAACATTTGAGGTTTCCATATGAGATTTCTTACATATAACCAGCCTATTTGTCCCACTATAGAATAATTATGACATTTAACCTAGATGTTCGGTTTGATTCCTAAATCCATGGACACACTCAAGTTTCATGTCTAAAATCTCTACCTAAGTTGTAGTCACCTACTCTCATACATATGAACAAAATAATAGTCTAATTTTATAATAAATATAAACATCAAACTCCAAATAGATTATTAAACTTGTGGGAGAAATAAAATTGTAGTTGCAATCACCTACTCTCATGGTTTACAATTCTATGGCCATGAGAAATATCAATCCCCAAGTTTAAACTAACATAAGTTATACAAATTCCCTATTGAAAAGATCTAAAACTTATTATCTAATATTAAGCCTATTTATTAAAAAGATACATTATAATTGTCCTAGCTACACATGAAGCAACCAACCATAATAAAATATATTTATAAATATAAACTCCTTTATAAACAAAGTGCGTGGTAAAGTGTACCATTAAAAAAATAGATATGTCCCATATCTCCTCATCAACTTAATTTATTCAAGTGATATTTTCCCTACTATTGGTTAGTTCCTCCATGAATATTTGCTAGCAACACATTCAAAGGTGTAAGGTTCACCAATCAAATGTCAATCTTATTACAAATTTCTAATGTTTTAACACCATCAAATCCATCCCTTCATCTCACATGAATCGATTCACACAATTCAATTTTAATTTCAGACCAAACAAGAGGACATAAATTTAAGAATTCAAACCGAATGAGCATTCAAAAAAATCAATCAACCTCTCACGATAGACACATAAAGGTGTTCCTCTACACCACATTCCCTATTTAGATATCTAGAAAAGATGAATTATATTGGAGGTATTAAGGATGGGATTGAAAGAATTGATCAAGACTGTATGCACAATTATGTTTAGGATGACATAACAAAAAACTTTTGTCTAACATAGATGTCCATATGTAACATGTTTCAATTTCAATTAAGAAATTATATTTACATGTCATTATTCAACTTGTTGGGACTTCCATTTTTTTATCTAGAGTTGTACTTGCCAAATATTGTAAAATTTCCTAAGGCAAGTGCCCCATGTTGTCAAAAATAAAAAATAAAAATAATCTAATTTTGGAACTCTCCTTATGTATGTTTGGTCCTTTGGTCTGAGCCAAAAGTTTTTCCTAACCCAGACCCTTTCTTCACTTTGGTTCTTTGGTGTCGGGCCGGAAGTTTTTCCTTACCCAAACCCTTTTACATTTCTTGGTGCACTAATTCCTATTTCTTTCAGACTGTCACCTCCTACGCTCGCTCCTCTCTAGCTTTAGGATGTGGTGGTTGTTGGTGCCCAAAAAAACCAACTCCCAAAATGCTTTATTTTGCCCCAAAAATCTAGAAAATTTATCAAATTTCCCATTTTTGCCTTTAAAGTTGAAATCCCCTATCTAAATCCAATCTGAGATAATCTTTAGGGATATTTTCTCTAAAAAATAGTTACTAGGTATTTGTCCCCTATGTTTTCCCTTTTTTCCCTTAGAAAAATTTATTGTTTTCTGCCTTCTATCAGCTAGTTGGCAAATTTTTGAACAAGCGAACTAGTTTAGAAGTTCGCATATTCCCCAACTTGCTAATATGGTAGTAGGAAGTGGTAGTCAAGACAAAGGTGAAGGCTTGTGGAGAAAAGGAAAAGGTTCTAAGCTGCCACAATGGAAAAAGGCTTGGTTGATGAATGTCTTAGTTCGAGAACTTGTGAGTTCACCAACTAAGGAGTTAGTCAATGCAAAGATTCACCAATAGAAGGCTGTGGCACAAGTGGAATTTTCTAAGGCACAAGAAAGAAATGATGGAAAATCTTTGTTAGTGAAAGCGGAGGTTTGGAAACCTCCAAGTTTGCTCACTAAAGGTTTTCCCAACAAAAGATTCACTGGTATAGATAAAGTAAAGGCAAGGCTTGCATAGTAAGGCTGGCGAGACAAAGGCAGAGGCAAAAAGCAAACAAGCCAAGTTTTATCAATGAATTGGTTGGTTTGCGAACCACTGATTTCACTGACTATGGTTCACCTTTTCAATATTTTTCTGATAGGTCGGCGAGAAGAATGAATAGGTAAACAAGGAGGAGAAAAAGAATATAAATGTGAAGGAAGATGGTTCACAAAAGTCTAAAGTTGTCAACAAAGAAGAGATGCAGCGACAAGCCAAGTTCGAAAAAGAGGAGAATCACTGATAAGGCAGAAAAGAAGAAGACAATGGTAGAGTTAGCAAAGAATTAAGTTTCCCAATAAGGAAAACACAAGTGCACTTTGCTTAAGGAAAATGAGGAAGAAAAATAGCAAAGTGTTTGGTTGGGGAATCAATGGAAAGCCAAACTAGTGAAAAGTTTGGATTTTTGATGATTTACCAATAGGGCAAGTTGGCCAATAGGATCAAGCAGAGAAAAGGATATAAAAGGCTGACAAGTTTGAGAATGTTTGGATTTGTTGATAAAGCAACTCAAAAAGAGTTTCTTCCTTAGTTTGGAAAATTATAGATTTGCCGACTAAGGGGAAATAGAGTAAGGTCCGGCAAAATAAAGATTTTCCAATAAGAGAAAATGTAGTCTAAGTTTGAAGAAACTCAAAAGTGTTGACAAGGAAGAAAAGGTCGCCAAAAGATAGTTCAGTAAACTAAAATTTTGCCAATAGAAGGCTAAATATGAGTAAAGAGGGAAAAGTTTGCAAAAGGGAAAATTTGCTGATGGAAGAGAAGAAAAAGAAGAATGAAATGGCAAAGTGGCATTGTTCAAAAAATTAGTATTTTTCCAATAAAGCAAGAAGGATGTGCCAAATATGAAGTTCAAGAAAAATGAAATTGATCGATAAGACAAAATAATGACCAAGATGACACAGAGAGATAAATGAAGGAAAATGAAGAAGGCGCAAAGGTTCCTAAAAATGAAAATGCTCTGACTAAGGGAAGTATTGCAATCAAATAAAAGTCAGAATGTTGACAGGTTTGTACTCAACAATAATGAGTTGCAGGCCAAAGTTGTGCAGGTTGTTCAAACAGTGAAAATCTTAAATGTATCTGCATATACAGAGGACAAAAAGGATAAAATCAGGTATTACAGGTGTTAGGGAGGATTCAAACTTTCCCTCATTATTTCTCTAGGTACACTAGGCATGTGGGCAATCTTCCTTCTAACATTTTCATTTTGTTAGTGAAAGGGCAGGCTTCCAAAAGTGCATATTTTCTTATATTGCAGTGGGTTAGAATTTATTGCAGGATGGGTTTCTTATTGACTAGTTTTCCAATGCCCTAAGCTACATAGTATGGATTGAATTGCTATATATACATAATTTTCAGACATTTTTAGGGTTGGTCACTAAGCTAATTATCTGGTCTGGGAGTGCCTAAGAAGTATTCTCTGGCACCAAAACATGTTCTGTCTAGTTTGTTAGTGAAGGGATGTATTCAACATAGTGTAGGAAGGCTATGCAATGCAGATATGAATGTAATGGTATCTCTCCACATGAGTTTGTAGTGATTTTCATAAATATATGGTCATAGTTGTATATTTTCCCTTGCCACATTTGCGAATATGATTGTAACATATTTTGGAGATGTGACATCCACGTTAATACAAGGCTTTGTATTTGCCATTATTTTGTTGCATATGAATCATTACATTTTTCTTTTGCATTATTAAGTATGTCCATTGAATGAGGATCTATTAGTGTCATATCTATGAATATATGTCTAGTTATGTTGATCCTATGTAGTGTATTTTCTTTCCTCCTTTCATTCTATGACTATGTTACCCAATGGAGTAGGCATCGGTCCATATTGGAGAGGGATGAATCACTCTTTAAAATTAAACAAATAATTCACCTATGGTTTAGGGGAAAAAACCATTTTTTGTGTGCATGTACATTCACACAATTGAATTAGCTATATAAGGGTTTTGAGATAGCTAGTCGTTCTTGACTTAGTGACAACTTTGGGAAGCAAGATGATGAGTTGGGTTTGGATATTCATTTATCTTTAGAATTGTTAATTTGGTTTGAATTTAATATTTATTCAGATAATACCCCTTTGGAATACCCCTCTAGAGTCTAAGTTGAGCTCAGTGCAGGGGATGAAACCCAGTCCCATAGAGTTGAGCTTTAACTCTCCATATTTTGTTGATGGACTGATTATGATTACATGATGACAACCCTGGCCTTGTGAGTGTGATTCTGTGGAAGTGGATTTGCAGTTTGGGGACCCAACAGATTGGTGTCATTTCTGGGGATAGTAATGTGTTGGGATATAAAAGTTTGAAGACTCTACTGGTGTGAGCTGAACCTAGAATAAATTTTTGGGCTTGAAGATCAGTCACACTTCAAGGAATTCCTCTTTGGAAAAGGTGGCGACTTTGCTATCAGAATAGAAGTTTGTTACTATTGTACCCTGGTTGTTGTTGGTGATTTGATTGGTCCATTTCAATATGCAACAACTGGTGAAAAAAAGGTACATGGTTTTCTTCCCAATTTTGAAATTTGGTGTTCCTATCATGTTGAAGGAATAAATTTGTTACCTCAGTTTTTTGCCTTGCATTATAGGATGTTTTAGTAATGACCAATTGGTATGAGCCTAGATACCCTGTCATCTAAGTCTTCCTATATATCAGACCCTAGAAATTATATTGGAGTGGATTCCCATGACCATCCTAGAGATACATATTCTAGTCATGGCTCTTCCTGTTATGCAAACGAAAACCTATGTGCACCCATGCAAAATTATAATGACTTAGCAGTTCAGTAGTATGAAATAGAAAAAACCAAATAGTTATTAGAGTCATTATTGTAGCAAGAAGAAACAAAAAATTAGATTAGACTGCAAGAGTCTAGGATGCAGTCCAGTCCCCCTTCTGTTGTTCCCATTTGATCTCTTCCTCAGCCTCCTCCTATTGCAAATGAAAATACATACAGTCAATTGGACCTCTCATGGGTTAGTTATGAACAACAATCCATGTCTAAAAAGATTTACTACCAGATGCCATATTTTGATGGGTGTGAAGTTTATGATGGGAAGGCAAACATTGAGGCATTTTCAGATTGCATGGACAAGTTCTAGTTTGAATACAAAGATATGTCAATGAGATTTTTTATTAGATCTCTATGTGGTGTAGCATAGAAATGGCTGGTTAGTTTCCTTAACTAGTATTTTGCTTCCTAGGATTAGTTAGTGGCTACATTACAAGATTTTGCAAATAGTTTAGACATTGTATTTCCTGTCCAAGAATAAAAAGATATTTGAACAAAAGAAGGAGATTCTAGCATGGAGATTAGCCATAGATTTGCAAATTCCATGTCTCACATCCCAAATAATTTTAGACCTGATCTTCCTATTTGTATTGACATGTATTTGAGAGCTTATGATGTTATCTATATGGGAAGAGTTTAATTTAGTGAGTATGCAACATACATACATGTTCATTAGTTATGTTGACAAAGTTAAGAGAGATATGATTGCAAAATCTTTATCATCAGATGCAAATATGGCTAGTAATGAATATGTTATTGTAGGCAGCAGGGATGTGAATGCTTCTTGTGATCTAGACACAATATCATGTGATGATTGTGTGTGTAGGAGGGTAGAAGTGAAAGGTGGTGCACCATATGACAGTGATGTTGAAGATGAAAGCAACTGTATTTGCATGTACCTTCAGTTGGATAGTTCATCAAGTGAAAGAGAAAATGATGAAAATAGTGATGAATTCTAGCCTAGTGTTAAGGTTTGTGGCCCAGTGAACAATGAGGATGCTATGTGCATAAGTGAGCAGCAAGTTGAATCAGCTTGTAAAGTTGATTATGAAGACTGTACACAAGTCAATGAAATGGATGGTGAGTAAGGAACTTGTTTCTTGTTTGATGTTTTGACTTCCTTTCTTTCTATATGTGATGAGGCAGTCAGAATTTGTATACATGAAGATAATGAACAGGTAGTTGATCATGTGGATGCATATGAGAACCTATTTTTGTGGTGCAAGGTATGTTGTCTTCCTCATGTAGAGTGTGCTTTATCTCAGCCACAAGGAAATACAATGAGATTGTGTGTGGAAGAAGATATCTGTCATCAGTCTGTTTGTAGCAGTGAATATGACACAACAAATTGCCCAAGTGAAAGTGAAATAGAGAGACAATTGGAAGAGCATGGTTCTTCATTTAAGGTGTCTCATGATATTGATTTACATGCTAATGTTTTCAATTGCATCTTGAGTCATGTTTATGATTTAGAAATTAAAATTGTCCTAGCACATATGAAAATTTTATATAAGAGCTTGATGGAGTTACAAATGAATATAAATGCTTCTACTTTGATGTGGAAAACTTGTTAGTTTTTGAATGTGTTGGTGCTGCAGTAGAGGTTGAGTCCTTTGTATGGGACATTGATGTGAATAAGTAGTGAGGCATGTTTATGCCTAAGCTTCAACATGTTGTAGCCCAACTTGAAGATATGACAGAGTTGGAGTCTTTCTAGCTTTCTCTACAAGATGAAGTGCATTCTCTTGTGGATCAACAGTGCATTCAGGAACGGTTTTAAATTTTCAATGTGAATTGGAGGTATTTTCTTTTTCCTTCAATTTGCATGAAGAGGTCAGTAGGTATGATAGCTTGGCACATGATAATGGAGGTTTGCCTTCATTTGTTTCTTTTGTTGCTGACCTGGATTTTAGTTTTGTACCCCTTGCTGCCAGAAACAAGCATGGTATGGATATGAATAGGTTAGGTACCTATCTTTTATGGTTGCCATGTAGTAATAATTTCATTAATGAAGCTAATCTTAGATCCACAAGCATATGTTACAGATTGGTAAATGTTGGGGATAGTTTTCAGCTGTTACAGTTGGGTGAAAGTCACAAATTTTGTTTGAGGGAGATCAACTCCTTTATTCAACTTGTCTTTGAAAGAGGCAAGTGGATGCTATAGTTTTGTAGAGGTTGGACTTGCATTTTCTTGTAATTTTTGCTTACAGTCATTTTTCATTTATGACCATATGTTCTTTTGTATATATGCCCTTGTTTTGTAAATACTTTTTTGTTGTTCCCCCTATTCATTTTTTGTGTTTTTGGTATTCCTGGAGATATTCTGTGGTTCTTGCCATGTCAAAGTTTGCCCCATATCGCCAAACAGAGCCAACTGATGGTACCCAATAATTTTTTTTCCATAGTTTTGGTTTCATCCATCCTGATGGAAGATGTATGACCTAGGGTTTTTTATAGAATGAAACTACTATGAATAAAACCCCTTAAACCCTCAACCCTTGTGTTGAGCACATTGGAAATTGCTTTTGTTATATTTTTGTGTTGACTTCCTATCACCTATTACTCAAACCTTTAGTTGCCTCTTCATGCCCTGAATGCATGTTGTTTACTGGCCCCTGCCATACAGTTACCACCTCTGGCCCATGCCTAATATATTTTATTAAAATTTCATGTAGTCCCATGGGCCCTTTCTTCCCTAGTAGATGAAGGTTGTTTTCAAGAATGTAGGCTGAGGGCCGGTTCCCGCTAACCCCTTTTGACAGGTATCTATTGTAAATTTACCTCCGCTAATCCATCAACATTAAAAATATTTACATGGAGAACACCCACAGAATTGCAGAAAAGGTAGCAGTTAGAATGAAATCATCTTTAGGTTGGAAGGAAAGGAAGTGGTGGGTCCTGGGTGCAATGTGGAGATATCTTTGTGGCTTCTGTCATTCCACCAAGCTTCACCAAAGTCTCCCATTAAACGGCTGTAGAAGGGTAGAAATGTGACACATGGCCTATGGAGGGTGACACTGTGCTTGGGGGGATGAAATTATGATGTGTCAAAATCTCTAGAACCGATGATGCTTTCTGGGATTTGTCCTATTGCATGCAGCTAATCCAACGGTCCTCTACCATTCCACAGAGATCAATTCTTCTGCTAGATATTTTGAGTGTGGAACCATGGAGAATGTCCTAACTGTTTCATTTGAGGGGTCTTCTCAGGATTGTGGTTAAGAGGGCTATCCAAGTGGCCAGCTATTATTGGTAAATGCTCAACAACAATTTCATTCCATGTAATGGACTAAGTTGATGCTATTGATTCGAGCCAACTATGGACCTAATCGACGACTCAAATTCAAAAAACTAATGAAGGGATGTGTTCGCACTATATCTGATGATACTCCATTGCAAAATTAAATTTTTAGGCATGTGCAGAGTCTCCATCACCGCCACTATGAGGGAATTTACTGACTGAAAGATTGGCTTATGCAGGATCAACCCTTGGAAATCCGTGCTTCTACCAGAAGTGACTTTTCATCTTCTTTTGTGATGAGTTATGGAAGGATGACAAAGCTAAAATGATGAAACTGAGATACCTGATTTGGCATCTTCAATGCAAGAAGTGATGTTTTTAGTTAAGTAAAATAAAAAAAATCTATCTATCTACTCATTTTGGTAATCTTCAAAAGATTTCCATTTATGGCAAAAATACCTTGAAATGACTAGAATTTATTAAACCATGGATGTAGTGGATGTGTGCAAGATATCCCAAAGTTTCTATAAATAGGTGTTCCTAGTGTTGCCTCCTATATTGTTTGATCATGCTGACAGTATGGCTTTCCCCTATTTCTGTATGTTGTTTTTTCTCCCCTGTTCTATTGGATTCTCTTCCCTATTCTCATGGTTATCAATATGCCCTTACAAAATTACGAGACTTGGAATTTTCTTGTTATGGAATAGGTGGTGTAGGGAAAATTTTGGAACAATAGAAGCATCCATTGAGCCCATGTGATTTCTTCTCCCTTCTCTTGTCTCATCCACTTGTGGGCCCTGAGGACTAATCTCCTAGCTCCAATAATTGCTTATTTCTGTGAGTAGGCAGATTATGTTCTTAGGCAGAGGGGCATCATTGCTTCCTCTATCCCTCTCTTACATATAATTTTCCTAATAGAGCATTAACTCTAGGTGTAAGGAGATTTCCCACCAGGATGATATAGATAAGGGTAGAAAAAAGAATTGTTGTTGTTGCTGCTGTTCTCTTGGCTTAACTTCCAACACTGCTAGAATTAGCTATGTGTGGATTCCTCTAGTTTCGATCTAGTTGAGGAAGTTAGAAACCTCCTAACTAGAAGTGAGGAGTCACACTCGTGCAAAGAAATTTGGAAATAGTGAACGAGATCAGGCTTCCTGGGTTTCCTTTTGACGTTGTTCCTTGCATGTTTTCTCATTATCTAGCATGTGGCTTCGATAGGTAGAGTAGTGAACCTTCCTATTAAGCAGTTGGAAACATTTAAGGTTGTTTGTGATTTTAACAGTATCCGGTAATTATGTCAACTATCAACTATCAACAATAAGATGGCCCCAACCCCTGCCAAAGTGAGAGAGCATACAGTTCAAAAACATGCACCTCAGCATGTGTGGGTATTTTTGTTACAGAGGCATCTCTCTTCTCAATTAAGAGATGATTACACCTACATCTTGTTGCAACTACATCTTTTGGTTAAATAATTTGTAACTTCTTTTGTCTTTAAGCCTATATCTTATCTTCTCCGTATTTTTATAAAAGGGAATTCAGGGCTTAATTGATAGGCATTGGTTCAAGGTCATATTTTCTAGATCCAATCTGAAATATGGGATCAATCTGATCATAGAGGAGTTGTACATAATTATCTTTTGAAATAATGATTAGTTGTCTTGTTTCAGTCTTCATTTTGAGTTCAAAATTCTTGATGTAATTGCAAAGTTGTTTTGTAATTCATTAACAATTTACTTTACAAGTTATTGTTGAGTTTCAGAGCATACTATCTCCTACTCATGTACACAATATTACATTTATGAATTTAAATTTGATTAATAATTAGTTTATTTGTCATCACAGTCTTTCTTGTACTTTTATATTTTTCTTATGGCATTTACTCAAGTAGTAAAATAACAACTATAAGAGGATATTGAAAGTAGTATTAGTTTACAAGGATAACTAAGCATGGTTAATTCGGAAGCTAGTGAAGTATTGTAATGTAAGGTATTATCTTATCTTCACAGGAAATTGAGACTGATCACAAAATAGTTCTTTTGCGTTTACTTATATTTTTTGACTCGATGACCCTTGGAATAGGCATTGATCCATTTAAGATGCTATAATATAATTACCCCTCCCCCTTGGTTACCCTCATTCTTAAATATTAGAACAATTTTTCCTTTCAAATGTAGGTTATAGATACTATTTTATTTGCATCTTCCTATGTAAAGAATTTTGTTCAAGCTTAAGAATCTAGCCCATTACTTTCCTCTATCATTAATTCTTCAAGCAATCTAGAAGGAACATATTTGTTTTAGGAACAATGTTTTGAGCAAGTATTTTAGAGACCCCCTCCATTTTAATCAACATTGTTTTAAGGAAGAGGAACACCCTCCTTGGTCTTGCAAAGCTTAAAGTGCAGAGGAAGAGGGATTGAAACCCCATTTTTTGTTCATTGGCCAATCCCTCGAGATAGATGAGTTACTAGAAATGGCTATTTTATAGATTTGTTTTCTTGAGATCAGGTTGGGAATTTAAAACAACCAACAGATTGGTGACTCTACTGGGGAGTTCAAGGAAGAACTATGTCTTATCCTGAGGTCCTAGCTCAATTAATCCCCATATTTATTAAAGAGCCAGAAGTCAAATTGTTATGTTCCCTACAAAAGGGATGGCAACTCTACTATTTTCATTCATAGTTGAGATAGATATAAGCATGCTACATAGAATTTATATGCAATGATGTTTTACATGACTCTACTGTGGAACATGATTCAAAATATAAGTTTATTTTGATAGGACTAGTATGCTTTCAATGTTTATTCCTCTATGTGCAGAGGTGGTGGCTCTATGAAGAAAAAACCTGGTAAAGTAGTCTGGTATTCTTGATTTTCATAATAAAAAACAAATTTTATACTAGCAACAAGGTTTTTTTCAGGTATTTCACAAGGCTTGAAGAACTTTCTAAATATTTCAATAAAAATGCAAAATGGATAGGAGAAAAGAGTTGCATTCTTTCTAAATCTAGTGGTTTAAAATGAGTAGCATATGACCACTTTTATGTTTCCAAAAGGGTTTTGTCATGGAAAGATATAAGGCTATAGATTTCAGTAATATTTGTGGTTTTCCAAACCATGTTCCTAATGAAATTAGGGGTCAAATAACAAAGTTCAATAATGACAAATCCAAACAACTAGCAACCATTTACAAGATTTTTGTGATTTAATAGGAGATTATGAGATAGATGTTGAAGATGTGGTTATCAAATTGTTTATTCAAATGCTTAAGTAAGAAGCTAGAGATTGGTTTGCATGTCTACCCAATCAGTTTATTTCTTCTTGGCAAGATCTAAAAAATAGCTTTCATCCATGGAGCAGTTTAGGGAAAGAATAGATGTTGGTTTGTTGATTACAAGGCTCATTCAGGTTGAACAGGAAGAAACTGTATTAGTCCCAACTTTTAACTTAAGATTTGCCAAGACAATAAGGGATATTCCTAAGAATACTAGACCTAATGAGGCTATGTGTTTAATCATATATATAGGTTCATTCAATGAAGAAGATAGTTATCTATTGAGAGATAGAGACCCTACTACTATGAGACAAACATATTCTTTGGCCATAGATATAGAGAATAATTTAAAACATATAAGGGTAAAGGATTGTGAGTCTATAGGAAATAATTATGTGAAGAAAAATGGATCCAATTGTGTTCTCATTTGTAAAAAGGGAGACAAATAAGACAATTCAAAAGGGCCTTGATTAACTCAGTCTATACAGGGGACTAAAAATAAGAAAAATATAAGAAACATAACAAAATGGATATGTACATTGTGAAGCCATTCCAATTGTTCAAAGTAGAAAACTACCAGTGGAATGCCTCACACTGACATATTGCAACAATGGTATGCATAGAAAGAACTACACTTTGAACAGAAATCTACAGTTACACAATTTACAGTTATAGAGAACAGAAACTAGATTGACAGAACAAAATGATTTTATTCCTTCTCAGAATACCTCAAACATTTAGTTCAACAACAATGCACACTCACATTCACCACCTTCTTCAATGATTATTTGGTTCATTCCTCTAGGTTTATCAACTTGCCCTAAGGAAAACCAACCAATTCAAATAGTTGGAAGACCAACCGTCTTGTGTCCCAAACTATCCTACTACCCTGTTTTGGCACTATGTGATTACAATATGACAAAATTGTGTTTTAAGTCACTTTGGATTTACATAAATGGGTTTTAGGTCCTGAAGGACCTAGAGACAAACTAAAATGAAAATGCATTGGTCAAATAGACCTTATTACAAAAGAAAACATGATTTTCTAGGTGCTCCTGCACCATACTCCCCGGGAGAAAGTTGTCTCAAGTCCTCTTAGAGACTAACTACTGCAAATCACCACCTTGCTTTTTGATGTCTTCTTCCAACATCCATGTGGCTTCTGAGTCTAGAAGTCCTTGCCATTTGACTAAGTGCTCAACATAGGTATGATTTCTTGTCTTCTTGTTTGTCCTGCTATCCAAGATACACTCCATCTTAGGTGGTTCCATAGGTGGTAAATGTTGTACCCACTTTGCATTGTCTTAGAATTTGTTGTACCTTCTCCTATATCAGGACTCCTATATAATGTTAGATCAGCAACATTGAATATAGGGGAAATAGCAATATCATCAGGGAGTTTAATTTTGTAAGCATTAGGACCATATTTCTCTAAAATCTTACAAGGTCCAATTTTTCTCATCATCAACATGTTGTGGCTTCCCTTGGGCAGTCTATTCTTGTTAAGGTGAACCATGACCATATCTTCTATTTGGTACTGCACATCCCTTCTCCTTTGATCCACTCTAGCCTTGATCTTTTGACTATTCTTGTGTAGAGTATCTCTAACTTGTTGATGGATCTCTTTCATAGCCTCTACAAATGTATCAGCATGTCCACTCCTTTTGTCCAACCCTTGAACATCTCTCAATTCAAAAATTCCTCGAGGATGACTACCATAGATAATTTCAAAAGGACTTAAACCTGTGCCTTTGTTTATAGAATCATTATAGGCATACTCTGCTTGAGGGAGTACCACATCCCAACTACTGCCATGTTCTCTTGTCAAACATCTTAGCAGATTGCCTAATGACCTATTCACAACCTTAGTTTGGCCATCAGTCTGAGGATGGTAGGCTGAACTAAAGGACAAATTTGTACCCAATCTTTTCCACAAGGTTCTCCAAAAATCTCCCACAAATTTGCTATCCCTGTCAGACACAATGCTCAAAGGCAATCCATGAATCCTGACAATTTCTTTAAAGAACAAACCTGCAATGTAGCTAGCATCATTAGTGGTTTTACAAGGAATAAAGTGCACCATTTTGCTAAATCTATCTACCACAACAAACACACTGTCACAACATGTCCTTGTCTTGGGCGATCCCATCACAAAATCCATACTCAAACTTTCCCAAGGTCTATCTGGTATGGGCAAAGGTTGATACAGTCCTGCATTGGTTGAGACCCCCTTTGTTCTCTGACATACCATGCAACTCTCAACAAACCTTTTGATAACAGATTGCATCTTTGGCCAAAAGTAAAATCTTCTTACCAGATCTAAAGTCTTAGTGAGTCCAAAATGTCCTCCTAAACCACCACTATGTTTCTCCTTGACTATATTATCCCTCATTAAACACTTAGGGACACATAGTTAACTCCCTTTAAACAAAAGTCCATCCTGCAATGTATAATCTAAAAATTCACTGTGGAAAGCATTGGCAAACTCATTGCATACCTTGTAAATCTCCTTGAAATCTTGGTCCTCTTCATACAATCCTTTGAGTGCCTTAACACCCATGCTTTGTAACTGCACTTCTTGTACTGTCAACACCCTCTTATTTAGAGCATCCACAACCTTATTGGTTATCCCTTTCTTATGCTTGATGGTGAAGGTGTATGCTTGAGGACTTTCCACCCACTTCATGTGTCTATGGATGAGCTTTTCCTATCCATTCAAAAAACTGAGAGCATGATTGTCAGTGTACATAATGAATTCTTTGGGAAGCAAATAATGCCTCCACTTTTTTAGAGCTTGTACCAAGGCATACAATTCTAAATCATAAGAGGAGTACTTCCTCTTAGCTTCATTTAATTTCTCACTGAAAAAGGCCACTGATCTGCCTTCTTGGCTCAACACTGCTCCTTTGGCCAGCCCACTTGCATCACATTCAATGGTAAAAACCTTATTGAATCAGGAAGTACTAAGATAGGATACGTGGCAACTTTCTACTTCAGACTTTCAAAATTCTGGTCTGCCTCTTTTGTGCACACAAACTTCACCTTGCCGCCACCCTTGATGGTCTTCAACATAGGTGCACAAATGTCACTGTAGTTCTTAATAAATTTTTTGTAAAATGTGGCCAAGCCATGAAAACTTCTAACCTCTCCTGCTGTCCTAAGTGTAGGTCACTTCAAAATAGCCTCTACCTTGGAAGGATCCATTTTCAAATCACCCTTAGAGATGACAAAACCTAGGTACACTAATTCTTGTTTCATGAAGTCACACTTTTCCAAGTTTATCAGTAACTTCTGATCTTGTAGCCTCTTCAAGACTATCTCCAAATGTTTCAAGTGTTCTTCCTTGCTCTTACTGAATACCAGGATATCATCTACGTAGACTACCACAAATTTCCCTATGAACTCCTGCAACACCTCATTCATCAGCCTCATAAAGGTGCTCAGGGCATTTGAAAGACCAAAAGGCATCATAAGCCACTCATACAACCCTTCATTGGTTTTAAATGTTGTCTTCCACTTATCCCCCTCTCTTATCCTTATCTAGTGATACCCACTCTTTAAGTCTATCTTGGAGAAATAAGTAGCCCCTCCCAAACAATCCATTAGATCTTCTATTCTAGGAATAGGACACCTATACCTGATGGTTATCCTTTTTATGGCCCTAGAATCAGTACAAAGCCTCCATTTCCCATCCTTCTTTGGGGCTAAAATAGTAGGGACTGCACATGGGCTAAGGCTCTTTCTTATTAGTCCTTTGTTTAGGAGTTCTTGAACCTAATTTGCTATCTCTTCATTTTGCTGAGGGGTCATTTTATATGCTGCCTTATTAGGAAGTACTACTCCGGGTATGAGGTCTATATGATGGCTAATGTCTCTGACAGGTGGTAGGTAATTAGGTATATCTTTTGCAATCACTCCTTTGTAACTCTTAAGCAAATCTATGACCTCCTTAGGCTCTACTTCTCTCACAGTTTCCTTCTTTCCCCCCTTATGCTTCACAATCAAAGAAAAACCTACTCCACCACCTTCCTTTAGTGTATCCATGAATTCTTTTTCTCCTACCAGCATTACACTAGATCCTACAGCCTGTGGATCCCCTTCTACCAATGACTGTATCCTATAAGTTACACCATCCTTTTGGAATGAGTAAGCATTCTTTTCCCAATCATGATGAGCCTTTCTGTCAAACTGCCATGGTCTACCCAACAGAAGATGGCAAGCATCCATTGGAAGGATGTCACACAAAATCTTGTCTCTATACCCCCCAATACTGAATTCTACCCATGCTTGTTCATTGATGACTATACGTTGTCCCTTGTTTAACCAATTGACCCTATATGGACAGTTATGGGGTATCTTCTCTAATTTCAATTTATCTACTACTTCCAAAGATATAATATTGTTAGTAGAACCAGAGTCAATAATAACTTTACAAACCTTACCTTGGCTCTTGTAGTTGACTCTAAACAAAGCTCTTCTTTGTGACGATTCAGTCTGCATTGGTTCCTTGAGCAACATGCTCTTGATCATCATATTTTCTCCCATCTTTGATGTCAAATTCACTTCAGGAGATGTCACACTCCCTGCATCCTCTTGAGTCAATGTGGTTCTTCTCTCATTACCATGAGAAGTTGAGGCCTTCTTTGGACACTTATAAGTTGGGTGCCCTATTTGATTACAGTTATAACATCTCATATTGGAGAACTTGGATCCTCTACCTAATCCATTTGTCCCACCTCTTCCATTAGACCTTCTTCCTCGGTAGCCTCCTCTGCTACTTGAGTCCCCAACTTGCTCTCCTTGGCTAGATTCACCATTAGGCCTCTGGCTAGGACTTCTTCCCCAAAAACTACCTCAGCCTCTAAAATTTCTGCCACCTCTTCCTCTACCTTGCTACTCACCTTTCCTCTTCAACTTCTCTTCAGCTCTTAATGCTACTTGAAAGCATTTTTCCACGGTTTCAGGGGTCAATAAACTTATCTCATCTTGACTATTGAACCTCAGACCATTTAGATACCTAGCCACCTTAGCTTTTTCCTCCTCCATGTACCCACAACGAAGAGTGTATCTGTGAAACTCCTCAGTGTAAGTAGCTACATCCATATCTTTTTGCTTGAGGTTTTGTATTTTCCTATAAATCTACACCTCATAGTCAGATGGAAGGAACTGGGACTTGATCTTCTCTAGCATTCTACTCCACAAACAGATCATACTCTTCCCATTCTTTACCCTTTCTCCTTGGGTGTAATTCCACCACGTAAGGGCAGCACCTTTTAGTTTGGTTTTTGCAAATTTAACTCTCTTAGTCTCAGGAACTTCTTTGTACTCAAAATAGTTGTTTATAGCCTCAATCCATTCCATGACTTCGTCAGCAATCATCTTTCCACTGAACATGGGGATATCTATCCGAGCCTTCGAAGAGTCCTTGCCAATAGCCTTAATGGCTTCCAGGAAATGCTTTTGATCAGCCGGTATCTCTGCCTCTTCTTGTTCCTCTTCTTCTTCTTCATTCTCTTCCTCTCCATCTGAACCTTTCTCTTTCCTTTTTCCTATCTTCAGTGCCTTCAATTCTTCTTGGAGTGCTTCCCTGACTCTAGTTTTGATCTTCTCTTCCATCTCCTTCAATTTCTTGACCACTTTAGTGGTCATCCCCTTTGGAGGCATATTGCTAGCCTCTCCTTCGCTCTCCTCTACTGACATATACTAGATCAACAATAGAACCTTTTATGTCTCTGATACCAATATGATGAGGAGCGCGCAGTGGTAACGTAAACAAAATCAAATTTTGTTTTTCTGTCTGCAAGACTCCACTTACTAGCCACTGATACACCTCAATCAGTCAGATAACCATCGGTCAGAATGACTTTCTTAAGTCTCTCTATGATCAAACTTACACCGATGTGACCACGAAACTTCCTTTGCCGAGACTTACTTCTATTGGCGAAGTCTTCTATCCTTCAGCTGATGTCCCGATGCCTTCATCGACATCCCTTTTTGTCTTAACTATGACTGTGTCGGTATGACTCACTTCTATCGGTGGAACTTTAAACTTGTCTCCCAATGCACCGATGGCATTTGTCTTTGGTGAGAGTTGGATACCCATCTAGCTGATGCATCGATAAGACCAACTCTTGATGTCAGTGAGACTTAACACCATCGGTACACTAAATCTTCCATTGGCTAATACACTGATACTATTGTCACCTTGACTCCATTTGACATCAGCAGAACACCACAGTTTCAGTGGGACTTGGCCGTTGGTTCTAGCGATGCGCCGATGCCACTATCGGCAAGAAAATAACTGTCAGCTAGAACCCCAAAACTCACTCTGTTGGTCCAAGACACACCAATGGCTCACTTGGAAATTTCTTTAGTGAAATAAGATAGAACTCACGCCGATAGAAATCTCTCTTTCTCCTCATTTTAATCAAACAACCATTGTCGATCTAATGGCCGATTTACTCCCCAATGGTCCCAGTCTTACAGACGATGACCTCTATGTCTCTCTGACTCTACGGTTCATCTACTCTTTCAACCAAATCCTAGCACATGGGGATGCTAGGTAAACTACTGCATGGAACAACTTACCTGGACTTTCTGCACTGTCTCATAGAACAACAAAAATGAAACATAACAAACAGATTTGTACATTGTGAAAGCCATTCCACTCATTCACGGCAGAAAACTACCAGTGGAATGCCTCACACCGACATATTGCAACAATGGTATGCATAGAAAGAACTACACTTCGAACAGAAATCTACAGTTACACAATTTACAGTTACAGAGAACAGAAACTAGATTGACAAAATAGAATGATTTTATTCCTTCTCAGAATACCTCAAACATGCAGTTCAACAGCAATGCAAACTCACATTCACCACCTTCTCTGATGATTATTTGGTTCATTCCTCTGGGTTTATGAACTCGCCCTGAGGAAAACCAACCGATTCAAACAGTTGGAAGACCAACAATCTTGTGTCCCAAATTGTCCTATTGCCTTGTTTTGGCACTATGTGATTACAATATGACAAAAGTGTGTTTTAAGTCACTTTGGACTTACAAAAATGGGTTCTAGGTCCTAAAGGACCTAGAGACAAACTGAAATGAAAATGCATTGGTCAAATAGACCTTATTACAAAAGAAAACATGATTTTCTAGGTGCTCCTGCACCAATTACTCATTGTTCTCCCCTTAGTCAGGATGAGAGGATATTTGCCATACCCCCATAAGGCAAACTATGAGATAGATAATAATCAGGCACATAAGGAAACAATAAATAAGAGAATTTCTTTATCTTATGAATATACGGAAAAATTTGGGGATGTCTCCTATGGTCATGATGAGGTATATCTAATATTAGATCATGAGATTTTATCTCCTAGAGAATTATCTAGTTTTAGGCATGAATATCAAATGAAATTAGTATCTACAAACAATACAAAAAATGATGAGCAATTATCAGATTGTTCATATCAAAGTTGTGAAAGCTCTGAGTCAGATGATAATGATATAGGCAATGATACTGAAGAATGTATGAACACAATGCATATAAGGAATAATCCACTTTATGATGAGCCTTCTGAATTATCAAAAATAAGAAGTATGGACTCTTATGGATATAGAAATAATCCAATCTTTGAAGAAAAACCCTTAGAGGCCAACAAACAGGAAAAATATGAATTGACATTAGCTCAGAATGCAAAGGTGTTTGAGGACACAAGCCCCTCATTAATAGATCAAAATTTAGATGCATGTTCTATTAATGCTTCTCAGTTCTCTTTTGTACATCAGACTAAATTCTCAGATGAAATGCTAATAAATAAAATCAGAATGTCACATTTTCAAGAAAAGGTTGAATATGACTATTTCAGGTTTGACACTAACTCAACAAAAAATAAGGATGCCCTCAGTATCAACTATCAAATGGATTATGAATGCTTTCATTTTTTAGATATATATGAAGACTAGCAATCAGGAAATGATAATTATTTTAGTTGGTTGGATATGATTGAAATATGTGTTAACCCCTTATTCAGTGACAATATTTCAATCACCATTTGTTCAGTACAGCTAGGGAGATTTTGAAAAGGATAGATTTAACTTTCCTATGAGCTATCCAAATATCCATGTCAAAAACAAGATGGATTGTAATGAAGGTTTAAGAAATAGCCTAATGAAGTCACTAGAAAATAGAATATTTGATAGAGGCAGGTTTTGTTTCTCCCTTGCATAATGGCCTGGGGATATTATGTGTATTATTATTTGGTCGACTCCTCTTGAATCTTTCTTTGATCTTTCTTTTATTAGGCTAAATAGACGTCTCCCCAACTAGATCCACTAATGGTACCCTGTAAAAATTTTTCCATGGGTCATCCCACAATAATGGGTTACATTTTTTGGCCAAACTTGACATTAAAATCAACATTTTAAAGTAAATCTTCACTTTCTGACACCTATAGCTGCTAAACTGTTAGGAATTTGAAGATGATGTGAACTAGTGATGTGAGATTTTGTTTGTAGATTCTAAATATATATTTTCAAAAGAAATTGGAGTTATATTGTAAAATTTTTTACGTCTCCTTTGATAACTAGTTTGTAATAGTAAACAATATTTTTTTAAAGTGATGTGTATTCTATAGCACAAATTTTTTTTGTACAAAGGATAAAATTATGATTCTTTTGAATTTAGATTGGTAACACTGATATATAGGGCATGCATTTGGTTTTATAATGGTTTGTTGAATATTTTTGTAATTAAGTTTTAAAGTCAAACCAATTATAATTTAGGTATAGGGGTATTTCGTAAAACATAACTTTTTCTATATGTATCAAAATTCAATTTTTTTTGTTGAAACAAGGACATCAATACCTAGGGCATAGATATTTTTTAGAATTTTTTTTCACTAGTTTACTAATTTTCCATGTGTGTAGAATAGAGAACTTGAT
Source organism: Cunninghamia lanceolata (assembly GCA_027924645.1). Taxonomy (NCBI): domain Eukaryota; kingdom Viridiplantae; phylum Streptophyta; class Pinopsida; order Cupressales; family Cupressaceae; genus Cunninghamia; species Cunninghamia lanceolata. The sequence goes on along the minus strand of BSBN01000749.1, from coordinate 2,118,009 downwards.
CTCTGGTGAAAAAGCTACATTCAAAAGAAATAAAAAATAAATATAATAATCAAATTAAATATATTTAAAATTATACTTTTTGTGAATCTTATAATAAGGAGTACATACTTACAAAACATAAAAATTCATTTGATCTCCCAAAAGGTGAATCAAAAGTGGTTTTTTATCATTATTTTGATAGGAGTAGAGGAGACTCCATTATAGGTATGGTTTAAAACTAGTGGGGTTCTATCCAAGGGGGTTTGAATCTAAGGGGGTTTGATCAAACCCTCTTCAATTAAAATCCATTAAATAGAACCTTTCAAGGCTTAAATCATTATATTTTCTAAAAATATGTGATTTTAGCAAAAATTAGGATCTCCCAGAAAGTGTAACCCATTATTGTGGTAGCACCCCCATAGTTCTGGTTTTATCCATCCCGATAGAAGATGTATGACCTAGGGTTTTTTGCAAAATGAAACTACTCTTAATAAAGCCCCTTAAACCCTGAACCCTTGCATTGAGTATGTTGGAAATCACTTTTGTTATATTTTTTGTTGATTGCCTATCGCATGTTTCTCAAACCTTTACTTGCCTCTTCATGCCTTGAAGGCACATTATTTACCGGTCCCTTGCCATACAGTTACCACCTCTGGCCCATGCTTAATATATTTTATTAAAATTTCAAGTAGTCCCGTGGCCCCTTTCTTCCCTAGTAGATGAAGGTTGTTTTCAAGAATGTATGCCAAAGGTTGGTTCCTGCTAACCTCTTTTGATAGGTGGCTACTGTAAATTCGCCTCCGCCAATCTACTAACATTAAAAATATTTACATGCAGAATGCTCATGGAATCATAGAAAAGGTACCAGCTGGTATGAAACCATCTTTCGGTTGGAAGGAAAGGAAGTGGTGGGTTTTGTTGGAAAGAGAAACTACTACACATGACAGGTGTTATCATTGTTGGCAACTAAGTTTATCTTACACATCCACATTACATAATTTGTTCATGCCGGAAGTCAGAGTAAAGATTTGTGTAAGACTGGGTAGTCACAAACAGAGCATGTGGTAGGGTCCAGTATCTTGGTCCAGATCTCTCTGATGGTAAATCACAGTGTGCTATAGATCTGAGGGAGTGATAAGGATTGTTAGGACTATCTAAATCTAGAAATTTAGCCTCTGATGATGAAATTTTCAAAAGTTATTAGCATCTAAGTATTAGGTTCCAGTTAGTCAGTACAGTCAGAAGAAGAACATGTCAACCTAGCATTTGATCTTGGTCTGGATGAAGAAAAGTTGTTGGTTAAGTAATTTGTGATAATCAATGGTATTGGTCGACATGATTGATGATTTGAGAACAGAAGTTTTTGGTCCACATTGTTGATTGTGCATGGATTCAGCCGATAGAGTAGAGTTCTTAATAAATGTTCTAAGTTTTCTTGAAGCTAACTACAGTTGATTGAATTTCTTGATGCGAATATATATAGCCGATGGATTTGAGTGTTTAGAGGTACAGTTGTGATGTGGTGATCGAGTATGTATGAAAATGGGTAGAAACAAGTGTGAAGGTGAAGATCTAAACTCGAATTATGGCTGAAGAGTGAAAATAGGGCAGAGTAAGGATGAAGTGTGTAAGATTAGCATTCTGTGCTTAATCAGAACTAAATTATTGCATTGGTAGATGCTATTCATCAGTTCAAAGATTTTGTAATCTTCTTGTAATCATTTCTATAGGCAGTGAGCCTCTTGGAGCAGTGATCTCTGGGCAGTGCACCCTGAAGGCATGTGCCTTCCCCATTTGTAATACTTTTAACAGAGTATAATTTCTTGTGGGTTAACCCCCACCGTAGTTTTTCCCTTAACTGAGTTTCCACATAAAAATCCTTGTGTTTATGTGTTATGGTCTAGTTGTTTCTATTCTTATGTACATGCTTCTTTCTTTTAAATGTATGTGGAAAATTAATTAAGGAACAAAATAAGAAGTTTTGCATAACACTAATTTGCCCCCCTAGTGTTCCTTAATTCCAACAATTGGTATCAGAGCCTGGTTCCTTAGAAGAAGTTTAATAGCTTGAGGAAGATCTGGGAAGGTGTTTTCAATGGGTTCATTCAAGTATTCTGATGGCATCCAGGAACAAGTTAAACTTGTTTTAGAAGATCTTGATCAATCCAGAGCAGAAGTCAAAGAACTGCAAGAGAATCTTAAAGATGGCGAAGACTTCATTGAGACCTTAAAAGAAAAATTGAGCAAAACTAATTAAAAGAGGAAGGAGCTACTTCTTCAACTAGAAAATTAGAATGAAGACAATGACATGGATGAGGCCTTGAAAGAGAAGACAAAGGAATGTGAGAAGTTAGATAAAGAAGTTGTCCTAAAACATGAGATGGAATCTGGGGTGATGAGGCTAATCAACGAAATTGAAGAAAGGAAGAAGACTAAAGAAAAATTGAATCAATCTCTAAAGGAAAGAATAGAAGAATGCTACATATTGGACAATAGCTAGCCATCTAGAGTCTGATCTACATGAAAGCAGGGACAATGAGGAAGAACTTGAAAGGTAAATTGTCATTCTCAAATATGACCTAGAAGTTGCAAATGAATATAAAGAGAAATTCAAGATAAGATTAGCTAAACTTGAGGTGTTGCTTAACAGTCAGAAGAAGGCAGATGATAAGCATGGTCTAGGATTTGAGAAAGGTGAAAGCTCTAGATCTGGTCAAAGAAATCTTGATGCAAGAAATCAAAGAAGGAATCCTAGAAGACCTCCAGTAAGACAACTCAATGCTCAAAAGTATCCATCTTTCAATAGAAATTGTTTCAATTGCAATAAATTTGGGCATAGAGCTACTCAATGAAGAATTAGAGTGAATCAAAGTGGTCCATCCTTCTTTGGCCAATGCTTCAATTATAAAAAGTATGGTCATAGATCCAATGATTGAAAAGTATGATAATAGACTACTCTAATAACAAAAGAAATGTCAATTCTTTCAATGGCTACTATTTTGCATGCAATGGATTTGGACACATGGATAATTAGTGTAGATCAAGAGGAAATCAAGTAAATAAGAAAAGAAATGTTGTATGCTTTAACTTCAATAGATCTTGTCATATTGCAAGATTCTACAAAAGTAGGAATAATGATAGAAAAGGTCTGATAAACAGAAACCAAAACATGCAGAGACAAGATAAAGGAAAGGGTAAAGTTGATGTAAATGAGGTCCAAAATGAAATGAACAAAACATGGGTAAACAAAGATGGAATAAATGATGGGAATGGGTCTGTACTAGAATCTAGTGCTAATAATTTCTCTAGGAATTGAATCAAGAGCTCTGGCTCAGGAGGAGCTGCATTGAAAATCAAATTCCCCCATCCAGTAAGTGGGCGCTTGAATCTGGCATGATGAGAGAAGATAATTTGGGTTATTACAGATCATTTAAAAGGATTTTTGGAAGAAAAGAAGTGGATATGGTGATTTGCAGAGTGATTCATGAGAAACTGCATCAAGAAACGAAGTAACCAGATGAAGTTAGGGCAACACATTTATTACAATGGAGAATTAGGTTTTGTGGAGCATAAAAAGTCATCCTTTCATCATTTGGATCACTTTGCATTCAAAGAGAGCAAGAAGAAGAGCACCTGAGCTAAGATTTCAAGGATTTGAAGTGTGACCAACAAATTCATCAGCTAACCCTAATTTCATGGAAGAAAAAGGTATTTTTCTATGAACCTTTGAACTTGTGATCTTTTACAATGGATACACTATTGGTTGTTGATATTAGTGAAAGGTCCTGACCCAAATTCAAGAAGCATCCACACAAATTAGTAGAAGTCAACCCGTTAGGTGCATTTTCAAATGTTTCGTATGTTGTATTGCATGTTGAAGATGTTAGGGCCTATATTCATGCGAGCATAGATGAATTTGGGGACTCAAGGTTTGTAGATTTGTTCAAGAATCATCTGAGGGATGAAATTCATGGTCTTACACCTGAGTATAAGGCACTACATGATAAACATTTCATTCAGATTATAGGGTTTCCATCCTTCAATGAAGATGAATGGGTCTAGTATGTTTTAATCCATATGCATGATGAGTTTATGTGGCTAATGAAACCTTTCAAGATCACCAAGGATGCCATCAAGGCCGTGACAGGGTTAAACTCATCCAATGGACTGCCCATGTTGACATTAGTAAAGAATCAAACTGTAACTGATGCTACCGGTTCAAGGTTTGACAAAAGGGCAATGATTATAAATGACATCACTAATCCAAATGTCAAATTTTCTTTAATGGTGATTGGATATAAGATTTATCATTCCAGCAGGGAAAGTTTTGTATCCAGTACAGCTATCTATGCAGCTTATCAGATGTTGATAGAGAAGGTTGATTATGACTTGTGTGAGTTGCTACAAAACCAGCTGACAGAAAATTTGAATAAGGATAAGAAGGATTAGAAGAACTCTTTCAAATATGGTACACTAGTCCTATGTTTGTTCTTCTACTTCATGAATGAGTTACCCAGCAAGAAAAGCATGTGTTGGACGAGCGATAAGCCTATTGCTATTCAAATAAGAGATCACTTGAGCATTATTGGTGACTCCAATGCACAAAGGACTGCTCTTTGAGGATTCTTCAAGAACTTTCAGAACATGATGCAATCAAGGGGAAGAATCCCTACATCTATGGTTGAAAAATACAAGGATACAGTCTATTTTATGGTGGATATAGATCAATGTTTAATGGAAGCAGTTGAACCAAGAACTGTGTGGATCATGCCCATGGGGTATGAAGTTGATGAGCAAGTATTGGATATGTATGCTTAACACCTTCTAAGTAAACCAAAAGACACCACAGTTGAAAGATTTGGGACATATAGTGAGCTCGGTGTGAAACTGCATTTTGAGCTTTGGAAGCCTGAATCTAAGAGAAATATTCAAAGGCAAGTTGAAATGTATGCTGAAAGCATTGGCATAACAAGAGAGGCTATTAGACAAAACAAAGAAAGAATAGAGAAAGCTGAGAAGGAGAAGCAGGAATGAGAACAGGGAAGTGTTTCGATGGAATCTTGTTCTAAGCCAAGAACTACAAGAAGTACAAGCATAACCTCTAATGCATCACCTTCTACTGCTACAGAAAAACCCTCCAGTAAGGAAGAAAAAAGAACAAAGGTAAAAAGAAAAAGAACATATGTCAGTGTGGATAAAGTGGATGAAGAAGAAATTGACTCAGATGATGAGGTCAAAGAGTTGAAGGCATTAGGCACTAAAGATGCTAAAGTGTCTAAGGAGAAGTGCTCCAAAAGCAAAAAGCAAAGTAAAAGGCATAAGTCAGAGGCTAATGTTGTGATGCCTATCCTTCTGTGAAAAACATCATCAAGTCAATCACTGTAGATGGGAATCTAAAGCCATTAACTAAATTTTATAATCATTATAGTGATGATGACAAGAGACTTTTAGAGGATGCCACTATGAAGTATTTGTATGTATTCAACATAGCTCTAGTGGAGATTTTGTCAGAAGTTCCCAAGAGTTTAAGTGACATTCTAGAATTTAGAAAAGAGGCTGCTAAAGCAAAAGATTTGGAGTTAAGGGAACATGTATTATCTAGTCTGTGTCTAGTGATCTCCAAAAAAGAAGCAGATAAAAATTTTAAAGAAGTCAAAGAGGAATTCAGAAGCAAAATCCAGATGAATAAGTTGATGATTGGAGATATAGAGGAAGTTGTCCAAGAAACTAAATAAATTCTAAAGAAAGCACTGAACAAGAACAAGTTCTATGTGGTTAGAGAAGAACCGTTGATACTAAAGATGCACCAATTCTAAATGATGAAGAGCAGCAGAAAAATAAGCAACAAACTGGAGTAGATGATGACTCCATTCCAGAAGAAGCATTGAATAAAGAAGATGAAGAAATGATGGAAGAAGAACAAGTAAAAGAAATTGATGATGGAATTCATTCCCCATTCTAGATGTTGAGGAACCTGATGAAACTACCACTGAGGATACACCAAATCCTCCAGATGAGAATGCAGAGGATATTTCTAAGATCGATAAAAGAAAGAATGCTTCTGATGAAGATGCAAAAAGGAAGAAGCAAAGAAAAGGAGTGACGAGCAGGACAATATGGTTGACTCTCAAAAGGGAAGAGATGGAGGCCCTGAAGAGCACAAGTCTAAAACATCATTTGGGCAAGAGACACTACAGAAGTAGTGAAAGAAATTTTGGAAAGAGATAAACAAATTGAAGAAGATCAGGACACAATACAAGGTCTAATCAATTTTGATACTTTATCACCAGTGCTGAAGATAAAATTAGCCTCTATTGCTCAAGCCAAGGAAAGAGAAGATATCTTAAAGTCTCAAATAGAAGATAGTGAGTTGCTTGGCCTTACAACTGGGATTTTGGAGAAGATCATGCCCACATTTTGGAAGGATTCATCAACATCTCCCTCCGGCCAGTTGAAAAGTCTAATAAACATAGTAAGTTCTCATTTTGAAGCTCTAGAGAAGTCTATAGAAGTTAAAGTCAAAAATGAATTCAATGAGAAAAGGTTTACTGAGATAAAGAAAATAATTAGCTATGATAGATATGGGTTTGATACCCGTGTAAAGAGTATTCAAAATGCCCTATCTGAAGGTGTAGAGATCTATAAGTTTTGTCTAAATAGATCTAAAGCTGCGAACGATATTGAGAAAAGGATTAAGGACATAGAGCTCAAACTGTATAATATATCTCAGACATATAATCCTTTAATTGAGTTTGTCGTTGCCAAAGAATGCCAAGTAGTGAGTCTCTGGAATGAATTAAGTGATTTGGAGAAGGAAAAGGCCAAAACACTGGGTAGATTGGATGAGCTCTGGGGACTGATCTCCCCTAAGTTAGAAACTATGTATGATATATTGGTGGAGTCCCAAGCATCAACTACTACTAGTGATCCTACCGACCTTCAAAAGGTAGAATCATTGGCATTTTTGTTCAGTGGCCACATATCTATCATGGGCAGTATTAAAAAGAACTGAGACAGTGAATTGACAAAGTTGAAAAACATTTTTGGTGATATCTTTTTGTAGATGAACAAAGCCTAAGAACTGTATGCAGAAGTATGTAGAGTTTTGACTCTTGTACATAAATTTTTTGCATAAATTTTGGTTTACGGATCCCACCCTTTGCCATTGATGTCAAAGGGGGAGTGAAGAGGAGTGAAAATTGGGGAATCCAGCAAAGGGGGAGCACTGGAAAATAGTGAAAAGCATAAGTGTACACTAAGTTTTGGAACAACTCCCCCTTACTTAGTGAAAAATGACTAAGTGTTGCCATCAATGCCAAAGGGGTAGATTGTTCACAAGAGACACTACTACACGTGATAGGTGTTGTCATTAATGGTAACTAAGTCTATCTTACACATCTGCATTACATAATTTATTCATACAGGAAGTCAGAGTAAAGATTTGTCTAAGACCAAGTAATCAGAAATAGAGCATGTGACAGGGTCCAGTATCTTGGTCCGGATGTCTCCAGTGGTAATCACAGTGTGTTGTAGATCTTAGAGAGTGATAAGGATTGTCAAGACTATCTAAATCCAAAAATTTAGCCTGTGTTGATGAAGGATTCAAAAGATATAAGCATTTGAGTATCAGGTTCTAGTTAGTCAGTACAGTCAGAAGAAGAGCAAGCTGACCTAGCATTTGATCTTGGTCCGGATGAATAAAAGCTATTGGTTAAGCAATTTGTGATAATCAATGGTATTGGCTGACATGATTGATGATTTGAGAACATAAGATTTTGGTCCGCATTGTTGATTATGCATGGATTCAGCCGACAGAGTAGAGTTCTTAATAAATGTTCTAATTTTTCTTGAAGCCGACTACAGTTGATTGAATTTCTTGATGTGGACATATATAGCTAATGGATTCAAGTGTTTTGAGGTGTGGTTGTGATGTGGTGATGGAGTAAGTGTGAAAAAGGGTATAAAGAAGTGCGAAGGTGAAGATCTAAACTTGAATTATGGCTGAAGAGTGAAAATAGGGTAGAGTAAGGATGAAGTGTGTAAGATTAGTATTTTGTGCTTAATCGAAACTAAATTTTTGCATTGGTAGATGCTATTCATCAGTTCAAACATTTTGTAATCTTCTTGTAATAATTTTTGTAGATAGTGAGCCTCTTGGAGCAGTGAGCTCTGGGTAGTGCGCCTTGAAGGCATGTGCCTTGCCCATTTGTAATAATTTTAATAGAGTATAATTTCTTGTGGATTAACCCCCACCGTGGTTTTTCCCTTAACTAGGTTTCCACGTAAAAATCTTAGTGTTCATGTGTTATGGTCTTGTTGTTTCTGTTCTTATGTACATGCTTCTTTATTTTGAATGTATGTGGAGAATTAATTAAGGAACAAACTAAGAAATTTTGTGGAACAATGATTCACCCCCCCTCTCAGTGTTCCTTAATTCCAATAGGTCCTGGCTGCAATGTGGAGATATCTTTGCGGCTTTTGTCGTTCTGCCAAGCTTCACCAAAGGGTCCCATTAAACATCTATGGAAGGGTAGAAAAATGACACGTGGCCTCTAAAGGGTAGGAATGTGCTTGGGGGGATGAAATTATGATGTTTCAAAACCTCCAGAACTGATGATGCTTTTTGGGAGTTGTCCCATTGCATGCGGCTGATCCAACAGTCCTCTGCCACTTTGCAGAGATCAAATCTTCTGCCAGATCTTTTGAGTGTGAAACCATAGAGAATGTCCTAACTGTGTCATTTGAGGGATCTTCTTAGGATCATGGTTAAGAGGGATGTCTAGGTCACCAACTATTATTGGTAAATTCTCAACAGCAATTCATTCCATGTAATGGACTAAATTGATGTTGTTGATTCGAGCTAACTATGGACGTAATCGATGACTCAGATTCAAAAACTAATGATGAGATGTGTTTGCACTAGATCTGATAATACTCCATTGCAAAATTAATTTCTCAGGTGTGTGTAGAGTCTCCATTGCCGCCACTATGAGGGAATTTATTAACTGAAAGATTGGCTTATGCAGGATTAACCCTTGGAAATCTGTGCTTCTATGAGAAATAAATTTGTATCTACTTTGTGACGAGTTATGGCAGGATGACAAAGCTGAAATGATGAAATAAAGATACCTGATCTAGCATCTTCAATGCAAGAAGTGATGTTTTTAGTTAAGAAAAATAATGAAATTCTATCTATCTACTCATTTTGGTAATTTTGAAAAGATTTCCATTTATAGCAGAAATACCTTGAAATGATTGGAATTTATTAAACCAAGGATGTAGTGGATATGTGCAAGATATCCCAAAGTTTCTATAAATAGGTGTTTCCTGGTGTTGCCTCCTACATTGTTTGATTATGCTGACAGTATGGCTTTCCCCTATCTCTGTATGCTCTTTTTGCTCCCCTATTCTATTGGATTCTTTTCCATGCTCTCATGGTTATCAATATGCCCTTACAAAATTAGGAGACTTGGAATTTTATTTTTATGGAATATGTGGTGTAGGGAAAATTTGGGAATATTAACAGCATCCATTTAGCCCCTGTGATTTCTTCTTCCTTCTCTTATCTCATCTACTTGTGGGCCTTGAGGTCTAATCTCCTAGATTCGGTAATTCCTTATTTATGTGAGAAGTATGATTATGTTCTTAGGTAGAGGGACATCATTACTTCCTCTATCCCTCCCTTACACCTAATTTCCTAATAGAGATCTAATTCTAGGTGGTAGGAGATTGCCCACTAGGATGATACAGATAAGGGTAGAAGAAAGAATTGTTGCTACTACTATTCTCTTGGCTTGGCTTCCAACACTGCTAGAATCAGCTATGTATGGATTTCTTGAGTTTCTATCTAGTTGAGGAAGTTAGAAACCTCCTAACCAAAAGTGAGGAGTCACACTCATGCAAATAAATCTAGAAATAGTGAAGGAGATTTAGGCTTCCTGGGTTTCCTTTTGACGTTGTTCCTTGCATGTTTTCTTATTCTCTAGTGTGTGTCTTGGATAGGTAGAGCAGTGATTCTTCCTGTTGAGTAGTTTGTGGCTTTTAAGGGTGTTTGTTATTTTAATAGTATCTTGTAACTATGTCAACCATCAACAATAAGCTGGCCCCAACCCCCACCAAAGTGAGAGAGCATACTGTTCAGAAACGGATACCTCAGCATGTGTGGGTATTTTTGTTATAGAGGCATCTCTCTTCACAATTAAGAGATGCTTACACCTGCATCCTGTTGCAACTTCATCTTTTTATTAAACAATTTGTAACTTCTTTTGACTTTAAGCCTGTATCTTGTCTACTCCCTTATTTTATAAAAGGGAATTTGAGGCTTAATTGATAGGCATTGATTCAAGGTCATATTTCCTAGACCCAATCTGAAATATGGGATCAATCTGATCATGGATGAGTTGTACATAGTTAGCTTTTGAAATAATGATTAGTTGTCTTGTTTTAGTCTTCATTTTGAGTTCAAGATTCTTGATGTAATTGTAAAGTTGTTTTGTAATTCACTAACAATTTACTTTACAAGTTATTGTTGAGTTTCAGAGCATATTGTCTCCTACTCATGTACACATTATTACATTTATGAATATAAATTTGATTAATGATCAATTTATTTGTCATCAAAGTCTTTCCTGTGCTTGTATATTTTTCTTATGGCATTTACTCATGTAGTAAAATAATAGCTATAAGAGGATATTGAATGTAGTATTGGTTTACAAGGATAACTATGTTGGAACTAGACAACTGAGAGGTGGGGGCTGAATCAGTTGTCCATCAATAAAACTTTTCTACCTTTAAACTTCTTTATTATCTTACTATCAAATTATTGATGTAAACATTAAAGCATAAATTAACAATATAAGAGCAGAAACATAATCAACACACTTGACACCAAGATTTTGACATGGAAACCCAGTTAAGGGAAAAACCACGATGGGAGTTAACCCATAAAATGTGTACCCTATTAGAGGTACTTAGAAAATAGAAGGCACATGCCTTTGGGTGCACTACCCAGAGCTCACTACTCAAAAAGAGAGGCTCACTGCCTATAGAATTTATTTACAAATAATTAACTGAGAAATAACATCTACTTCATGCCTGATTCAGTTTCAATGAATGCTCAAGAACTTTCACCTTGCCTCAAACTCTTCTTCACACTCTACACTACTCTCACTCCTTTCCTTCTCTACTCTGCTCCTGATCCTTTTTTTAGATTTTATCTTGTTTTGCACAAAGATGATTTCAATACCTCTTCAACAAGTATTTATATACTTCATCAACCTTGGAATGATCAACAAGGTCGTAAAAACTTGTCACGAATCATCATATTGTCGGCCAAACACAATTGAGACTTGAGTCTACTTCTACAACCACTCCATGCTTCATAAAAATGTTTTTAAGGAATCAACAACATGCTAGGAACATCCAATCGGCCAAGACTGGGAAGAACATCAACCTCAAGAAGAAATATTTAATCAACAAGATCAAACTTCAATGCAGACCTCAAACATAGTAGACCTCCACAAGCAAGTTAAATTCATCAGCACCATCCATTCCAAACCAAACTACTAGAAACATTTGAATCTTCCTCCAGAACCTCAAGAACACTCTTTGCCATGACTGTCAGATTGGAAGGATAGCTTGCAGACCTCTAATCCATGAACCACTGATGTTGATGATACACATTGACTTCCCAAACATGCCTTCAGATCCACAGATCATGAGTTTATATTTCTAGAGCAATCTGGACCTCTTTCCTTTCACTCTGTCTTTCCTATGTATTGCAAGAACTGGTTCTACTCAGATGGCCATAACTCCTTCAGATCTTCATGCGGACTTCTCAAATCTTAACTGAGGCAATCTCTGACAATCCTCTACATAGCCACATGATCTGCATGCATTGATTATCTTTAGTTTTCTCAATATCCTCAATAGTCTAGTCTTCTATGTAGACAACAAAACAAGATATAGTTGACACTAATGGCAACAAGGATATGTTGACATCAATGACAACCCACTTAGGCACATATTTGTAGCAATCTCCCCCTTTGTCATTGATGGCAACATATGATGTGAAAAATTGAATCTAACCATCAAGACAAGAACTTCTCCCCCTTTCTCTTCTCACTTCTAGAACTACACTCTTTACTGCTCCCCCTTACATCAGCAACTAGTTTCTCACATGACTTCTCTCCCCCTTTGACATCAATGGAAAAGGGCACATAGTTGCTATATTTTCTCCCTTTTTGCTTTAGATTGATCACAAAATTTGCATATTGACTACTCCCCCTTTGAGTAGTACCTCCTTAACATCAATCCAGATCACAAGATATGATTGTGAATTCCACCAGACTGATGCACCTTAGTGCATCTTAGTTCTGCTTAGGAGGGGTAATAACCCCTAGCTTCTCTCTGAGATACTCAAAAGTATCCTTGGGAAGAGGCTTAGTGAAGATGTCTGCAATCTGGTTTTTGGAAGGCACAAACATCTATTTGACTTCATTCTCATTTACTTTCTCTCTCAAGAAATGAAACTTGATAGATATATGATTTGTCTTTGAATACAATACTAGATTCTTTTAGATGCTCATTGCACTAGAATTATCACAAAAAATTGTGACTAGCTCCTCAAACATAATTCTGATGTCCTTCAACATTTTCTTCATCCACAAAACCTGAGTGCAATTATTTGTTGTTGCTATGTACTCTATTTCTGCAGTAGACAAAGATATTGCCTCTTGCTTTTTGCTTATCCAAGAGACCAATCTTCTCCCCAAGAAGAATGCACCACCACTAGTACTTTTTTCTATCATCCACATCTCTTGCCCAATCAGTATCTCTGTATGCATGAAGAGTGAAGTTATTGTCCTTTGGACACCATAGTCCATAAACAATTGTCCCCTTGAGATATTTGAAAATTCTTTTGACTACCATAACATGGGATTCTTTTGGATCAATTTGAAATCTAGCAACAAGTCCAACTGCATTCATGATGTCAGGTATGGTCTAAGTTAAATAAAGCAATCCTCCAATCATTGATCTATATCTTTTCTAATTTGCCTTGGGAGAGTCATCATCTTTGCTTAGCTTGCATCCAGTTACCATAGGTGTACCTACTAGCTTTGAGTCTTCCATTCCAAATTTCTATAGTAATTATTTCACATACTTGGACTGAGATATGAAGATACCTTTATTTGATTGAACAATTTACAGACCTAGGAAGAAATTCATCTCACCAAACAATGACATCTCAAACTCACTTTTCATCTAATCAGTAAATGCTTTACACATGCATTTATTTCCACCAAAAATGATATCATCAACAAAAACTTCAACAATTAGAATGTCCTCATGATCAATTTTGTAGAGATTACTATCAGTAGTGCCTTTGCTAAAACCTAGCTTAAGCAAATGTTTATCCAATCTGGCATACCAAACTCTTGGGGCTTGCTTGAGTCTATACAAGGCTTTTCTCAATCTACAAACCATATCTCCCTGATCAAACAACTAAAATCCTTCTGGTTCTCAATGTAGACTTTTTCCTCCAAATCTCCATTCAGAAATGTTGATTTCACATCCATTTGATATACTTTAAAATCTTTGAAGGCAGTAAATGCAAGACATAATCTAACTGCCTCTATCCTTGCCACCAGAGAAAAAGTTTCTTCAAAATCAATTCCTTCTACTTGAGAGTAGCCTTTGCATACCAACCTTGCCTTATTCCTTACCACCTCGCCATCTTCATTAAGTTTATTTCGGAAGACCCATTTGGTTCCAATCACATTTTTTTCCTCAAGTCTAGGAACTAGATCCCATGTGTGATTCTTTTCAATTTGCATCAATTCCTCTTCCATTGCTTTGACGCAGTTTTTATCATTGCAAGCTTCACTTACTGATTTAGGTTCAATCCTTGAAATCAAACAAATCTCTTCTTGATCTTCAGATATTTTTCTCCTAGTTCAAACACCTTTACTCTTATCTCCTATGATTTGATCTTCAAGATGATTTAACCTTACATACCTAGGAGTTTTGGAGATTGTTTGAGCTTCTATTTCTTGAACTTGTTCTTCATCATTTGTGTTAGCCTCTAGAGTCACCAATTCAAACTAAATTTGGGTCTAAAATTGAAATTGCCTTCCTTGACTTTGACTTTCATCTTGATCATATGAATCATATTTGGAGTACTTGGAGTGTCCTTTGCTTTCATCAACTTTAACTTCACACTTTCAACAATCTTCTTCAATCTTTTATTGAAGCACCGGTATGCCTTACTTTGAGTTGAGTATCCCAAAAATATTCCTTCATCACTTCTTGCCTCAAACTTACCTAAGTCCTCATCTCTTTTGATATAACATTTACTACCAAAGACTCTAAAGTATCTCACAATAGGAGGATGACCAAACCAAAGTTCATAAGGAGTCTTACCAGAATTTCCTTTGATCTGCACCTAGTTAAGAGTGTAGACAACAGTACTCACGACTTTTCTCCAATAAACTTGAGGAACATTAGTTTCCATCATAATGGTTCTGGCAGCTTCTTGAATGGTCTAGTTTTTTCTTTCCACAACTCCATTTTGTTGAGGAGTCCTAGGAGCAGATAACTGTCTTTTTATTCCATGCTTTTCATAGAAAGCATCAAACTCACCGGAGGTAAATTCTCCACTCCTGTCAGATCTCAGACACTTTAGTTTCCCACCAATTTCATTTTCAACCATCATCTTGAACACCTTAAACTTGTCAAGGGCTTCTAATTTTTCTCTTAGAAAAGTTAACCCACATCATCCAGGAGTAATCATCAATTACCAACATGAAATATCTCTCCTTGCACACTCCTAATTCTAGCAAGACCACAGAGATCAATATGTACCAATTCCAATCTCTCACTTGAACCTTGTTCCTTACTCTTGAATGAAATTTTGTTCTGTTTGCCCAATTGACATTCTCTACATATGTTATTAGGTTTCACAAGTCTTGGAAGATCTCTTATATCTTGAGTGGAACTTATTTCGACAATATTGTCAAAATTCACATGACACATCCTCCTGTGCCATAGCCACTTTGATATGTCTAAGCAATCAAACAACTTTTCCCAGAACTACTTAAGTGAAAGATGTTACCTCTAGTTTGAGTATCGGATACAATTTCAGTTTTGGAGCTTTCCAAGATTATGCACTTTCCATCCTTGAACTGAAGATCATAACCCTTGTCAACCAACTGTCCAACAGTGAGAAGATTATGTTTCAATCCTTCCACATACAAAACATCATTGGTGTTAGTCTTGCCATCAAAAGAGATGGATAGTCTGCCACGGATTCTACTAGCTGAGTTGTCTCTGAATTTCACAAGTCCTCCTTCATAGTTTTTAAAGTTTACAAACTTACTCTTGTCACTAGTCATATGATGAGAGCATCCACTATCAATCACCCATTCATCCTTTTCAATAGCCTAAGCAGCCAAGGCACTGTCCACATTTTCATTGCTAGCAGATTTAGTAGACACTAGATCTTCTTCTTTGATAGTAATAAACACCCAATCATTTCCAGAGGAGCCTCCATGATTAGATTCATCATTTGTTACCCCTTCTTATCCATTTTCTTGGACATAGTAACATTTCTTCTAACCTTTATACCTATTAGGGTTAGGTTTTGAAAACATTTCCAAACATCTTGAGGCAAAATGACCAATCTTATTACAAGCAAAGAATTTGAGTGGTAATTTTCTTTCATACTCATCAGATCCTCTTGGCATTCTTCTAGCAATAAGAGCTTCAAGATCTATTGTTTATATTTCAGCATCTTCAAGATCCTTTCTTATCTTTACAAATCTATTTGATCTTGCAGAAGAGCTTTCATCTGGATCATATCTTTGTTTTCCATACACACTGGCCTTGAATGCAGATTCAGACTTGGGAAGAGAATAATCAAAGTCATTTAATTTGAAGGCTGAAATTTTGCCAACCAAATGATCTCTTGTAACCTCTGAGACTGTCTTGATTTCTTCTATAGTTGCAACCTTATGTTTGTATGAATCTAGTAAAGATCTAAGTACTTTTGACACAATTCTTGATTCTTCCAAGGTTCCACCAATACACTTGATGCCACACACAAGTTCATTTATCTTTTGCAGTAGATTGTGATGTTTTCATCTTCGCTCATCCTCATGGTTTCAAATTTTCCTCTCAGACTTTGCAACTTTGCACATTTGACATATTTATCACCTTCATACAGATACTCCAACTTTTTCTAGATTTGATAAGCAGTTTTTAGACCAAAGACATTTGTCATTTTTGAATCAATCAGGGAACTCAACAAGGATTCTTTAGCTTGAAGATTGTTTTTAGCATCTTTGACTTGATCAGGAGTTGAAGGACCTTTCTTCAGAGGTTTGTACTCAATACTGGTTATTGCCCAATTGGCATCGCCCATGCATTGCAAATGGCACTCCATGCAATTTTTCCAAATAGAATAATTTGTTCCATCAAATCTTGGACTGTCCTTCTTGTAGGTTGACATCCTGGATCTCCTCAAGTGGTTAGGCTTTTAAGAGAGGATCTAGCTCTAATATCAATTGTTGGAACTAGACAACTAAGAGGGGGGGTGAATTAGTTGTCCCTCAATAAAACTTTTCTACCTTTAACCTTTTTTATTATCTTACTATCAGATTAGTGATGTAAACATTAAAGCATAAATCAACAACATAAGAGAAGAAACATAATCAACACACTTGACACCAAGATTTTGATGTGGAAACCCGGTTAAGGGAAAAACCACGGTGGGAGTTAACCCACAAATGTGTACCATGTTAAAAGTACTTAGAAAATAGAAGGCACATGCCTTCAGGCACATTGCCCAGAGCTCACTGCTCAAAAAGAGAGGCTCACTACCTACAAAATTTATTTAGAAATAATTAACTAAGAAATAGCATCCACTTCATGCCTGATTCAGTTTCAATGAATGCTCAAGAACTTTCACTTTGCCTCAAACTCTTCTTCACACTCTACACTGCTCTCGCTCCTTTCCTTCTCTACTCTGCTCCTGATCCTTTCTTCAGATTTTATCTTGTTTTGTACAAGGATGATTTCAATACCTCTTCAACAAGTATTTATATACTTCATCAACCTTGGAATGATCAACAAGGTTGACAAAACATGTCACGGATCATCACACTATCGGCCAAACACAACTGAGACTTGAGTCTGCTTCTACAACCACTCCATGCTTCATAAAAATGTTTTTAAGGCATCCGCAACATGCTAGGAACATCCGGTCAGCCAAGACTGGGAAGAACATCAACCTCAAGAAGAAATCTGTAATCAACAAGCTCAAACTTCAATGCAGACCTCAAACATAGTAGCCATATGATCCAAAGACCTCCATAAGTAAGTTAAATTCATTAGCAACATCCATTCCAAACCAAACTACTAGAAACATTTGAATCTTCCTCTGGAACCTCAAGAACACTCTTTGCCATGACTGTCAGACTGGAAGGATAGCTTGCAGACCTCCAATCCATGAACCACTGATGTTGATGATACACATTGACTTCTCAAACATGCCTTCAGATCCGTAGATCATGAGTTTATATTTCTGGAGCAATCTGGACCTCTTTCCTATCACTTTGTCTTTCCTGAGTATTGCAGGAACCAGTTTTACTTAGATGGCCATAACTCCTTCAGATCTTCATGCGAACTTCTCAAATATTAACTGAGGCAACCTCTAACAATCCTCTACATAGACACATGGTCAGCATGCATTAATTATCATTAATTTTCTCAATATCCTCAACAGTCTGGTCTTCTATGTAGATAACAAAATAGGATATAGTTGACACTAATGGCAACAAGGATATGTTGACATCAATGACAACCCACTTAGGAACATATTTGTAACAAAATAAGCATGGTTAACTCTGAAGGTAGTGAAGTATTGTAATGTAAGACATTATTTTATCTTCACAGTAAATTGTGACTAATGACAGAATAGTTCTTTTGTTTTTACTTCTATTTTCTGACTCTATGACCATTGGAATAGGCACTGATCTGTTTAAGGTGCTATGCTATACTTACCCCTTCCCCTTGATTACCCTCATTCTAAAATATAAGAATAATTTTCCCTTTCAGCTATAGGTTTTAGATACTATTTTATTTACATGTTCCTATGCAAAGAATTTTGTTGAAGCTTAAGAATCTAGCCCATTACTTTCCTCTATCATTAATTCTTCAAGAAATCTAGAAGGAACATATATGTTTTAGGAACAATGTTTTGAACAAGTATTTTAGAGACCCCCTCTATTTTAATAAATATTGTTTTAAGGAAGAGGAACACCCTTCTTGGTCTTGCAGAGACTAAAGTGTAGAGGAAGAGGGATTGAAACCCCATTTCTTGTTCATTGGCCAATCCCTCGAGACAGATCAGTTACTAGAAATGGATATTTTATAGATCTATTTTCTTGGGATCAGGTTGGGAATTTAAAACAACCAACACCAGGGTTGGTGCCTAGAAAAACTAGCTCCCAAAATGCTTGATTTTGCCTCAAAAATCAAGAAAATCCATCTAATTTCCCATTTTTTCCATTACAATTGAAATCCCCTATTTAAATATGATCTGAGATTATGTTTAGGGATCTTTTCTCTCAAGAAAAGTGACTAGGTATTTGTCCCCTATGTTTCCCCTTTTTTTCCCTTAGAAAAATTTGTTATTTTTTGCCTTCTATCGGCTAGTTGGGAAATTTCTGAACTAGCGAACTAGTTTGGAAGTTCACATATTCCCTAACTCATTGTTATGGCAGTAGGATGTGGAAGTCAAGATAAGGGTGAAGGCCCACAAAGCAAAGGAAAAGGTACTAAGCCAAAACAAAGGAAAAAATCTTGGTTAGTGAATATCTTGGTTTGAGAACCCATGAGTTGACCGACTAAGGAGTCTATCAATGCAAACATTCGCCGATAGAAGGCTACAACACAAGTGAAATTTTATAAGGCACAAGAAAGAAATGATGGAAAATCTTTGTCAATGAAAGCAGAGGTTCAGAAACCTCCAAGTTTGCTGACTGAAGTTTTTCCCAAACAAAAAAATTTCTTACACCGATAAAGCAAAGGCAAGGCTCACAGAGTAAGGCTGGTGGGACGAAGGTGGAGGAAAAAGGCAAACAAGCCAAGTCTTATTAGCGAATTAGTTTGTTTGCAAACCACCAATTTCACTGATTGTGGTTCACCTTTTTAGGATTTTGCCAATAGGCCGGCGAGAAGTATGAATGAGGCAAACAAGGAGGAAAAAAGGAAAAGAAAGGTGAAGGAAAATGGTTTGCAAAAGTCTAAAGTTGCTGACAAAGAAGAGATGCAATGACAAGCCATGTTTTAAAAAGAGGAGAATCGCTAATAAGGTAGCAAAGAAGAAGAAGATGGTAGAGTTAACAAAGAGTCAAGTTTGCCAATAAAGCAAACACAAGTGCAATTTGACTAAGGAAAATGAGGAAGAAAAAATAGCAAAGTGTTTTGTTGGAGAATTGCCAGAAAGCTAAACTAGTGAAAAGTTCATATTTTTGATGATTTGCTAATAGGGCAAGTTGGCTGATAGGGTCAAGTAAAGAAAATGATAGAAAAGGTTGGAAAGTTCGAGAATGTTTGGATTTTCTGATAAAGCAAATCAAAAGGAGTTTCTTCCTTAGTTTGGCAAATTATAGATTTGCTGACTAAGGGGAAATAGAGTAAGGTTCAACAAATTAAAGATTTTCCAATAAGGAACAAATGTAGTCTAAGTTTGAAAAACCTCAAAAGTGCCAACAAGGTAGAAAAGGTCACCAAAAGATAGTTTGGTAAAATGAAATTTTGTTGATAGAGGGCCAATTATGAGTAAACAGGGAGAAGTTTGCAAAAGGGAAAAGTTGCCAATGGAAGAGAAGAAAAACAAGAATGGAATGGAAAAGTAGCATGGATTGAAAAATTAGTATTTTTTTGATAAATCAAGAAGGATGCGCCAAAGATGAAGTTTAAGAAAAATGAAATTTATTGATAAGGCAAAATAATGCCCAGGATGACACAAAGAGATAAATGAAGGAAAATGAAGAAGGCACGGAGGTTCTTGAAAATGAAAATACGCCAACTAAGGGAAAAATTGAGATCAAATGAAAGTCAAATTTCTAACAAGCTTGTACTCAACAATAATGAGTTGAAGGCCAAAGTTGTATAGGTTGTTCAAGCAGCACTAAAAACCTTAAACATATCTACATATACAAAGGACAAAAAAGATAAAATTAGGTATTACAAGTTTTAGGGGGATTAAAACCTTCCCTCATTATTACTCTAGGTACACCAGGTGTGTGGGAAATCTTCCTTCTGACATTTTTAGTATTGTTAGTGAATGGGAAAGCTTCTAAAAGTGCAGATTTTCTTATATTGTAGTGGGTCATAATTTATTGTATCATGGGTTTCTTGTTGACTAGTTTTCCAACACCTTGAGCTGCATAGTATGGATTGAATTTCTATATACATAATTTTTAGATGTTTTAGGGTTGGTCTCTAAGCTAATTGTCTGGTTTGGGAGTACCTAAGGAGTATTCTCTAGAACCAAAGCACATTCTTTCTAGTTTGTTAGTGAAGGGATGTATTCAACATAGTGTAGGAAGGCCATGTAATGTAGATATGAATGTAATGGTATGCCTCCACAAGAGTTTGTAGTGATTTTGGTAAATATATAATCGTATTTGTATGTTTTCCCTTACCACGTTTGTTTTTATGATTGTAACAGATGTTTGGAGAAGAGTGATAGCATCCAAGTTAATACAAGGCTTTGTGTTTGCCATTGTTTTGTTGCATATGAATCATTGCAGTTCTCTTTTGGATTATTAAGTATGTCCATTATATGAGGATCTATTAGTGTCATATATGTGAATATATGTCTAGTTCTATTGATCCTATGCTATGTATTCTCTTTTCTCCTTACATTTTATGACTTTGTTGCCCATTGGAGTAGGCATTGATCCATATTAGAGAGGGATTAATCACTCTTTAAAATTAAACAAATCATTCACATGTAGTATAGGGGAAAAAACCATCTTTCCTATGCATGTACATTGACATAGTTGAATTAGCTATATAGGGGTTTTGTGGCAGCCAATCATTCTTGACTTAATGATAGCTAAATTGGAGTCATTTTGATGAGTTGGGTTTGGCTATTCATTGATTTTTAGTTGTTCATCTAGTTTCAACTTAATACGTATTCGGGAATACCCCTTTGGAATATCCCTCTAGAGTCTAAGCTGAGCTCAAATTGCATGGGATGAAACCCACTCTCGTAGAGTTGACATTAAAACCCTCCATATTTTATTGATGGACTAACTATGCTTACATGATGACAACCCTAGCCTTGTGAGTGTGATTCTGTCCTAGGAAGTGGAGTTGTGGTTTTGGGACCCAACAGTGGTGACCTCAGCATGTCGTCAACATGGCAATGCAATAAATTTTTCTAGGTGTTGGTGTTTTGTTCACATTTTCCTAACCTTTGCAATCTTTTGGGTAAACGAGGAACTTTGGAACTTCAACACTTATCCTTTCATTATGAGTTCTCTTGTATTCCTTCCACCTGTTTCTCATTCCCATTTCCCATTCTGAACCAAAACTTTTCTTGGGTCAAACCCTTGTTCATATTCCTTCATGTTCCCCCAAGTGTTGGGTTGAGATTTTTTTCCCACCTGGTCCCTTCTTCTCACTTCCACTCCTATTTAAAGACACAATTTTGTCCTAGACTAGATGCTATTCCCACAATCCCTTTCCCTGTTTCCTCCCATTCCTGATCCATGACACCTCACCCATTCCATGTGCTCTGCCTGGGCTGGATTTTTTTCTTAGCCTGAAAAGTTTTCCCTTTTACACTCCGATCCCTTTTCCTCCCACATTCCAACTCTTGTCTAGGCTAGAAGCTTTTCCTAGCTCAAAACCTTCCCCTATTCAAACCTAGAAATGTAATGGGATGCACCAACAACTTGCAGATTTTTCATTTATGGATAGATTTGATCATTGCAACTTGTCAAATGCATTCTCCTAGACTGGATTCACCTACATTCCTTCTTGGATAGAACTTTCTAAGAATATTTCTTATGGATTTTGTTAACTTTTTGGCATCTTGATGGATTCTAGCTCCCCTACTTTCAATGTGGTAGTTGAGTTTGAAGATTTTGGAGTTTCTACTCTCTCTTTCCTATAGATTTCAGTACCCAATCAATTGGTATAAAGGGATCTTCTCTCCATTTCTCAAGGGTTGGTATTTTTGGGTAGTTTCTCTCTTCAGGTGACAAGTCCAAGGCAGTTAGGGTTTCAACTAGTGACTAGTTTTAGTTCTTCAAAAAGTAATAGCCAAAATGTATGTGGAATATGCTATAATTTTGATATTAATCATTGATTTTCTCCACTCTCATATGTATTACTTTAGGGAAACCTATAATAGCAATTAAGGTTTCCTCTTACCACTTTTTGTGGTATGATTATATTCATGGATTTGAATGAATGTGACAATTCTTAATTCATTGCAAGCTTTGTCAATGGTCATTTTAGTGTTACATATGGATGAATGCAATATGATATTGGAGTAATAAGTATTTTCATGGTTTGATATTGATTTATATGCTTCTAAATCCATAATATAAGCAATAATACACTCTTCTGTAATTGTTTTCCTTTAATAAATGTGAGACTCTACAACCCATTGGATAGGCATCGATCTGAGAGGGCTATGATCACCCACACTCATTCAAGAATCAAAACAATATATCAAGTGTGAAGTGAAGTTATAGATCTATATGCATCCTGGTTCTATGTTGAAGTCGGCAATTATCTTCTGGAAACATAGTTGTGTTTCATCCTTTTTAGAACATGCATGTATACTTACATCTTGCATTGCTACAATGATGCCTTTATCAACTTAAGAAGAGGTTATTTTATGCAGTGATCTTTATTCTAAACCAATGACATCTATATGTTTTGGAATAACACCTTTGGTATCATTGCCCTTCTTATTGTCTTGCATATCATGATTAGAAATTGATCCCTACTGGGGGATACCTCTAGGGAACATCCTCCTTGGTCTAATTGAACCAAAAGTGAAGAGGAGATTACCCACTCCTATGTTTTTCTTAAACTCTCTGAAATCTATGGATGAGCCGCTATTTTGTTTTTCTCATGACATCCACTTGCCCTAAAACCATAAACATACTCTAGGATTTGGACTTGCATTTTTTGGATTCAACATCTTGGTGCCATTGCCAAGGAGTAGCTATATTGTCATTTCTAGGTTATAGGTAGTTAGAGACATTTTCAACACCCTAGTAATAGAGTTTTAAAATTCTAAATTGTGATTGGGTAAGTTAGCAGCCTGTCAACTCATGCCAACATCTTAGCACCATTGCTAGGAAAGAAATTGATTCTGATTATAATTTTTGTAGCTTTGCAACTCAAAAAATCTCCTCTGGTTACATCAGTACATCTATCTTGCAAAGTAGTCTCTTTTCTTAATGAAGAGTGGTGACTCTATCAAGGTCTACCCAAAGAATCATTTTTTAGTAGAAGGTAAAGTACAATATTTAGATAGAAGAAGAAGACAAAAAAGTCAATTAGGACATGAAGGTTGCTTGGAAAATGTAGGAAATTAAAGGAATAGGTTGAGAGTAAGAAACACTAGTAATGTCCCTAGACAAAGTGGTCTTGAACAGGTAGGAACATCTGGTAGAAATGATGGATTCAATGACTTGAGGGACCACTACTAGTATGCATCTAATGATTCTATAGATAACATTCTGAGGACAAATAGAAGAATAGATAGAGATGAATATGAAGTTAAGAGAAATGATAACATCATGGGGAGAGGTATAGGGATTATTCTGAAGATGCATATAGGGGAGCATTTGGAATGCCAAATGAAAATGATGAGATACTTCAAGCTCCCCAACATCCTACCTCAATGTCTAGGTCACTAAGGAGTGAACATAATAATTCTCCTAATGTTGAGGAAGTAGAAAGGACTATCGAGGATCATCTTGAATTGCTTGATCATATCAGACAAAGACAAAGAGAAGTGCAGGATTTACTTGATGCATAGTAGGCTCAACTTGCCTAGCAGTAGGGAAGGAATCAACCTACAACAAATTAGCAGTATCAAAATCAACATCAACAAGTGGGACAACAGGGTAGGAATCATCCTAATGCATATAACTAACCATCACAAAATCATATAAATCATCTATATAGGAACATCCAAGATCTCAAACCTGCACTTAGAAGATAGGCTTAGAGATTTCCTCCACCTAGGAAGCCCTTGGGAGAAGAAATGTACAAGCAACTTTACTTCTTTGGTATTCCTAGCTTTCCTAATCCAATTCCAAATGATATTAGAGGAAAGATACATATATTTCAAGGTAACAATTTATTCACAGGCGAGGAACATTTTAGACATTTTATAAATGTCACTGATGAGTATGAGATAGAACATGAAGATGTCAT
This sequence comes from Cunninghamia lanceolata, assembly GCA_027924645.1. Classification (NCBI taxonomy): domain Eukaryota; kingdom Viridiplantae; phylum Streptophyta; class Pinopsida; order Cupressales; family Cupressaceae; genus Cunninghamia; species Cunninghamia lanceolata. Next base: position 2,093,550 of record BSBN01000749.1, on the reverse strand, counting down.
GATGAAATTATTTGTAAATTCATTAGAGGAAAGTGCTAAGGAATGGTACAAGGTCCTCCTAGATAATAATATCAAATCATGGGATGAGTTCATGAGGGTTTTTAGATTGTAGTATGGGATAGGATTGGTCCCAAGTTTGCCATCCATTTTCTCACTACAATCAAGAAGGAAATAAATGAAACAATAATGACTTTAATAGTATATTTATTATGACAATGAGAAAGGTACCCACTAATCTCAGCCCTAAAGAATCAACGTGTTTAGTTTTGTACTATGGTGAGTTTGAGTCTAAAATTGGTTATTTCTTGAGGGACAAGAGTCCTTAAACACTAAGGGAGGCTTATGCTATAGATATTAACATTGAAAGTAACATGAGATCTTCAGGGTAACATATTAAGAGGTCTGATTTGAAGATATCCTAGCTAGATAGGGAAGCCTTGAGAAAGCCTCTTACCACTGGGGATAAATTAGATAAACTCATGGGAGTCATGAATGGCTTGTCCTACAAAGTAACAATAAATGAGAAAGGGTTTCCACCTCAGGGTGCGGAAACACACTTCAATGAGGAACGAAGATTGTACAATAGACCTTACAACACTGATTGATCCAACAGAGAACTACAAAATGAGAGGCAAATTGCCACAAAGTAGGTAAGTTTCAATAGAATAATGAAAAATAAACCCTAGACCCTCTAAGGAGAGCTCATACAAAATTTTAAGAGGCTTTCTTGTGGTTTAATGCTTGTTATCTTCTACATGATCCTTCAAATTGTACAATTACACACTTAATAAGTAGAGAAGAGGAAGAGTTCTCTAATGAGAAAGGTGTAGCTAAGCACTATGATGATGAGATAAATCAATTTGACACTAAGGATTATGAGTAGTTTGACAAAATTAATGATTATGACAATCAAAAGGAAGATGATCAAGTCTTCCAATATGATCATGATGTAGGTTTAAAGAGGTATCAGCTACCTACTCATGATTTTGAGCACTTAAGAAAAATCATGTAGAGGAAGTACAAGAAATCCAAGCCATCCAATGAGAATGTGAGGGCCCTAACTGATGCAATTGATATGCAAGTTCAAACAAGATATCAATTGATAAATAGGCAAGTGCCTATTAATGATAACCCTTCGGTGAAGCCAAGTAAGGTTGGACTAGAAAATGAGAAGTAGCAAAAACAAAATACTTATACTAAGAAGAGGGATAGCCATGTCACTAAGAAGACACCTGAAAAGAAGACCCCTATACAACAACCAACACCAAAGAAAAGGTATGTGTAAAAGGCCCTTGTACCTATTGTGAAATCAATTTTTGTGCCAATATTTGATGTCCACAAACCAAAGAATGAGGTCAAGCATGATCAGCCCCAAATACCAAACAAACCAGACAAGAGCAAAGACACAAAGGAGCTAAAAGGTATGGACATTTTCTCTAGCTAATTGACATCCTACATACCTAATGTAAATGACATTACTATTTTGTGTGATACTCCTTTTCTAAATTATTGCCCTATAGACATGGCCCAAGTCCTAAGTTAGGTTCAAATATCAGTGCTAGTAACTAAATTGCTTAGAATCCATGAACATAGGGATAGGTCTATGTAATTTATCACTACTATAAATGCACAAAGGTAGCCTATAGTCATGTCTAATGACATTGAAGAGGGTAAAGGTCAAGATGAGATAGTTGAGGTGTATCTTAGGATGATTGATGTTAACAACTAGATGGGTGTAGATCCTTTTTACACAAAACTGATTATAAATGGGTGGTTGTTGCACAACTACATGCTTGACTCCGGTGCATATAGCAATGTCATGCCACTTGAAATCATGAATGAATTGGGCCTAAAGGTATGAAAATCATATGACAAGTCTTTTTCCATGGATTCTAGAGAGGTTAATGTCATTAGCTTAGTGAAAGATGTTGAACTCCAACTTGCAACTTATCCAGACAAATCTTTTCTAATGTATGTCATTGTTACAGATTGCCCTCCCAAGTAGGGCATGTTATTATCAAGAAAATGGGTAGCCTCCATGTGGGGAATCATACAAATGGATTTATCTTATGCTACTATTCTAGTCCATGGAGTTGAAGTAAAGTTATATAGGGAAAATAAGGTGGAAGATCTATTACCAAATTGTGCTTTGGAACCCGATTAGGTTGGGTTATAACAATAATTTCCTTTGCTGCTTTGGGGAAGAAGAGAGGACAAGGGGAAGGGAGAAGAAAATTCAAGCTCACAGGCCAGCCTAGAAGGCCTACTATCATGATGGAGGACCCTTCTAGTGATCACATTACCAAGATCATCTACCAACTCAATTAGAGCTTCTACATGAGATAGATAACATGAAAGGATACTCTAGAAAGGTAGGAAGTATACTAGGACTGACAGGTGAAGTTAAAGCTAATCTATGAATTACAGATTATGTTTTAGTTTGGTCATTGTTCATTCATTGTAGTTTCATACATTTCAGAAAGGTACATGAATATTTCTATTCTACTTATGATTATAAACACATATGCCATGCAACAATATTTAGTTTATGTTGTGCAATTGATTTACAAAAGGGAGAAATTATACACAAGTCATTGCATGAAATAACTATTTATATTCAAATGAAAAGTGTTTATATAATCCCACACAAGCCGCAAGAGTAACTATATGTGATATAATGCATAATAACAAGTACATTCGATGTAAGGGAAATCATATAAGAGAAAAGTGGGACCCATCATTTCCTGAGTGAATGCCGAATCCCATTGACTGTTGCATCATCTTCAGCCTATCCTAGTGATAGCTCCAAGTGAACCTGCAGGAGGAAATGAGCATGAATGTTAGAGCTCAGGGTTTTCTTTTTTTACTTCTATATGGAGATAAATTCAACATGTACTTGTCACCTTACATCTAATTCATAAAATGAAGGAGATTTAAACAGACATCAGTTGCAAATATCTAACCATGAGAGGAAGCAGAAAAGAGAAAATTAGATCATACAATCAAGGAGAGGCTATCAGACTATATGTTTTATCTAACTTGTTTGTTCACTGTGTAGGTATAGGTACAGGAAGACCATTCATCAAAAGACTTTTTTTTGCAAAGAAAAATAAAAAATCTTTAAAGGAAGAGTAGACAAGGAGCCTCCATGCATGAGAACAGTGACATCTAGATACCAACAATAAGGAAACAATGTTATACATCCTGTCAAAGAAGCATACACATCTACAAGGTGCAGCAGTCAAGGTATAGTGTAAGGAGGAAAAAGCAGGATATTAGGAATAGAACATTCAAGCTACAAAGGATAGTTATACTATAAGTACATTATACATGATAGTCAAAAGAACTATCAAGAAGCAACAATTAAAGCTAGAGGGACAATCAATCAAGGGGTAGGAAGAGAACAATCATCTTAGAGTCAAAAAGAACAATCATGATAACAACCTTAAAGGGAGCAGTCAAGTCCAAAAGGAAGGTAGTCCCATGAGGACCATGCTTGTGAGCTAGCAATAGAGATAGTAACAGTGCATGAACATAAGAACAGGGATATGTTTACAATGAAGTATGAATAATACAGAGATATAAGTGGATAATGTTATCAATAAGTATGTACACACACAAAATTACCAAAAGGTCTCAATACTATCAAAGATACAGTCAACAAAGAGTAAAGGAAGTAAGAGAATAGTGTAGCAGTCACAACAAAGAGGAAACAACCCATAATGTAATTAATTCCATGCAGATTAGGGTTTGAAGGGGCACCCCAAAAGCTTCTATTAAGATATTTTGGTAGATTAAAACACATCTTCACTTTGATATACCCCTGCTACACTCACAATTGAATGGTACACAATGCAATAAAAGGAGATATCCAATTGGGATCAGATCTACATGTTTTCATAGAGAAACTCACTAATGCTCCAGATATGAAAATGCTATATAAAGATTAGTCATTTTGGGCAATATAGTACAGTCATCAAGTCTTGAAGAATATTGAATAATCAACTTTGATGTGCATAGTATAGGTGGAAGGAAATCAACTCAAGGAGAAAATGTTTGACAGTCATGTAATATCAAAAGGTGATAAATAAATGGGACCGAGTGATGTGTACTATCTTAGCAATTTGATAGGTCTCAAAAATAGGAGAACCATGATCAAAAGTGTCACCATGCTTCACACAACTCAAGAGTAATCATAATGTGAGGGAGAATGCAAAGAAATGTAACCATCATAAATAGTTTGATAGTATTTGATGATAGAACAAGGGACACCAAATGATAGTATGCAGATATAAATAAGTCATAGCAGCCATCAATGTAATATAAAATGTTGTAACAAAGATCAAAATAGAGGGACAGTTGCCCTAATGTTTTATATAGTAAAGCATCAGTGCCAAATGAAGAGGTGTTGTTAAGACAATAATCAAGAATGGTAGCTTCATTTTCGAAGGGTTTGGTGAAGAAGCTTATACCCTCACTGGGATATATCTACATGCTTCAATTTGTATGGAACCATCAAGGCTTGCTTCTTCTTGTGGTTTCCTTTTCTGCACATATGAATTTACAATATCTGTGAGGCCTAGAAATGAAGACCAAAAGCCCTCAAAGACTGGCAAAGTGTAGTGCAAAAGGTTCCCAAGTGTTTTCCTTTGGAAGTGTTTCTTTTAAACAGTCAAGAGGGGACAATTTCAAAACTAGTTTGAAGTAGAGCCTTCAAGGTGCGAAATTATAGCAGGGTTTCATCACAGTCTCCTCCATTTATTCACAGAGCAATTAAGAAATGGGCATGGTCATCAGGAGTAATGCCAAAGAGACTACAAAGATTTTAGAGCCATAGAGGTCTATGATAAGCCTATGCATGCCTATAGCAGTGATCCCATGAAGAGTATCATTGAGCAGAGTCCTTAGCTAGATAGATGTTTAATGCATGTCAAGAGTTTTTCTAGCCTCAATCTTTTCAATTATGGGCTAATGTAATAGTTAGGAAAAAGGTATAGTGCAATTCTATTGCTCTATGTTTAAGTAGCCAATTATGACACTTCAAATTTTGATATATTTTATCATGGAGTTGTTCCATCAATTCCATGATTGTGTTACATTATAATTAAAAGGTCGGTCCCTTTTGTGTTGTTACACATTCCTTAACTATGGAACCTATTGAGTCTAAATGGACCCACAGAGTTGGATCAACCTACATCTCTATTAGGTCTAAAAAATGTAGGTTGTAAACCTTAAGAGGATGCCAACCTCTCCTAACCTTTTTGGCTAATGAAATAGGGTTAATATGATTGAAAACCCCCTTCTCTTTAGGCTCTACTAGACCTAAGCGGGTGTACCTTGATAAGTAATGTAGATTTTATGTGACCTTAGTGATTACTCACATTGGCATGTAGATGAGAGATAGATGTAAGGCTGAGAACTATTCCTACTCCTAATATGTGAGATTTTGAATATGTGAATAAGGTTTTGAAATGCTATTTTGTAATGACCAATGCTTTATCTATTATGGGCAACAGAGTCAGCATGTGTATGATAGATGTGTCCTCCCTCTTGGCTTAACTTGAATTATTTGGCACTTTTCAAACGTTTATAGCTTGTATAAACATGTAAGAATATTGGTTATGAGGCTCTTCTTATCGATCCCAATGATAGTTTCCTAGGTTACTGTGATAAATTGAAAGGATTTTAATTCTTACAAGAAGGAAACGAATTAAGATGATCCATTCAAAGGATTTTAATTTTGGACGGAAACTAGTAAACTAAAATCACTTAAGAGGAATTTAATTCTCTTCTTATAGAAACCAATCAATACAATCACATAGAGGCAGCAAATGTGTCCTGATAAATTAAACATATCCTTGATATATTCAATTTAAATAACAAAGGAAAACCATTCTGGAGACAACACGAATAACACATATGAGTGAATATCAACAAATAATTGAACACTAGAGGTTGAAACACCAAATTTTATTATTCTTCCCATTGCCTTGCTTCAAAATTTATTACAATATGTCTTCATTTTTTTTATCTATTGCCTAATCTACTAATTGTTGCTGATCTGATTCTTGATTCTTGCTTTATTTTTATCTCTCACAAATGCTTTACATTTTTAGGGTTATGACCCTTTATTTATCATTCTATGCGTCTATTGATTTAATTAATTATCTCTGGCAAGTTAAACTACTTTAATTTAATCTTCATTGTCTTCGCCTCCTTGTGAAAATTAATAATTATCTTCCCTTTTGCTAGCATTTTCACATTGGTATTTTCACCAAAAATATGTCCTTCATGTAAAATAATTACCCATTCTTTAACTTCCTCTATGAAATGTATTTCACATTTTGGTAAAAAAATTTGTAGTTGCATTTTACACAATTTTATCTCTAAAATAACACCACGCTCACGTTTTTTCAATAAATCTTTATTTGGCACTCTTACCACACCTCCAAAAAATATTTTACCATAGTCTTCATAGGGAAATAAATTACAGATTAATAAATCTCCATATTTTTATGCAATCCAAATTTTATTTATGTTTTGTTGTTATCAAAGGATCGAAGGGACCCATATTATTGTCCTGCCAACACCCACATATCACGTCGATAAATTCTTCAAACAAATGTTTTAACCCTTTTTGGGATATCAGAGGGACTGCAAATCACATTGCTCTGATATTCTATAGTCCTCTCTATATAGGGTTGTTTCACATTAGGGTTTCTTATGTGTTTGCATATTTTCCCTAACTGCAGTCTACCGCTTCTTTGAATGAGATTCATTTAGAACATACTGCAATCAATCTTATGTGAAAAAAATTCCAAGGCACTTTCACCCCTACTCTCATGATATCAATCAAAATTGGAAAAAATCTAAGACAAATTCTTCTTTGCAGAGCCTGAGGAAAAACTGCATTCTAACCCTAATAGATACAATGCAAAAATAATGTCCCATTTTCACTTTTACACATACTCAAGATATGCTTATGCTTTTCCTTTTGCCTTCACCATTAAATTCAATGGTGGCTTTTGTAGAATCTCAATCCTTCCTATTTCTTTTTAACATATTTCTCTGGATCTATACTCAAGTAGCTACATGTTTTGTATTAATTGTTACATGATTGATATGCTTTTTCTTTGCTAGTGTGTCCCATTTTATGTGAAATGAAGATGTTAACCAAATGGGAACACAATCATCTACAAATATATAAAGTTAATTATCATCTCAATGATACTTTATGTAATGAAAGGACTCTTGAATGTCTCCAGCATAAATCCTATCACCATATGTGTGAATGGATACAATCTGTTATGTCAGAAAATATCCCCTTGGGGGATTTTCCCTCTTAAGGCTTAGCATCTGGGTCTTGTTTATGCATTTAGAGCATTTTGTATGATTTTGATGACTCTCGATGAGAAAACCCTGAAGTTTCATGGCAAATAGGACTCATGGGATGCACTTGACATGATCCCTACTTAAAATAAGGGGAGGACTTGGGAATCTGTGCCCTAGTCTTGCCCTATGTTAGGTCAGGCCTAAATTTTAAGTGTTCGTTTATGACCGGTATTTGGGTCCTAGGGCGACACGATAAGTTTCAATTATGAAATTCTTGGCAAGAATGTTTGTAGTTGCATATATAAGCATGATTAGTGATTCATTTGTAAACTAGATGATCATTAGATTACTTTGGCATACTTCTGACTTTGAGCATTCAAGATATTCATTGTGTTGTAGAGTAGAGCATTGTTTTTGTGTTTGTGTTTGTAGATTTGAGCATTTATCTCCTCATGGAATGAAGAACTTCTTCCTTCCATGAGATCTTAACTACAAGGTGATATCAATTTTTTTTTGATCATTTATCATTTGGATTTTACCTCTATCCAAGCAAGGATATGCACTCTTTATTTGACAATGCTGTTCAGAAGACTTGAACATCTCTCCGAGGCTTGACTGAGGCAAGCTTCTAAACACCACAACCCCCAAACAATTTTTAAATGATTGCAGGTTATAGGTTGTAGGAGTAGAAAAAGTGGAGTTGCAGGAGGGTGTTGTAGACTGTTGGAATTACAAATCTGAAGAGAAAATAGGGACCTAGATTCAGGCGCCCACTCATTAGTCCTCCAGATCCCGTAACTGAAGAATCTCTGAAACAACATGGATAAGTTGTAAACAAGGTTCCCAGATCTCAAAGAAAATGGTGGCACTAGACTAGGGAACCCACTCATTAGTATCCAACTTTTCCATTTTTTGAACTTCAAAAATTGGTACGCATTTGATTATCATTTAGTATCTTTGTGTACAAGCATTTTCTGTAATTTGTCCATTTGCTTTTGGATTTGCATAATTAGGCAAAATCAATCAACTAAATCACATAATTCCAATTTTCCCTAATATTCCAAGTGACTAAAAACTTGATAGTAGATTTCCTACTCAGTTGAATTCCTTGAATGTTTAGTGGTGAAAGGAGGATACACATAAACCATCAAATCAAAAACCCTTTATCCAAATTTTACCCTAAACATTTTGAGGAGCCCATGTTATTTTGAATTTTGCACCTTACTGAGTGTTGTGCTTCAAATTTACATTCATTTAATTCATTCATTTCATTGTTCATCTTACTGCATTTGAAAAATTACAAAAAAAATTAAAAATTTTGAAAAAACAAAATTGGCATATTAGCTTGCATTTTCAAATAATTTAGATTAATGAGAATTTAATTTCAATAAATTTCTATCATTAGAATTATATTTTATTTGAAATGTAGAAAATTTTTATTCATCATTCATTTAGATTGCATTTTCATGTTTAAATTGTTAAAAATTGCTTGAAATTGTGCATTTTTTTATATAACCTCATTTTGCATTAGCTAGGGTTTGTAGTCAAAATATTGTTTCAAATTTTACTACCCTTTTAAAACACTCATTAGTATTGGTTTCTAACTATATTTTTGCATCATAGTGGTTTGCTTACAAAATTTCATGCCTAGGGTTTGAAAACCTTGATTTTTCACTAGATTGAGGCTTATCATCTCTCTAGATTTGCACCATATGCGTGTTGTAAAGGATTTTTCTGCACTAATTGAATTTAATAAGGGTTATTATCTTCTTCCCCTCCTAAAATCCTTCACAACACCTTTTTATTGGGCTCCTACATTGAAAATTTGGTGAAACATTTTGCATACTTTGGCTATATTTTCCCTAGGGTTTGACCTTGAGTGGCACTATAAACATGTTGTGATGGATTTTTTGGTATTAGGTGGATGTTATTACTGTTATAAAATTTTTTCCATCATCATTTTCCTCACAAAACCCTTTGTCACACTCTTTTGCATTGAAATTTGGTGAAAAATTGTATATTTTGACTATATTGGCCCTAGGCTTTGACCTAGATCTGCACTCCAAGAATGTTGTGATGGATTTTATGGTTTTTGGTGATTAATATTACTACTATACTCTATTTCACCTCATAAAATTATTTACAACACCCCTTTTGTTGGGTTTTTGCATTGAAAATTTGTGAAAAATCGCATATTTTAGTACATTTTCACTAAGGGTTTGACTAGTCACCATTCTAGATTTGCATCAAAAGTGTGTTGTGAAGGATATTATTTTTTGTATTGAATTGATAACAGACATATTACTTTCTTCCCCTGATCAATTTCCTCACAACACCCTTTTCCTTCACTTATTTACATTGAAAAAGTTGAAAAAAATCAAGCATTTAAGGTCATTTTTTTACATACATAGTTTTGCATTCATGGATTCTCCTAATCATTCATCTTTGGAGGAGTTATTTGAATACATGATGAATTATGATAACTTTGCAAATTCATTGATAATCATCCTCAAGTCTTGCATTAAATAGCATACATCTATGGCATTGACATGAACGTGAGCACCACCTGTGATATCCTTCGAACAATAGCCTATTTTGATAGCTTTCTTGCTATTTTGTATGTTTTCCCTTCGATCATGGAAAATATAACTAAGTTGATAGCTTTCTTGCTACTATGTATGTTTTCCCTTCGATCATGGAAAATCTGACTAAGTCCATTGCCGAAAACAATCATGGGGAAAGTAGTAGTGAAAACATGATTCCCTATCTCCCTTTGTTTCATGATGACATAATTCAAATCCTTTCTAAAACCTATGAGAATGATATAGTAATAGGTGATTTATCGAACAAAGAGATTGGTCCCAACATAACCCCACTTAGTGAGGATATTTTGGCACAAGAAGAAGATATCATTGACACATTTCTTAATACCACTTTGCCATCCCTTCCCACTCTCCCTAACCAAGCTGATGCTTTGGAGGATGCAAATTCTCTTTGTGACCATTTGCTTCAAACTACTGAAACTAAAAATTTACCACTTGACGTTCAAGAACTTCTCAATTACATCTTAAACAAAGAAACAAATCATGCATCTTTACTTGAACCTTCACATGCCTAGCAAAATAATGAAATTTTATATGACATTGAAGAACAAAATATCCCTCAAAATCAAGGTATTCCAACACCCTATATAGGGACTAAAATGTGCACTTTTTAGGTTCCTCAACACTCTCGTTCAAATGGAATTACAAGAGATCCTATAACTAAAACAAAAAATGGCAACATCCCCTCTCTACCATCATTAATGGATACCTTTCCTACAAGGTTACCCTCACAGACTCATGAATATATGGAAGAGAGAAAAGTGATAAATCCTTAACCATTAAGATAAAGATCAAGATCTGTGATGTCCGCTAGCCCGGTTGTCCCTATAGGTAAGTATTTCTAACCCTTTATCTCTCATGATGTGTTTCCTATGATGTGTTATATGTTGTTCAGGCCTCCTTGAATTATCATTGATTCACTTGTAAGGTCCAGGATACCAGGAGACCACCTCTATTGTGACCATTCTTCTATATTTCTTGTCCTCTATTTTCACTATTGTGTGTTGTGTCTTATAGACATAGCATTGTGGTTGGTGACTTGGGGGCACCCTCCTACGTGACTGTCCCTAAGACACCTATTTCTCCTCTCTCAATTTCTTGTTTTCCTTCCTCTAGTGTTTCTATCTAGTGGGTGGATGACAAAGAACATTTATACTGATGTGGACCTAGTGTCCGTTTAGCGAGAAATCAAAAATTGGACTTAGTTCCTATATGACGATGGGGTTGTAATATATTATTTGATGCTTTACTAGTAGAAACACTTTATTTTCTCTAGATGATGTCTTATTGCACTTACAAAACATAACAATACTGCTGCTTCGTGCACTTTGTCTATCTTGAATCTTGCATTTTTTAGTTCTTATGCATTGTTGTTTATCATGATTATAGGGACACTAACAATTTTCTTGCAAGGATGTGTTTGTAGGAACTGTTACTAAATTATGTTCACACCTAATTTAGCAAGACCTAAGTTACATTCATCACAAGAGGAATAAAAGAAAATTTTTAAGTGTACGATCAATCAGTTGAATGCATGATATATTGGCAAGAGAGCAACAAAGATCATTTGTCAGGATAATGTGATAGTCCAATCAGAACTGTCAAACCATCCTGACAAGTGAAGTTTTATCAAATGACAAGAGATTAGATAATAAATGAAAGATGAGCGTCTAACTGCTTTTACCTTTCAGTTATGAAGTGGTTGAATTATTTAAATATTACAATTCAATGTGAAGGAAGGCTATTTATAAATTGTCATTTCATTATCATGTTTTTAAACATATGTTTCAAATTAGATTTAGTTTTTCTATCCTATGCATTTGATTCGGAAAACAAACATACATAAATCATGTGTATAAGGTAAAATAACTAATCATATTTAAGAGAACCTTTAAAGGTGTCCCATACAAGCCCTGGGAGTGATTAGACTGAGCCAATGAAAACATTATGCAAGCCTAACATCTATGGATAAAGGAAAAGAAAAGGAACACATGACGAAAATGAATATCCATCATTGCCTTATTGAAGGTTGATCCTCCTGTCTGGAGCTTGATCTTCATGTCTTCATCTTATGCTCTTGATTAGGATAGTGGACCTACAAAATTGGAGAAAAGTCCTGTTAGAAGCTCTGGATATGCAGATTCATCATATGCTTTATCAACAGACATATAAAACTTGCAAACATTATGCATTAATATGATGGATCAAAATCAGGCATGTGCAATAAATCAAATCATCATGAGAGAGATCAATCAACTTCCAATAGGTATGTTTTTATGCTAACTTGTTCATTCATTGTGTAGGTATAGGAAACATTTTGTTGCTGATTTGAAGATATTAAAGCATGTGGAGAAAATGTGGCTCCCACAAGGGTTAAGCCTAGCATACTCAAGTAGTATTATTAATGACAGTTTTGACCAAGAAACATGATTTTTCAACCATAATGAATGATTAAATCATAGTGGAGCAACAGATAGAGTAGGTATTTTACTACCTTTTGATTATGATTTAAACTTGTTTTTGAATTCATTGAACATTCATAAAGGACAAAATATCAGTCATGCTAGAAATAGATAGTCCTATGTGAATCAATGTATCAAGTTTATAGAAGGATATAAAGTACAATCATATGCCACAGAATTCAATATGGAACAACCATGAAGAACCCATCATGCCATCAAGAGGCATCATGAAACAACAATTTAGATCAGGTATTTTACCATTTTTGTTGTGAATGAGATGTAAAGTTGCTTTTCAATTCCTTAAGTAGCTATAGAAGGACAAAATCAGTCATTAAGATGATTGTCCTATCAATAAAAAGCATGTTATTGGATGAAGGGCAGTAAAATATTCCAGAAATAGTCTTATACATGTATGTAATGCCTTGACAACTTTTTGATATACAAGAGAAATCATAAGATTAGATTGTCTTAACTACCTTTAGAAGCTAAATATATAACAACATATCATTAAGGAGAGGCAGAGAGGAAATTGAAATGTTTAAACCATGGAACATTCATCTTAGGGTCAAGATATTCATCATATATCATTATATACATCTGCTAGATGATAAAGTCATGTGGTCACTATATACAGTGCATTAAAGAGAGCAGCTAGCATGAGTACATGAAGGTAGAGTGAGCTTGAAAGTCCATTTATAAGCCACTAGTATAGTCATCAATGAAGAATGTAGACTCCAAATAATAAAGCCTCAAGATCAAGATCAATATGTATGAGAACGACTATAGGAAAATAACAGCATGGACAGTGACTATCCTCAAGAATACTTAATGTTATATAAAAATGGGAAGGGCAATCACATTCAATAGCTATATATACCATTGCCATCAGTTTCAAGATGAATGCTATAGTATGCAGCATGTCGAGGAAACAACCCCAATATTCATGTAACTTTAATGAGGAGCAGTCATGTTTTATATATCTAGGAGTACAAGGATAGCAAAAAGGTCTGAGGCCAAAAACACCACTAGAGAAGCTTCAATATGCACTGATTAAAAGACAATGACATCCTGCACATGCAATAATAAATAGGCAATCTCCATTCATTTGAGGCCTCAGAAAACATAGAACCCGCAAATATCAATGATAAGAAGTAAATCAAGAGCAATCAACTGTGATGGACCAGTCTTATCATCTAAGGCGAAAGACATTGATTGTTGAGGATGGAGTTAGGGATAGTAAAACAAGTTGGGGATAGTCTTATTGCATAAAGGATGGAGACAATATCACCATACCAATAGGAGGAGTCACAAGCTAAGAGCTACGAATCTATTAGGAATCAATGCATAAGAATTGCAATCATACTTCATTCCAATATAATGCAAAACCATCATTCAGGAGAGGGCAGTAAAGTTACAAAGACCAGTGATAAGAAGGTCATGAAGACATAGAAACATAGTAAGGGGTCCTACTTGTATGAAGAGGAGCAACTTAATAGGGTATAAGGAGCAGCCAAGGCTTTAAAAAGATAGTTACAACCTTCCAAGGAAACAATGGACAAATAACAAAATATTCACATTTGTCATACATATCACAATATTTAAATAATATAAAACAACATATGAGATAAGAACTGCTAAGGTCAGTACTATCATATGTGAACAAGAAAAATTAGATTAAGCTTTGAAAGTTTACCATAGTTGATAGACAAAATTTGAAGCAAAGGATAAGAACATCTCAAAGACAAAGAAATGATAGACAAAAGAAATAGGAGGCAAACCCATTGTTAACATTTCAAGTATTTGCAATTTGTTTCAGTAAGTTCTAACACAAAGTTGTTGCACTCTTCAAGGAGCCAAGGTTTTCTTTTGTTTTAGAATGAAAAGATTAAGTTTCTACAGAGAGAAGGAATAACATGGATCAATCATAGGATGCAGTCTTAGTACACAAACAAATCCTCACTATCAATAGATGCAAGCTCTCACCATATGTTTTCACCACTTACAAGAAAATGGGCAGCTATAATATGACTATTCCAACTATAGGCCTGTGTTAACAGTCATGAAAGGAAACAACATATTTCAGAAACAAAGGAAGACAGTCATTCAAATACTATTATGTAGAAACTAAGATAGTCATTTAAAGATAAAAGATTTCCAAGGAGCAGTTCAGATTGTTCATGCCATGTAGAAGGAGAAGAAGCATAAACATTGGAGTTTACTGCTACATCAGATGTATCAAATGTAAAGAAGAAGTGGATATAGTTTTTAAATCTATGCCATTTCTTTGCATTGTCAAAAGGAAAAGAGTGAGTAACCCCTGATGGAAAGATTTTAGTGAAATGTTTTGCAAACAAAAGAACAATAAGTGTCTTTATTTTCTGCATATGCAAAATGATGATGCCTAGTTTGTATTGTTACTAGAACATAACATTTTTTACAAACCCTTATCACATTTTGCATAATGAAGCCATAAATCTAGAGATAGAGGATTTAAAAACCCCTAGGGTTTTGATATCATTCAGAGTGTTATAAATAGCTAGTAAATGAACAGTCACATCCAAATAAAAGATTTATCTATTGTAACTATGATTATATTTTTTTTGCATACTAGAAATGACCCATTCAGTGTTAATAAAGCCACAGTCAGAGCAAAGGTAAAAAGGGTCTCTCAACATAGAGTAAAATCCATATGGGGATTTCCTACAAAACTGCACATACAACGAATGGAGAAGACCTCACTATGTTTTACCACAAGCTATATCAAGAAAACCTAGATAAAAGCAAGAAGTATGGCCGTGGTCCTTAAGAGAGATAAAGACGCTTAGTAAGTAAAAACCATAGTGCAAATAAACCTTTATTCTACTAATGTTGTATCATTTTATCATGGGTCGAGTTTTCGTTTTAAACCTGAGACAAAATACTATACATACAGTGGCTGAGGCCATGGCTGAAGAAGAAGTGAATGAAGAAAACAAGATACAGAAGCTACAAGTTGTAGCCAAAAGAAGATTTTTCTTTAAGGAAATGTAAACCCTCAACATATATTTCTCAAACCCTTGTATTTTCAGGTATGCAGAAGAAGATAAATTGAAGAAAGAAGATACAGTAGTCATGGCCATAGCAAAGAAAAACATTTCCTTCAAAAATATCACATACCCATGTCATTTCTTCAAAACCCTTACTAGAATAAAGTATATAGTAAAAACAAATATGAATGGTAAAGAAAGAATGGGACCTTACCTTGTGCATCACAATGGAGGAGAAGCTACAGGCCGCGAGCATGTGTAGTTTTGAAACCCTTAAAAATGCATGGAGATAGTTGCCAAAATGGAGAAATGCAGAGAACAAGGAAATAACAGTAAGAAGGAGAACAAACTTAAAAAAATGCTCAGAAAACCATATGGCTACAGCCCAAATGAGGAACGAGTCACAAAAAATTAAGAAAGCGGCCTAATTTTTGAACACAGAGAGCTTTCCCTTCATCTTTATGCCAAAAATGTAGAAGAAATTGACCAAAAAAGCCTCAGAAGTTGTAGAAAACTGTGAGTTTCTACTTCAAACCCTAGCCGAGAATTGAGTCGATAGAGAGAGCTCAAGTGAATGATAAAGATCAAAATGATGAAGTTAGGGTTTGACATCCCTTTTGGTCGATGGTTGTTTATTTTTCTCATTTTCTTTTGACTTCTTAAAACAAAAAATCATTACCTTATCTCATGTCGTGGTCAAGACTTATTAAGTCTTGAGACCTAATGATAAAGGCACAGGGGCCCGTGAGGCAAAGTTACCTCTGAATTATTCCCTTTATTATTCTTTGCAAAAGTCAAATGTGATAATCATGTCAAGGTGAAGCTTTAATCCTTTTTCTTTTTTCCCTAAGGATTGACAGCATAAAAACAAGGCCAAATGCCTTATATGCATTTTTGCAAAGGACTTATGTTTTTAAAGTCGACAAAGGGAATAATTCAATGATATGGAGGAAAACATATATAAAGGGTAAGGTATATGATAAGGTAATAATGCAATGTGAAGTCAAAAATGACATAGGCATGTGATTTAGTTTGCATGTATTTACCTTGTGTAAATATCATAATAATATGCATTATGCAAGGAGTGATAAGGTGTTTAAATATTTTCAAAGGTGGTGAAGGGTATATTGGATGCATGTGTTTGCATGGGAGACATAAGGGTCCTTCCACTTATCAAGAAATGAGATAAAATATGTGATGATGCATGATGTATGGAGTGGTAAGGTGGTATATTTTTATGCCTTGTATGCATATATGGTGCATGAGGTATTTTTCTTTCCTGCATGGAGTTATAAGGTTGTATACATGTGCATGATGTATGATGTAAAATTGCATTGAGAAATAAGGTGTTATTTTTGCATTGATCATTCATGCACAAAAGAGATAAGGTGTGATTTCAATTCATCCATTCTTGCATGTTTTTACAACTGAAAATAAATGTAAACAAGTACTAAAGTCATATTTTATAAATTACTTTATTATTTTGTCACAAGTTGTAAAATCATAGAGATAAGGCAAAGTGTAACTCATAACAGAGTAATTATCTCAAAATTAATTTATTCCTTGCCCATGTCATTTGCAATGCAAAATCATGCCAAATTGGAGGAGTTGAGTTAACTAAAGAATTTGAAGTCCTTTTTGCATGGTTTGGAGGGCAAATTGGAGAGTTTTGGTCAACATTTTGGTCAAACACATAGAGAGGATCAGTTTGGAGATATTTTTACACATTTTGGGATAGTTTTGGCCCTTATTTTTAGGGATTTCATTATTTTCTCGTGGATCAATTTGGGGGGCTTATTTTTAGAGGTAGTTGACTGCAGTTGACCTTTCTAGGTCTCTTGGAGAGAGCAGATTATATATTGTAAGAAAAACTTAGGTTTTTCTGGTTCTTTCCTTTTTTGCTCTTTAAACTTTGAGAGAGAAAGAAGGTTTTGTAACTCACTTTTGTAGATTTATAGAGATTATAGCAGGTTATAGGTTATATACTTTATCTTTTTATATAATTGTTCCTTTATTTTTCAATTGAATCAAGTGTCTACCTTTCCATTAATGCAACTTTTGTGAATGATTTGATGATATTTTATTGTGTTTAAATATCAAAACCTTTAAAATCATTGTCTCATTTATTCTTGCATGTGTTAGATAGCTTTGAAAATCATAGATCTTAGGTTGTGCAATTGGAGAAGTTTTCTTTTATGTCATGAAAAAACCCTTTTCCTTCAAGAAGAAAATCTTTTTCTACCTACCTTAGAATTATTTATGTGGTCAAATTGCCGAAAGTGGTTTGTTTTGTTAGATTTTTTGAGATCCATTGTGAGTTATATTGCCAATTTTTCTAATCAAATTTAGCTGCATCACCATTTTTACATTATAGTTATAATGTTTTAGAAGATCTTTTTTACCCTTTTCCATATCAAATTCATAGATCCAATTGAATATTTTAAGGGAACTAGCCCATAATCTGGAGGTTCAAGCTCACCATAGGTCACCCATAGCTTGAGTTTGATCTCATGTTACACATGATTGCTGAGTTTCACAACTCTGCATAATGGGTGCAATTCTACTCATCAACAGTTTTTGGCATGCTCGGTGGGACCTTTGAACTAATTTTCAAAAAGGACTTATTATTGTTGTTGTTTTGGTATGATCAGCAGTTAATACATCCTTTTTAGAGGTGTTATTTCAAAATGCCTGACGACTCAAACTTTTTGGTTTAATAGATCATATTTTGTAGCATATAAAAAGGATTCACAAAATCAGGTGCTTTTTTATTTCAAGTAATTCTGGTTTCAATTTTTCTAGCTCTTTGAATGAGTAGGCATGTCTACCTTTCATGGGAACATGTCATATCATCCATCATATCATGAAAATGCTGCTAATCCTCCATCTTATCATCCATATCAGATCAGTTATGTTGTTGGTTTTATCCCAAACAACCATGCAACAACAATATATTAGCATGCATAGTAGTCTTACCTCCCACCCACCCTAGTTCAGCCTTGTTGGCAACCTATACATAAACCAAATTAGCTTCAAGAGTATGCAAAGGAGGAGATTGCAAGCATAAAAAGTATGACGCTTGATCTCAATAACACATTGCTAGAAATCAATAAGTAGATAAAAGAATTCAAGAAGCAACAAGAGTATGAGTAGCAGCAGGAAGAGATAGATTATCAAGCCTATCTTCATGAGCAGGAGTTGGAGGCACAAAGGATACAATTTGAAAGTCATAGGAGGGAGATAGAAACAAAAGAGGAGTAGATGAAGTTTTTTATTGCACAAGCACAAAGGCATCAAATCCAAACACCTCATTTTATTCCATATTTTCCCTTTCAGGATGAGGTTAGTATGTATCAAATTCCAAGTTTCAAGCACAAGGAGCTTCCTAATCCTCCTGAGGTCAAGATCCCAAATTTTAGAGTCCCTTTACCATTAACAGAGCCTATGTTGGAACAATTTGAATCTATTATTCCTCATGACCAGCCACCTCAAGAGCCTTTTATCATCGAGGAAACTCAAGAAAATATCCAAGTTTCCCTATCAAATGAATCTGATTGTCCTATCACTATTTGCCTTTATAAGGATGGACCTATTGTATTTCAAGATAACCCACTCATTATGAAGAAAGTTGGGAATGTAAATTTAATGCATGCAGCTATGGAGCATTACCGATTAGAACAACAAAAGATTGAATAGGAGAAGACCTTTCGAGAGGAGTCTTTCAATACTTTAGTTGATTATTTTCCATTTTTTTTTTTGAAATTGAGGAAAATGTTTTAGTATTTATCTCAAAAGATCAATTAGAGTGGCAGGGTGGAGAAGTAAAAGAGGCTGATCAAGAAAATCATCTTTCAACTTGGATTGATGAGTTACCCAATTTCATTGGACTAGATGAGGAAAGCATACCAATAGCAGTTTCAGAACAGCATGAAGACACTAGCAGTTTGAAGCTTGAATAAACTATTCTATTTGTTGTCCCTAAAAACTTTCAAAGATTGGATAGTTTTGATGAGTTATTGGCTATCCTAATGGAACAAGATGATTCATTAACCATGAAGGAGGAATTGACATGGTAGGCTATCATGCAAGGTAAAAGTATTGAGCAATGGAGGGATGAAATTCATATGGTTTCAATGCAAGATTATTAGTTAGATGAGAGCATGTTTTCAAGTATCATAGAAATTTTTTGTTCTAACATTGATGATAAGCTAGTATCATATGAACCAATAGTATGTGATCAGTATATTCAGGACAAAAAGGCAAATATTACTTCATTCCAATCCTATGAACTAACTTTTTCAAATCAGGTTAAAATTACAACTAAAAATAGGACAACAAATCTAAATCAAGGCACCAAGAGTATTGTCAAAAGATACATCATTGCAAGAGGCTATCCCATCAGGGATTTAGCTGACAAAGAGCTTAAAAGGGAGATACATATTTCTATTCTACCCATAGATGAGATTTTAGCCTCAAAACATCAAAATCAGATCATCTTTTTACCTCATAACATAAGTATACATGATTAGGTTCAGATGGTGAGTGAGTTTCTCTACATTTTTTATGAAGCATAGCAGCAATTTATTGAGTATCTTCTTGTGCTTCATCTAATTTTGGTTGTCCATAAGCATGTGAATTAGTGGCTGTTGTTGAGAAAGGGTAGCTATTTTAACCAAACAATTAATGGCTTTTTCTAAAACACTACCAATACTGGTTAGTGTAGGGTAGAGTAGAATTTTAGTTTAGTATTTCATTTTCCAAAGAAGTGCACATACACATTTGCTGGCCATGTCCTAAATAGGTTAGAATAGTTTCAATTTCAATTTTGTTTTGCTGTTGTAGTTTTCTATCAATTTGAGTTACAAGAGGTTTCCAAAGTTTCAGGCAAGATACGACTCATATGCTCAATAGAATTGCAAAGCTATTGGTTATATTTTGTTTAGCAAGAAAACACCCATGAGAGATCACCAAAAATGTTACTAAACTATGTTCACACCTAATTTAGCAAGGCCTAAGTTGTAGTTGTCACAAGAGGAATAAAAGAAAAATTTTAAGTGTATGATCAATTAGTTGAATGCATAATATCTTGGCAAGAAAACAACAAAGATCATTTGTCAGGATAATGTGACAGTCTAATCAGAACTATCAAACCATCCTGACAAGTGAAGTTTTATCAAATGACAAGAGATCAAACATTCAATGAAAGAAAAGTATCTAACTAGTTTTACCTTTCAGTTATGATGTGGTTGAATTATTCAAATATCACAATTCAGTGTGAAGGAAGGGTATTTATAAACTATCATTTTATTATCATGTTTTTAAACATATGTTTCAAATCAGATTCAGTTGTTCTATCCTATGCATTTGAATCAGAAAGCAAACATACATAAATCACATGCATAAGGTAAAATAACTAATCATATTTAAGATAATATTTAAATGTGTCCCACCCAGGCCCTGGGAGTGACTAGACTAAGCCAATGCAAACATTGTGCAAGCTATACATATGTGGATAAACGAAAAGAAAAGGAACACATGAGGAAAATGGACATCCATCATTGCCTTATTGAAGGTTGATTCTCCTATCTGGTAGCTTGATCTTCATGTCTTCATCTTATGCTCTTGATCAAGATAGTGGACCTGCAAAATTGGAGAAAATTCCTATTAAAGAAACTTTGGATATGCAGATTCATCATATGCTTTATTAATAGATGTATAAAACTTGCAAACATTATGCATTAATATGATTGGATCAAAATTAGAAATGTGCAATAAATTAGATCATCATGAGATATCAATGAACTTCCAACAAGTATGTTTTTATGCTAACTTGTTTGTTCACTGTGCAGGTATAGGAAAAGTTATGTTGCTGATTTGAAGATATTAAAGCATGTGGAGAAAATGTGCCTCCCACAACAGTTGAGCCTAGCATCCTCAAGCACTATTATTAATGATAGTTTTGACCAAGAAACATGATTTTTCAGCCATAATGAATGATCAAATCACCATAGAACAACAGATAGAGTAGGTATTTTGCTACCTTTTGGTTATGATTTAAACTTGTTTTTGAATTCATTGAATAGTCATAAATGACAAAAGATTAGTCATGTTAGAAATAGATAGTCCTATGTGAATCAATGTATTAAGTGCATAGAAGGATATAATGTACATTCAAATGCCACAGAAGGCCATATGGAATAGCCATGAAGAACCCATCATGCCATCAAGAAGCATCATGAAATAGCAATTTAGATAAGGTATTTTACTTTTTTTGTTGTGAATGAGATGTAAAGTTGCTTTTCAATTCTTTAAGCAGCTATAGAAGGACAAAATTAGTCATTAAGATGATTGTCCTATCAATAAAAAGCATGTTATTGGTTGAAGGACAGTAAAATATTCCTGAAATAGTCTTGTACCTATATGTAATGCCTTGGCATCCTTCTAATATGCAAGAGGAATTAGAAGATTATATTGTCTTAACTACCTTTAGAAGCTAAATATATAATAACAGATCATTAAGGAGAGGCAACGAGGAAATTGAAATGTTCCAACCATGGAACATTCATCTTAGGGTCAGGATATTCATCATATATCATTATATACCTCTACTAGATGATAAAGTCATGTGATCGCTATTTATAGTGCATGAAAGAGAGTAGCTAGCATGAGTACATCAAGGTATGGTGAGCTTGGAAGACCATTTATAAGCCACTAGTACAGTCATCAATGAAGAATGTAGACTCCAGCTAAAACATAGCCTCAAGATCAAGATGTATGAGAATGACTACAAGAAAATAATAGCATGGACAACAACTGTCCTCAATAATACTTTATGGTGTATAAAAATAGGAAGGGTAATCACGTTCAATAACTATATATACCATTTCCATTAGTTTCAAGATGAATGCTACAGTATGCAACATGTGGATGAAACAACCCCAATATTCATGTAACAATAATGAGGAGCAGTCATGTTTTATATATCTAGCAGTACAAGGATAGCAGAAAGGTCCCAGGCCAAAAACACCACTAGAGAAGCTTTAATATGCACTAATTAAGAGACAATGATATCCTGCACATGCAATAATAACTAGATAGTTTGCATTCATCTGAGGCCTTAGAAAACATAGAACCCGTAAATATCAATGAAAGGAAGCAAATCAAGAGCAATCAACTATGATGGACCAGTCTTATCATCTGAGGAGAAAGACATTGATTGTTGAGGATGGAGTTAGGGACAGTCAAACAAGTTGGGGACAATCTTATTGCATAAAGGATGGATACAGTGTCACCATACCAATAGGAGGAGTCACAAGCTAAGAGTTATGAATCTATTGGTAATCAATGCATAAGAATTGCAATCATACTTCATTCCAATATAATGCAAAACCATCATTCAAGAGAGGGCAGTAAAGTTACATAGACCAATGATGAGAAGGTCATGAAGACATAGAAACACAGTAAAGGGTCTTACTTGTATGAATATGAGCAACTTAATAAGGTATAAGGAGCAGCCAAGGCTTTAAAAAGATAGTTATAGCCTTCCAAGGAAACAATGGACAAACAAAAGAATATTCACATTTCTCAGATAGATCAAAATATTTAGATAATACAAAATAGTATATGAGATAAGAACTATTAAAGTCGGTACTATCATATGTGAACAAGAAAAATTGGATTAAGCTTTGAAAGTTTACTATAGTTGACATACAAAAGTTGAAGCAAAGGATAAGAACATCTCAAAGATAGAGAAATGAGAGACAAAAGAAATAGGAGGCAAACCCATTGTTAATATTTCAAGTATTTAAAATTTGTGCTAGTAAGTTTTGTTACAAAGTTGTTGCACTCTTCAAGGAGCCAAGGTTTTCTTTTGTTTTAGAATGAAAAGATTAAGTTTCTACAGAGAGAAGGAATAACATGGATCAATCATAGGATGCAGTCTTAGTATACAAACAAATCCTCACTGTCAATAGAAGCAATATCTCACCATATGTTTTTACCACTTACAAGAAAATGGGCAGCTATAATATGATTGTTCCAACTATAGGCCTGTGTTGACAGTCACGAAAGGAAACACCATATTTCAGAAACAAAGGAAGACATTCATTCAAAGACTATTATGCAAAACCTAAGATAGTCATTTAAAGACAAAAGATTTCCAAGGAGCAATTCAGATTGTTCATGCCATGTAGAAGGAGAAGAAGCATACACATTGGAGTTTACTACTACATCAGATGTATCAAATGCAAAGAAGAAGAGGATACAATTTTTAAATCTATACCATTTCTTTGCATTATCAAAAGGGAAAAAGTGAGTAACCCCTGATGGAAAGATTTCAGTTAAATGTTTTTCAAATAAAAGAACAGTAAGTGTCTTTATCTTTTGCATATGCAAAATGGTGATGCCTAGTTTTTATTTGTTTAGTGGAAAATTGGATTCTTTAATCATTTGTGGTTTAGATGTTAAAATCCACCTGTCCACTATACATTGAAGGATCTAGGGTCGAATGGCAACCATTATCATATCCTAGAGTCACTTTCAGATGTAGGGAAATTTGGATTAGGGAATTAATTATCAATTTTTCCTTCTCCTATGTCTTATTGACCATTAAAACCCTAATTATGCAAATACAACAAATTATTGAATTACAGAAAAACCTCTTACAGACGGGAGTGAAATGCAGAATTACAGAGTATCTTTTTTGGGGGTTCTGAAGCGGACCAGTTGGGAACACTAGAGCAGGTGCCCTAGTCCAAGGTACTTGCTTTTCAGGGAATCTAGACCTCCTTAAGACACTGATTAGCCCTGTAACTTCTATTTTCTGAAAACAATCTGTGGAGGACACTGGAGCGAGCACCCTAGTCTTGGAAGTACTCCTTTATTTGACTTTTCTTTAGATCCTAAATCCTTGATGTCTTCCCAGCCTTACTGCAACTCCACTTTTCCCAAATGTGACACCTGTAACCTGCAATCACAAGACTTGGTTTGGGGGTTGTGGTGTTTAGAGGTTTGCCTTTGTCAAAGCCCAGAGGACACTTAAGTCTCTGAACACTGTTTTCAGATGAAGAGGGCATGCCCTTGTGAGGCAAAGGCCGAAAACCAAAGGAAACAATAATAAAAGCACAATATTATGTCACCTTGTAGTGAAACTTTCATGGAGGAAGATGCTCTTCATGCCATGAAGGAATTGATGCTCAAATCTACAAATATCAACATACAAAACACACAAGTCTGCTCTTGCAACACAATAGAAAGCCTTGAATTACCTTGAGAACACTTGAATATCACAATTCCCATCTAGTTTACAAATTAATGCCTAAGCAAGCTTATATATGCATCTACAAGCACTCCTACCAAGATATTTGAAAGTCAAACTTATTGTGTGGGCAAAGGGACCCAATAATGGTCACTAGCTGACACCCACAAATTGGGGCTGCCCCAAAATAAGGTAGGACTAGGGCGTGGGCACCCAAATCCCCCCCTATTTTAGGCAGGGTATAGCTCAAGGGGCCCTCCCAAGTCCTATTTGCCATGGGACTTAGGTCTCATTCCATCAGGATGCTAAAATATGAACTAAAATATCCTAAATGCACTCTAAAGACCTGGGAACTATACCTTATGAGGGAAAAGCCCCCAAGGGGACATTTTCTGACGTTACATTTAGCCCCCACTTTAATTACGCTGAGCGGTATTTCTATAGTCACAGCAGGGGTGGAGTTGAAGGGCGCAAAGATTCTAAGATTCCGTGTAATTTTATAAGATTCTAAATTTTTTTAAAAAAAATAAGATTCTATATGTAATAATAATAAATGTGGCAGTAATGCCTCTATGCGTAATAGCTGCAATGGCACATGGTAAGGTATGACAGTAAACACAAAAATGATAGCAAGTAAAAAAAAAATAGCAAGCTAGCCACATTATTAAAACCTTTCATTTTATTAAAAAAATAGCTCACTAATAATAGTAGTTTTAATTTGAATTTAATTTAATAAAAACCACAATAAGTTAAAGATTTAATTTTTAATAAAATTATTAAGTTATACAATATTAAAGAGAAGTTAAAGATAAAAACAATGGCTAAAAATAAAAGAAAGCATGCCAAAACCACATCATAATCCTAGAAAAAAGGAAATAAAAAGTTATTAAATATTAAAAACAACAAATAAAAACATTTAATTTTTAAAATATAAAAAAACTAAAAAAAAGAATAATATATATATTTTTGAATTCATTAGTTTTCCACGGTCCATAGTGTTGTGATATGAATGCTTCTAGATTTGACTGTGATTGATTTTTTCCCTCAACGTTTCGGATCACATTTTCTTTCTCTTCTCTGGCTCTTTTTCTCTTGATGATGGATCACGGAGTGTGATCCAAAACGTTGAGGGAAAAAATCGATCACAGTAAAATCTAGAAGCATTCATATCACAATATATATTTTTTTTAAAATCAAGGAAAACTTTAAAATAAAAAGGGAAACAATAATGGTCAAAAATAAAAGAAAGCATATCAAAATAAAAAGGGAAAATCAATATGGATTCCTATAATGTAGCCAACTTGACTTAATTATAGTAAATGTTGTTTAAAATTGATTTTTTTAAAAGGAATGTAATCATATTGTGTGCTAAATGAAAATTAGGATTTGAAATTACCAAGACTTAAATTTGATGTTAACTTATTCAACTTGTGTATCACCATGCACATAGCTGTATATATAAAAAGCCTATGAATTTATCTTTATAGACCATTTTTGCATCATGCAACACTTGAAAGCTTCAGATCTGTGATCTTAACACAAAACAAGAGAATTCAAAATAATGTAAATTAATAAACACATAAACAAGGAGTGACAAAAAAATATAACTCCAAGAATGGGGTAGGAGATGAGAATAGGGCATTTCAACATTGTTCCAGAAGCTTCTCCTCCATTGTGCAAAGATTAATGAAACATAAGAAGAATTGAGAAAAATGAAAAGGAATTGAGTAGGAGATATGTTTTATATGCTTCTTAACTAATTCTATTTCTTTTCCTTAAATTTAGCTTCATATACTTATTCCATGAATTTAGGTTACCAATTTATCTATTTAGTAGTGTTTTTTTAGAAAGGTTGCCTTTAAATTTTAATTTATTAGAATTAGTGCTATTTTTATTATTTATTTTTAATAAGTTTCTTTTTTCAAACCTACATTTAAGTGACAAAGTTATTTAATTGTAATTAAATTATTTAAATTAAAATTAAATTAAATAATTAATTTAGTTGTAGAATAAATATAAGTGAAATCAAATGAGATTATTGGTTTATTTAAATTAATTTAGGAGTTATTATTTTTGAATTAATGTATGCAAATAATTTTAAAAAGGTAATTATTATTTTATTTAATGCAAACAATATTAGGGGAAAGACACCATTGAGTGCAAATGAAATGAGTATCTAAATTTATTTTGGGTTGATATAATACATTAATTGGTATTTCCTTTTTATTAAAATAGAGCAAAGTAGAGTATAGAATGCACTATTTTAATTAAGGTTAGGGTTAGCCTGAAAATTAGGGTTAAGGCTAAAATTAGAGTTAGAAATAGGGTTAGGGTTAGTGTTAGAATTAGGGTTAGGGTTAGGATTATAGTTATGGTTAGGGTTAAATTAGGGTTAGGGTTACAACTATAATTAGGGTTAATGTTAGACTTAGAGTTAGGGTTAGGTTACAATTAGTGTTAAGGTTAGTATTAACATTAGGGTTAGGGGTTGAATTATGGTAAAGGGTAGGATTAGAGTTAGGGTTAGGGTTTAAATTAGAGCCATGTTTAGGGTTAGAATAAGCTTTAGTGTTAGGGTTAGAATTAGGGTTAGGGTTAGGGTTAGAGTTAGAATTAGGGTTAGGGTTAGAAATATGGTTATGGTTAGGGTTAAATTAAGCTTAATGTTAGAATTAGGGTTAGGGTTATGGTCAAAATTAGAGTTAGGGTTGGAATTGTAGTTATAATTAGGGTTAGGATAGGGGTTAGAATTATAATTACAATTAGGATTACAATTAAAATATGGAGAAAATTAAAATGAGAATTAGGGTCAAAAGTATGATTAGGGTTAAAATAAGGGTTAGGGTTAGGGTGAGAATCAGGGTTAGGGTTATTACTAAAGTCAGAGTTAGGATTTAAATTAGAATTAGGGTGAAGGTTAGAATTAGGGTTAGGGTTTGGATTATGGTTAGGGTTAGGGTTAGAATTAGGGTTAGGATTAGGACTATAATTAGGGTTATTTTTAGAATTAGAGTTAAGGTTAATGTTACAATTAGGGTTTGAATTATGGTCACTGTCAGGGTTAGAGTTAGGGTTAGGGTTAAAATTAGAGCTATGTTTAGGGTTACAGTTAAAAATAGGGTGACAATTACAATGAGAATTAGGGTCAAAAGTAGGGTTAGGATTATAATAAGGATTAGGGTTAGGGTGAGAATTAGGGTTAGGGTTTGGGTTTCACTTACAATCAGGATTAGGGTTATGGTTTAAATTAGATCTATTTTTAGGGTTACAATTAAAAATAGCGTGAGAATTAGAATAAGAATTAGGATCAAAAGTAGGGTTAGGGTGATAATTAGTGTTAGGGTTCGAACTAAGGTTTGGGCAAGTATTAGGGTTCAAATTAGTGTTAGAATTAAAATTATGTTTAGAATCAATTTCATGGTTGGGCTTAGAATTAGGATTAGCATTAGGTTTAGGTTTAGGTTTAGGTTTAGAATTAGGGATATAGTTATGGTTAGAATTATAAATAAGGTTGGAACTAGGGTTGCATACAGGCTTATGATTAGGGTTAGAATTAGGGTCAAGATTCATGTTAGGATTATAATTATAATTAGAGTAAGAATTAAAATCAAGGTTACTAATAGGGTTAGGGTTATTATTATAATAAGGGTTAGGGTTAGGTTTATTATTATAATAAGGGTTAGAGTTAGGGTGAAAATTAGGGTTAGGGTTCAAATCAATGTTAGAATTAAGTATATGGTTAGAATCAAGTTTATGGTGAGGGTTAGAATTAGGATTAGTGTTAGGGTTAGAGCTAGAGTTAGAATTAGGGTTAGGGTTAGAATTAGAATTAATGTTAGGCTTAGGCTTAGAAATAGGGTTAGAGATAAAATTAGAATTAGAAATAAGGTTAGGGTTAGGGTTAGAGTTATAGTTAGAATTAGGGTTAGGGTTAGAGTTAGAATTAAGGTTACTATTAGAATTAGGGTAAGAATTAGACTTACAATTAAGGTTAGGAATAGAATTCAAGTTAGTGATAGACTTAGGGATAGGTTTAGAATTAGCGATATAGTTATGGTTAGAATTATAGATAGAGTTAGAACTAGGGTTGCATATAGGATTATGATTAGGGTTAGAATTAGGGTCGAGATTCATGTTAGGATTATAATAGGGTTAGGATTATTATTATAATTATTAATCTAACCCTAATTCTTATCGTAACTATAAGATTACACTCAACATTATTTTATAAGCCTCAAAACCTTCAATCTAACTGTATTTCTAAATCTATCCCTATTTAACATAATTCTAACCATAATTTTGGTTGTAATTCTAATACTAACACTAACCCTAACCCTAACCCTAATTTTAACCCCTAACTCTAATCGTAAATATAATATATAATATAATATAAAACTTTAATTATTAATATATTATAATAAGAAATTTTATAAATATTATATATAATTATAATATAATATATTATAATAATATATCTAATCTATATTATAATTAATTATAATTATTCTTATAATTATATAATATAGTTAAAAATAGGCTTGCCGCTCGAGATGCTACTAGCATACCTATATTTAAAAAATATATCTAAAGTACGCCGAGAGATATCCTTCTCGAGGCACCTATTTTCTTAATCAATGTACCACACATAGGTGGAAATAGGTGACTCGAGAAGGATATCTCTTGGCATACTTTAGATATATTTTTTAAATATAGGTATGCTAGGTTATGCCGAGAGGTGTTTCTACAGTCATAGCAAGGGTGGAGTTGAAGAGCGCAAAGATTCCAAGATTTCGTGTAATTTTATAAGATTCTAATTTTTTAAAAAAAATATAAGATTCTATACGTAATAATAATAATAAATGTGGCAGTAATGCCTATATGCCTAACAGCTACAAGTAAACACAAGAATGATAGCAAATAAAAAAGGAAATTAAAAAATAGCAAGCTGGCCACATTATTAAAACCTTCCATTTTATTAAAAAACTAGCTCACTAATAATAATAGTTGTTTTACCAATCAAAAAAAAATAGTAGTTGTTTTAATTTGAATTTAATTTAATAAAAACCACAATAAGTTAAACATTTAATTTTTAATAAAATTATTAAGTTATACAATATTAAAGAGAAGTTAAAGATAAAAACAATAGCTAAAAATAAAAGAAAGCATGCCAAAACCACATCATAATCCTAGACAGAATTAAATATAAAAAACAACAAATAAAAATTCATAATTTTTAAAAAATAAAAAAATGAAAAAAAGAATAATATATATATATTTTTTAAATCAAGGAAAACTTTAAAATAAAAAGGGAAACAATAATGGTTAAAAATAGAAGAAAGCATATCAAAATAAAAAGGGAAAATCAATATGGATTCCTATAATGTAGCCAACTTGACTTAATTATAGTAAATATTGTTTAATTTTATTTTTTTTAAAGGAATGTAATCATATTGTGTGCTAAATGAAAATTAGGATTTGAAATTACCAAGACATAAATTTGATGTTAACTTATTTAACTTTTTTATTTTAAAATTTTATTTTAAATTTAAGAAAAAAAATTATTTTCTTATTTGTTGTTTAATTTTATATAAAATATTAATTGTATTTAGGATATTGGAATCAAATCAAATCCGTAGTAAACCATTTTGCTTTTAAAATAAGAAATAAATATTAATGACAAATTTTGTATCACCATGCACATAGTTGTATATATAAAAAGCCTGTGAATTTATCTTTGTAGACCATTTTTGCATCATGCAACACTTGAAAGATTCAGATCTGTGATCTTAACACAAAACAAGAGAATTCAAAATTGGGGTTTCAAAACAAAAAATAATGTAAATTAATAAACACATAAACAAGGAGTGACAAAAAAATAACTCCAAGAATGGGGTAAGGAGATGAGAGTAGGGCATTTCAACATTGTTCCAGAAGCTTCTCCTCCATTGTGCAAAGATTAATGAAACATACGAAGAATTGAGAAAAATGAAAAGGAATTGAGTAGGAGATATGTTTTATATGCTTCTTAACTAATTCTATTTCTTTTCCTTAAATTTAGCTTCATATACTTATTCCATGAATTTAGGTTACCAATTTATCTATTTAGTAGTGTTTTTTTAGAAAGGTTGCCTTTAAATTTTAATTTATTAGAATTACTGCTATTTTTATTATTTATTTTTAATAAGTTTTTTTTTTCAAACCTACACTTAAGAGAGAAAGCTATTTAATTGTAATTAAATTAAGTAATTAATTTAGTTGTAGAATAAATATAAGCGAAATCAAATGAGATTATTGGTTTATTTAAATTAATTTAGGAGTGTATTATTTTTAAATTAATGTATGCAAATAATTTTAAAAAGGTAATTATTATTTTATTTAATGCTAACAATATTAGGGGGAAGTCACCATTGAGTGCAAATGAAAAGAGTATCTAAATTCATTTTGGGTTGATATAATACTTTAATTGGTATTTCCTTTTTATTAAAATAGAGCAAAGTAGAGTATAGAATGCACTATTTTAATTAAGGTTAGGGTTAGGGTTAGTGTTAGAATTAGGGTTAGGGTTAGAGGTAGAATTAGGGTTAGGGTTAGAATTATGGTTATGGTTAGGGTTAAATTAGGGTTAGGGTTACAACTATAATTAGGGTTAATGTTAGAATTAGAGTTAGGGTTAGGTTATAATTAGGGTTAAGGTTAGTAGTAAGGTTAGGGTTAGGGGTTGAATTATGGTCAAGGGTAGGATTAGAGTTAGGGTTAGGGTTAAAATTAGAGCTATGTTTAGGGTTAGGGTTAGAGTTAGAATTAGGGTTAGGGTTAGAATTATGGTTATGGTTAGGGTTAAATTAGGCTTAATGTTAGAATTAGGGTTAGGGTTATGGTCAAATTTAGAGTTAGGGTTGGAATTGTAGTTATAATTAGGGTTAGGATAGGGGTTAGAATTATAATTACAATTAGGGTTATAGTCAAAATAGGGAGAAAATTAAAATGAGAATTAGGGTCAAAAGTATGGTTAGGGTTAGGGTGAGAATTAGGGTTAGCATTTAAATTAGAATTAGGGTGAAGGTTAGAATTGTTAGTGTGCATTGTTTAGTATAACTATGCATATTACATTGTTTAGTAATTATTCGATAGTTACATCAGTTATGTAACTATTTCATTTGTTTCATCACATCACAGTTTCATCTGTTTCATCACAGTATTTAATTGTGTTTTGTATTTGTAATTGTTATCAAATGAATAAAATCATTTACTCTTTACTTCATTTGGTATCAAAGCGATTCTGTGATCCTGAGAAATGTGATAGAACAGTTGAGGCACTCATTTCTGGGGACATTAAATCTATTGGTGAATGTGTGGGTGAAGGGCATAGTGTAGGGTGTGTTTTACCAAAAATGGATGGCAGAAAACACCCAACAACTGGGTTTTAAGGGTTGGGTTCGTAATAAAAGAGACGGAACAGTTTTCCCAATACCAAATGTAGAGAATGATTGATCTGGAGAGTGATGTGAGGATATTTTGAAGGCATCAGAATATCTAAAAAATATTCCAGCTCTGCTGCTTAGCATAGATTCATAGTTGGAAGAAGATTTGTAGGAGGCTATGAGAATATCAAACTGACAGTGAAGCATGGGAGTTTGGCACCCCAATGTTTGCAACAAGTAATATGCTTTACCTAACACAAACAGTTGCAGTTCCACCAGAGCAAATCTACTAGTGGCCTACCAATTTGGCGTACCCTCTTATACATGCAATTTTTGTAATATGGTTTGCAGAAGTATGATCATGAGTATCTAAAGCGATCTCAATATAGCCAAGATGGAAAAGATGCATGGGGTTTCAGGTATGATACTTATATAATGAAACATAGCCATTGTCATTTATTATCTTCATTTATTCATCAAATGGGTGTTGGTGGTTATATACAAATGGCAACATAATATTTAAGTGAATAGAAATACTAACTGTGTAGAGAGAACATTGATCTTCCTCATTTAGCAGTAATAAATTTATTTACCTATATGTCAAATGTGGAAGTTATGGTGGAAGCTTGCCATGTTTGGTGGAAGTAAGTGACATTTCAGATTAAGCCATTTGACAAGTAACAAGAAGTTTGGTTGCTTTGTAAGACGTCTATGGTTTGAAATTTCTTTTGGATCATAGTAATTACATAAAAGGTATAAGGCTGATTAGTGTATGGGTCTATCATTGGATCAATTTGACATTATCATATGAATGCACATATGTCAAAGATAGCTTATGCTTTTAGGGCCATCTTTTCTATTTCTGATGAGGCCTCCAAAGACTCATCCAAGACATCAGTTGGTTTAAGTGTAAGAGAGTCATATTGGAGGTAGGCAGCATCAAAGGATGGAGGATTTTTCATCATCTCAAGT
This sequence comes from Cunninghamia lanceolata, assembly GCA_027924645.1. Taxonomy (NCBI): domain Eukaryota; kingdom Viridiplantae; phylum Streptophyta; class Pinopsida; order Cupressales; family Cupressaceae; genus Cunninghamia; species Cunninghamia lanceolata. Next base: position 2,060,478 of record BSBN01000749.1, on the reverse strand, counting down.
TAGTATATCACTTTGAGATGATGCTTTGCATGTGAAGTGTTTTTGGTTTTGGTTGTTTTGTTTTTCTTTGTTGATGCTGATGGAGCTGACAGCTTTGAACAATGTATGTTTTGTGAAGATTTTGTTTGGAGACAGGTTTGGGATTTGGTGTTGAGCTCAATATGGATTGTTGTCCAGCAAGCTTCAAAGAGTATATGATCAAGAATTATACCCTTTCATGGTCACTAGACAATGGCAGAGATCTGTCGTATCTCTTAGGGTTTATTGTTGAATAATTCTCAACTTTGTGATTTGAGAGCTTGGGACTAAAAACCTCAAGAACATATCTCGAAGCTACGCCTTTCCAAGGGTAGACAAGATAGTATGATGGAGCCCCGCTTGGTTTAGGATTTGTTCTTTGGGAGAAGATCTTCTATAAAATATGTATTCGTATTATATAATCAGCTTTGTTGAGTATGTTAGCATTTAGGGGGGGTCCCTTGGTACTTTTGCAAGAACAATGTAATACGGGGGGAATGTTAGTGTGCATTGTTTAGTATAACTATGCATATTACATTGTTTGGTAACTATCTGATAGTTACATTAGTTATGCAACTATTTCATCTATTTCATCACATCACAATTTCATCTGTTTCATCACAGTATTTAATTGTGTTTTGGATCTACAATTGTCATCGAATGAATAAAATCATTTACTCTTTACTTCAAAAATTAGGGTTAGGGTTTGGATTATGGTTAGGGTTAGGGTTAGGGTTAGAATTATAGTTAGGGTTAGAATTAGGGTTAGGGTTAGGACTATAATTAGGGTTATTTTTAGAATTAGAGTTAAGGTTAATGTTACAATTAGGGTTAAGGTTAGTACTAATGTTAGATTTAGGGTTTGAATTATGGTCACTGTTAGGGTTAGAGTTAGGGTTAGGGTTAAAATTAGAGCTATGTTTAGGGTTACAGTTAAACATAGGGTGACAATTACAATGAGAATTAGGGTCAAAATTAGGGTTAGGGTTAGGGTGAGAATTAGGGTTAGGTTTTGGGTTTCACTTACAATCAGGATTAGGGTTATGGTTAAAATATGATCTATTTTTAGGGTTACAATTAAAAATAGCATGAGAATTAGAATAAGAATTAAGATCAAAAGTAGGGTTAGGGTGATAATTAGTGTTAGGGTTAGAACTAAGGTTTGGGCAAGTGTTAGGGTTTAAATTAGTGTTAGAAATAAAATTATGTTTAGAATCAATTTCATGGTTGGGCTTAGAATTAGGATTAGCATTAGGTTTAGGTTTAGGTTTAGAATTAGGGATACAGTTATGGTTAGAATTATAAATAGGGTTAGAACTAGGGTTGCATATAGGCTTATGATTAGGGTTAGAATTAAGGTCAAGATTCATGTTGGGATTATAATTATAATTAGAGTAAGAATTAAAATCAGGGTTACTAATAGGGTTAGGGTTAGGGTTATTATTATAATAAGGGTTATAGTTAGGGTGAGAATTAGGGTTAGGGTTCAAATCAATGTTAGAATTAAGTTTATGGTTAGAATCAAGTTTATGGTGAGGGTTAGAATTAGGATTAGTGTTAGGGTTAGAGCTAGAGTTAGAATTAGGGTTAGGGTTATAATAAGGGTTAGAATTAGAATTAATGGTAGGGTTAGGCTTAGAAATAGGGTTAGAGATAAAATTAGAATTAGAAATAAGGTTAGGGTTAGTGTTAGAATTAGGATTAGGGTTAGAGTTACAATTAGAATTAGGGTTAAGGTTAGAGTTAGAATTAGAGTAAGAATTAGACTTACAATTAAGGTTAGGAATAGAATTCAAGTTAGTGATAGACTTAGGGATAGGTTTAGAATCAGCGATATAGTTATGGTTAGAATTATAGATAGAGTTAGAACTAGGGTTGCATATAGGATTAGGGTTAGGGTTAGAATTAGGGTCAAGATTCATGTTAGGATTATAATAGGGTTAGGGTTATTATTATAATTATTAATCTAACCCTAATTCTTACCATAACTATAAGATTACACTCAATATTATTTTATAAGCCTTAAAACCCTCAATCTAATCGTATTTCTAAATCTCTCCATATTTAACATAATTCTAACCATAATTTTGGTTGTAATTCTAATACTAACACTAACCCTAACCCTAACCGTAACCCTAACCCTATTTCTAATCATAATTCTAACCCTAATTATCACCCTAACTCTAATACTAATCATAACCCTAATTCTAACCTTAGCACTAACCATAACCCTAATTTTAACCCCTAACTCTAATCCCAAATATACTATATAATATAATATAAAATTTTAATTATTAATATATTATAATAATAAATTTTATAAATATTATATATAATTATAATATAATATATTATAATAATATATCTAATCTATATTATAATTAATTATAATAATTCTTATAATTATATAATATAGTTAGAAATAGGCTTGCCACTCCAGATGCTACTAGCATACCTATATTTAAAAAATATATCTAAAGTACGCCGAGAGATATCCTTCTCAAGGTGCCTATTTTTTTAATCAATGTACCACACATAGGTGGAAATAGGTGCCTCGAGAAGGATATCTCTTGGTGTACTTTAGATATATTTTTTAAATATAGGTATGCTAGTGTATGTATGAACACGAGGCCCATACATGCATTAAAGTAAGGTCACAAACACAACAAACACACCAAGCATGGAGAAGACACACCAATCACATAGAAGACAATAAGAGGTGTTAAGGGAAATTTGGTTAGACAATGAATATGCAATATAAATCAATATCAAATACCCACAACTCAATAGAATAGTGAACTAAGAACATCAAACTGAATAAGATATGAATCAATCAAAAGAAAACCTTCCTTAGATCATAGCTTCCATTGGTTGCCTATCAAAAACCATTCTTGTGCGTATGAAATAGGGCCCTCAAAGAGTGCACTTCTTTGCTTTGTCAAGAATGTCGATTATGAATGGCTATGGTAATGTCACAATGAAGAGAAGCTTCACAACTATGGTAGTGCGTAGTGCGTAGTGCATAGTGCGTAGGGAGTACTAAAAAGATTGATCACAAGGAATGAAGGAATTGGTGCCAAAGGTGCGCTGTAATTCCTGCAAAGTAACAATACTTAAAGCTTGAATGATTGAAATGGAAGAATAAGGTTCAATTTATAGACTTGGAAGAATGAAGATCAATGGTATAGAAGACTTGAGAAGATCAACGGTTGAGAACAGTTGAGGAATGTGCAAGGAATAAGAAAAAGACATGTGTCTTGCTTTCTTTTGCATGAGAAGATTTAACAAAAATAGAAGAACGAGTTAACTAAAGAGATAAATCAGTTAAAAGAATATAATAATCAGTTAAGTGATTTAAAACAAGAAGAATAGATTTGCATGAGAATAAGAAGATATTTTGCTTTATTAAATATTATGAATATTTAATTGCATGTGCAAGAAAGCTTGAATTATATTTAGAGATAACTCAAATTAGAAGAAAAAGACAACTTAAATAAATAATTGATTTATTTAAATTTAGAGAAGATATTATTGGAAGAAAAAACTAAATAATTGGAATTATTTAATTTAGAAGATAAGAAAGCTAATTAAATAAATAGATTTATTTAATTGTTGTGCATGATTTGGAAGAATAAATAAAATATTTGATTTATTTTATTTTTGGAGACTGAGAGGATTTAAATAAATTTGATTTGATTTATTCAAATTTGGAAGAATGATTTGATTTAATTAAATAATTAAGAATTATTTAATTGTTTGGAAGAATTTAATTAAATAAAGGATTTTATTTAATTCTGACTTTAGAAGAGATAATTAAATATTTTGATATTTAATTAGCTTAGAAGAATGTGAATCATGTCATTTTTAGGCGTATACAACAGGCATGCAAAACATGTAGAAGACGGTTATAGTCACGCAGAACACAGAGTAGACAATTAATGCATAGAAGACACATTAACATATGGAAGACAGAAATGATATCTTTTCTTTTCTTTTTCTCATATATATGAAATGCAAATGTAAGTACTGGAAAGTAAACAAACCTCCCAAAATGTAGGAAGCACTACTCGATGGTGCTAGTCTCTGCATATGGGGCAACACACACGCAATACATGGAAAACCTCCCAAGATGCACGAAGCACTACTTAGTGGCACTGGTCTATGCATATGGGGCAATAAACATTCCATACAAACCAAACATGCCAAAACACACACACTTGAAGACATGGAGAAAACACGGTAGACAAGTGATGGTGTGTTCCCTATTTCTAGGCTCATCACTATCTTAAGCACATTGCAGGCACACACCGATGATTGGGCTTCGCCACAACAATCGCCAAACACATGCTTAAGGGTTGGGTTAGTCACAGAACCGCTCCCCACCTTCGCAGAGGACTTTTGAAAATGACAGGATGATGCAATTGCTCCAAGAAATACACCATCCTCGCCTCCGCAAAGGGCTTGAGAAAAAGGATATGCTTGATATCCCACCTTTGTAGAGGGCTTACATGATTGATTGATTAATTGCAAACAAACTTAGGATGCACGATGCACTACTCAAGCATAGGTCTATGCATCTGAGGTTAAACACATTGCTAACATCTGTAATAGACAACTTACCTTATATGCCCCCACCTTAAAGTGGTTGATATTAGTTATCGATATCAAGCACGTTAAAGTAGGAAAAAAACACACAAGGGAACTGTTGGCAAGAGACACTATATGGATTCACGGTTGTTGTCATTGATGGCAACAAAGGTCATCCCACATATCCACAAGTCATAATGTGTCTCTACCGGAAGTCAGAATAAAGAATGTTGTGGTCCGGTGAAGAAGAACAGAGCATGTGGCAAGGTCCGACAGATTGGTCCGGATCTCTCAGAGGAAGTGTCTTGGTGCAGTGCGGATTTGGGGAAGTCAAGAGGACTACCTTCAGTGGTATATTCCAAGGATTTAGCCTCCGGTGATGGACAAGGAAAAAGATATGAATGGTTGAGTACCGGATTCCTGAGAGACAGTGAAAACAGAGGAAGAACTGACTGGCAGAGTATCAGACTGCTTTCCGGATGTGTTACTGTTGATGACAGAGGTTGTGAAGGCATGAATCATGTTTGGCCGACATGATTAATGATATCTACAAGTATATGCTTGATCCGCATTGCTTGGTGAGGAAGGATTCAGCCGACAGAACAAAAGTTTGTAAGAAACTAGACTGTTCCGGATGCCGACTAGAAAGGTGATGAAATTACTTGTGCGGATATATATAGAGGATGGATTTAGTTGTGAAGGGCGTGATGGTGTGAAGATATATGCGAATAAGTCCAGAATAGAGCAGAGGTAGCAAAAAGGATCCGGTATGTGAAAGATAGCAGAATAAAGAATAGAGGAAAGATGAAGTGCAGCAGATCAGTGTACTGAGCCTAACCGGAACTGAACTCCAGCATATGCAGATGCTTCAAATCAGTTCAAGACTGTGATTCTTATCACTTTGTAGACAGTGTGTCTTCTTGTAGGCAGTGGGCCTCTTGTGAGCAGTGTGCTCGGGCAGTGAGCCCTAATTGGCAAGTGCCATTTTTTGTAATTTCCTATTCTTCTAACAGAGAATAATTTTTGGGTTAATCACCCCGTGGTTTTCTCCCTTAACAGGGTTTCCACGTCAAAAATACTTTGTCATGTGTTTCTTATTTCATGATTAATGTTTTTTTGTTTGATTCTATGCTGCATCAATTAAAAAGAAACTTCAATAAGGGAAATAATTAGGATAACTGATTCACCCCCCCTCTTAGTTATCAACAATTGGTATCAGAGCTAAGTTCCTCCTAATAGAGCCTAACAGCTTGAGGAAGATCTGGGATTTCAAATGGATGCATATGGTCTAAGGGAGCAACTCAAGACTGCTCTTGAGGATCTTGAACAGTTAAATTCTGAAGTCAGTGAATTAAAGGAAAGACTCAAACAGGCTGATGAATTCATGAGAGAATTAAAAGACAAACTAAGTCTCTCTATGAAAAAGAGAAAGGAGCTGCTCCAACAGTTGGCAAGACAAAGTGAAGAAAGCAATACAAATGAAGAATTGACTGAGCAAACCAAGTTATGTGAAAAGTTATCAAAAGAAGTCATTATGTTAAGACATGAAATGGAATCAGGAACTATAAAGTTTACTCAAGAGATTGAAGAAAAAAGAAAGGCTGAAGACAATCTAAGACAATCTCTTAAAGAAAAATCAGAAGAATGCCACCAGATGGACAGGATTATCAGACATCTTGAATCTGATCTTGAAGATGCCAAAGATAATGAAGGAAAACTTGAGGATCAAATTGCCTCTCTCAAAAGAGACCTTCAAACAGCAAATGAATATAAAGAGAAATTCAAGATAAGTTCTGCTCAACTTGAAGTTCTTCTTGGAAGTCAAAAGAGGACAGATGACAAGTATGGTTTGGGATATGAGAAAGGAGAAAGCTCCGGATCTGGTCAGAAGAATCTTGGATCAGAAAATCCAAGGAGCAGGCCTAGAAGACCTCCGGTAAGACAGCCAAATGCTCAAAGATATCCATCCTTCAATGGATACTGCCACAGCTGCAACCACTTTGGTCACAAAGCTAATCAGTGCAGAATGAGAATGAATCAGATTAATTCATCCTTCTCCGGACAATGCTTCAACTGCAAAAGGTATGGACACAAATCCCATGAATGCAGAATTATGCAAGTAAACAAATCATTCAAAGGTAGATGCTTCACATGCAATAGAGTAGGTCATATGGCTAATCAATGCAAATCAAGAGGATATCAGTCAAATATGCAAAGAAATGTTATTTGCCAAATCTGCAATAGGTCCGGTCATAATGCTAAAGTCTGCAAAAACAAGAATCAGGACAAAAGAGGTCCGGTGTATAATCAGAATCAAGACAAGGGTAAACAAAAGATGAATGCGGATGAGGTTAGGAATCAGATGAGCAAGATTTGGGTGAAGAAAAGTTCAGAGAATGTAGAGGTTGGATCCGCACCAGACTCTGGTGCTGATATTTCTTCCGGAAATTAAAAGTGAGCTCAGGCTCAGGGGGAGACTCAAAGAAAATCTTGTTCCCCCAGCCAAACAAGTGGTGACGGATGTGGCACAAGATGCGGATCAAAGGGTTTGTAGATATGAGTCTTGAGATACTTCAGTCAAGTTTTCAGAGGTCCGCATGGAGTTATGAAGAAGCTGTGATCGATCAAATAAGACCTGTTTAGGGAGATGCTCCGGTATGATAAAGGATTACAAAAAGGTCCGGAAAGATCCGGAAATGCACTATCTTGTTCTGCGGATTGGACAGAGTGTTTGGGATGTTCTTGTAATATTTTACCTCGATTTATTCATGATTGAAAGATCCGGATGATATCCACAGATCAGGACTAATCTGGGATACTCCAAACTATCCAGACAAGGCAAACCGGAATGATGTAGGTGAAGCATTTATTGCAGACAGATATTAGGGTTCGCGGAGCAATTTAAGGGATTTCTCAAAGGTCATTTGCTCATTCTGCACTCGAGAAGAAGCGAAAAGTGGAGCTCTGCAACAAGGTTCATCAAGCACACCAAGGATCTCCTGCCGAAGTTATTGCATAAAGAAATCAATCCAACCACTCCGTGCAAACCGAAGGCGCATAAGGTATTCTCTGTTTTTCATTACCTCACTGCAAATCTTTGAAGAATGGCTACTCCAAACATAGTTAAGATCTCTGATAGACCTCGCCCCTCATTCAAGAAACATCCCTACAAATCATTGGAGGTAGATCCACTAGGAGCCTTCTCTAGTGTTCCTCACGGAGTTTTACATACCGAAGACATTAGGGTTTACATACATGCAAACATTGAGGAATTTGGGGAATTCAAATTAAGAGACCTCTATCACAAGCAACTGATAGACAATGCTTTTGAGCTTAAACCAGAGTATAAGGATATCCAGAAGAAACAATTTGAGCAATTTATTCATTTCCCCTGCTTTGAAGAAGATGAATGGGTCCGGTATGTACTGAGCAGGATGCATGACAACTTTCTATGGCTAGATAGACCCTGCAAGATCACAAAAGAGGCAATTAGAGCAGTAACTGGTCTATACTCTTCCGGAGGGGTACCTATCCTCAAATCTGTCAAGAACAACATTGTAACTGAGGCCACCGGATCAAAATTTGATAAGAGGGCAATGACCATTGAAGATATTTCGGATCCGGATATCAAATATGCATCAATGATAATAGGATACAAGATCTATCACTCCAGCAGGGAGAATTCTGTATCCGGAACTGCAGTATACACTGCCTATGAAATGCTAAGAAAGAATGCAGAATATGATCTCTGCGAACTACTGCTAAGCCAATTAATGGAAAATATAAAGAAAATCAAGAAGGATAAGAAGAATTCCTTTAAGTATGGTACTCTTATTGTATGTCTATTCTTCTACTTCATGAATGAGCTACCCGGATCAAGTGGATGGGTATGGCAGAATGACAAACCTATTGCAGTCCAGATAAGAGATTATTTGCATGGACTTGGGGATGCAAAAGCGAGAAATTCAGCTCTATGGGGATACTTCAAAAACTTTCAGAGCATGATGCAAGCAAGAGAGAGAATTCCCCAGTCTCTTGTTGAAAAATACAAAGACTCAGTGTGCTTTATGGTTGACACTGATCAGTGCCTAATGGAGGCAGTGGAGCCAAGGACTGTCTGGATCATGCCCATGGGGTATGAAGTGGATGAACAGATAGTGGAGCTACATGTTCAACACATGCTAAGTCAGCCCAAAGATCCTAAGGCAGAAAGGTTTGGAACCTTTGAGGAGCTGAGTGTAAAAATACATGTAGAACTCAGGGAACCTGAGATTAAAAGAAAGGTGAGAAAAGAAGTAGAGCACATTGCTCAAGGCCTAGGCATCTCAAAAGAGGCACTTGATGCCAGCCGGGAAAAGAGGAGGAAGGCTGAGGAAGAAGAGAAAAGTAAAGAAAGTGCTCCGGTTGAAGCTCCCACCCAGACCAGATCATCAAAGAGATCTGCACCTCCCACAACCAAAAGTTCAAAACCGGAAGTTCAGGCATCCGGTAAGAGATCCAAGACAAAAGCCACAAGGGCTTATGGAAGCCAAAAGGATGAAGAGGAAACAGAGTCAGATGAGGGAGTAAGAGAAATAAAGAAACAGAAGAAGAAAGGATCCAGTAAGCCCTCCACAGGCCAAGACAAGGATGAAATGGCAGAGGTATCTGTTGAAAAGCCCACTCTGTCTCTAGAGAGCATAATCAAGTCGGTCACGGTGGATGGAAACCTTCAACCAATGACTGAATCCTATGATGACTTCTGTGAGGCTGACCAAAAGACTCTGCAGGAAGCCACAGTTAAATATCTGAACATATATAATAAGGCTTTCATTGAGATCATATCTCTTATTCCTAAAAGCCTAGAAAAGGAATTGGAAGTAAGAAAGAATAATGCTCATGCTAAAGATCTTGAGATCCGGGAGCAGATAGCTATTCAGCTATATCCTCAAATTGATCCCAAGACAATGAACATTATCTTCAAGGACTGCAAAGATAAGTTCAGAAGTAAAGCCAGGATGAATCAACTCATGCTTGGTGAGACTGACCGAGTGGCCCAAGAGACAGAAGAGATCCTCCGGAAGGCCTTCAAAAGGTTCAATCTTCCTGTTGTAGAGGACTTAGGTGCAGAAACAGCTGCTGATTTGGAATCATCTGTTCCGGAAGAAGTGAGCCCTGAACAGACAAACATCTCTCCTCCGGTTTCCCCTACAGTCTTCGGATCCAAAGAAGAAGAGCAATTACAGGAGAAGGAAGCAGTGGTGAAAGACAAAGAGGTTGACAGTTCTAAGACTGCAGAAGAAAAGAAACATCTGTCTCCGGTAAGAGACACTGCACAAACTGTTCAACAATTTTTGAGCAAAGAAACTTTAGAGATTGATGAACCGGAGCTTCTAAAAGGCCCATTTGATTTTGACTCTCTCTCTCCGGTACAAACAATGAAGATAGCTTCATTTGCAAATGCCAAGGCAAATGAAAAGCTCCTGAAGTCTCATATGGAAGACTGTGAGTTGATAGAGGCTGCTTCCGGAGTACTTGTAAAGATCATGCCATCAATCCAGATAGATCCGACAGCCTCCTCTTCCGGTAATCTAAAAACCTTAGTCAGCAGTGTTGATACACATTTTGATTCTCTAGAAAAATCAGCTGAAGAAAAGGTCCGGAAGGAATTTTTGGATAAAAGATTTTCAGAAATATTAGAATTAATCTCTAAGGATAGGAAGATTGTAAGCATTGGAATAAAGAGCTTAGAGAATGCTCTTAAGGATGGCGGTGACATCTACAAATTTTGTATATCCTGGTCAAAGGCAACAGCAGCATTTGACAAGAAAATAAAAGAGGAACAGGATAAGCTACAAAGCTTATCTCAAAGTTTTGATCCTCTCTCTTCCTCCATAATAAATCAAGAATGTCAGACTATTGCAGTCTTGAATGAAATAAAGAATCTTGAGAAGGAAAGGAAGAACATCACCAACCGGATGGGAGAACTTAGAAGGATTATAATCCCTAAGTTGGAAACTATGCATGAGGCCATCAGTGATGCTCAGACCACCGCCCAAACAAAAGATCCGACAGATCTCAAGCGGGAAGAAGCGTTTGCATTTTTGTTGAGTGGTCACATTTCAATTTTGGACAGAATGAAGCAAAGCTGGGCTACAGAAATGATCCAATTGCAGACATCCTTTGCAGACATTCTTCAGTATATGTGAGTATGAAAATATGCAGCTATGTATAGAAAATTTTTGAAAATTTTGGTGTGTGGACCCCACCCTTTGCCATTGATGTCAAAGGGGGAGTGGGGAGCAGTGAAAAATGAGGAATCCAACTAAGGGGGAGTTCCAGAAATTGTATATAAAGACAGAGCATCAGCAAAGGGGGAGCATAGTGTAAACACTTAGTCATTTTTCACTAAGTGTTGCCATCAATGCCAAAGGGGGAGATTGTTGGCAAGAGACACTATATGGATTCATGGTTGTTGTCATTGATGGCAACAAAGGTCATCCCACATATCCACAAGTCATAATGTGTCTCTACCGGAAGTCAGAATAAAGAATGTTGTGGTCCGGTGAAGAAGAACAGAGCATGTGGCAAGGTCCGACAGATTGGTCCGGATCTCTCAGAGGAAGTGTCTTGGTGCAGTGCGGATTTGGGGAAGTCAAGAGGACTACCTTGAGTGGTATATTCCAAGGATTTAGCCTCCGGTGATGGACAAGGAAAAAGATATGAATGGTTGAGTACCGGATTCCTGAGAGACAGTGAAAATAGAGGAAGAACTGACTGGCAGAGTATCAGACTGCTTTCCGGATGTGTTACTGTTGATGACAGAGGTTGTGAAGGCATGAATCATGTTTGGCCGACATGATTAATGATATCTACAAGTATATGCTTGATCCGCATTGCTTGGTGAGGAAGGATTCAGCCGACAGAACAAAAGTTTGTAAGAAACTAGACTGTTCCGGATGCCGACTAGAAAGGTGATGAAATTACTTGTGCGGATATATATAGAGGATGGATTTAGTTGTGAAGGGCGTGATGGTGTGAAGATATATGCGAATAAGTCCAAAATAGAGCAGAGGTAGCAAAAAGGATCCGGTATGTGAAAGATAGCAGAATAAAGAACAGAGGAAAGATGAAGTGCAGCAGATCAGTGTACTGAGCCTAATCGGAACTAAACTCCAGCATATGCAGATGCTTCAAATCAGTTCAAGACTGTGATTCTTATCACTTTGTAGACAGTGTGTCTTCTTGTAGGCAGTGGGCCTCTTGTGAGCAGTGTGCTCAGGCAGTGAGCCCTAATTGGCAAGTGCCATTTTTTTGTAATTTCCTATTCTTCTAACAGAGAATAATTTATGGGTTAATCACCCCATGGTTTTCTCCCTTAACAGGGTTTCCACGTCAAAAATACTGTGTCATGTGTTTCTTATTTCATGATTAATGTTTTTTTGTTTGATTCTATGCTGCATCAATTAAAAAGAAACTTCAATAAGGGAAATAATTAGGATAACTGATTCACCCCCCCTCTCAGTTATCAACAGGAACACCAACTTTCACAAAGCCCATGCCCCCCCGAGGTGACATGTACTTTATGATCGCTAAATTTTCCCACAAACACATCCCTGCAAGAAACATGTTAGTGTCTACAACATAATGATAAACAACAACATCAATGCATATGATTAACCACACAAAGAGCCAAGGTTATACAATGAATTTGGAGTTCGAGGATAACCATAGGCTATATCACAAAGCTCTTCGAATCAAGTACCGCCAAGGCTAGATTCAAAGGCAAACAAAGGTGCATGGAGCAGAAGTATTGTTAAGGTTTGTAAATGCGACAGAAACATCATTAAAATTTACTACGTAAAAACCACGAGTGCTTCCACTATCCAAGCGTCAGATAAGATATACAACCCCATCATCATATTAGGAACTATAGTCCATTTTTTTATTGCTCTCAAAAGGGACACTAGGTCTAGATCAGTATAAATGTTTGTCGTCATCCATCCACTAGATGGAAACACTAGAGGAAGGGAAACAATAAATAAGAGAGGAGAAAACAAGTGTCTTAGGGATAGTCAAGTAGGAGGGTACCCCCAAGTCACCAACCACAACGCTATGTCCACAAGACACAACACACAATAATGAAATCGAAGAGAGAGACAATATAGAAGAATGATGATACAAATAGAAGGTCACAACAGAGGTGGTCTCCTAGTATCCTAAACCTTACAGGAGAATCTGAGGTCATCCCAGGAGGCCTAAACAACACATAACACATCACAATGGAAGCACATCATGAGAGAGATTAAAGGGTTAGAGATACTTACTTGTAGGGCCTTCATATTATATGTTGGAGCTTGCAAACCTCTTGGAGAGGTATTTGATCATAGTTGTTGTACAATTTGAGTGGTTCTTGTGGAAGTCTTGTTTGTTATCATATGATGATTGTTCTTTAAATCCTTGTTTAAATGAGGTTTTTTGTTGCTTATGAGGGGGAGAACCACTATTATTTCTGACTATTGGTTCTTGTCTTGCTCTCTTCTGATTTTTGGTGAGTTTTCGTTGGTAAATCTTTCTAGAATAGTAGCAAGATTCATCTTGTATCCTCTTGCTCATCTATATCAATTGTTGTTCTTTCTTTTCAAAGGTATTTTGACTATCTCCTGATCCATATAAGGATAACGGAGGAGGAACCTCATTGTAAATTCCATTTCTTCGTGGATGAGGTGGGTTATCCATTTGTTTCTTGTTGACTTCAATCATACCCACGATACTATCATAGTCCAAGTAATCATCCTCATCCACTTCTACTAAATCTTGTTCCACCATATTATTTTTGATATGTTTAGGAAAAGGATTAGTGAAGATTTGTAAATTCTGATTTGGTGAAGCAACTGACTTATTTCCATTATCATTCATGCCTAATACCTAGATGATATTCAAATCAATAAGGTCTTGTATCTCATGTTTAAGATGCATACATCATTCAGTGTCATGTCCTTGTGTCTGATGATAATAACAAAAGGCATTAGCATCAAAGTAAGGTCCTTGTTTACTAGGATCAACAAGTTTGATCAGCGGAAGCTTCAAAATGTTATTACTCATAGCTTGATTCATGATAGAATGATATGACTCAGATATCAGAGTAAACTTCCTCAGTTGATACGATTGTTTCTTGGATTGTTTATAGCAGACACATTTGTATTTGGTCCATTGATCTTGATGAAACCCATGTTATTGTTCCTTTTAAAGTTGTTTTGTGATGATCCACCCATGGATTGTCTAACTTGAGCCAATGAGTTTTAGTTTTCATATCGACTAGACGAAAGTTGATAATCACAAAGGGCGGTGCATAAATGTTGAAAGGAGTTGTATTTCATCAAGAGAATCTTATCATGAAAATTAGGTTGTAGATTTGTAATGAATATCTTCTAAACATCCTCATCTTTCATCTGATATTGAATTTGAGCATAAAGGGCTTGATACTGACTAATGAATTCAGTCAACTTCTCTTTCAAACCTTGTTTGCATTGAACCAAGTCAATAAGAGTGATTTGGGGTCTGATGTTTTCTTGAAAATGTTTTAAAAATTGATCAATCAACTATGAACATGAGTGAATTGAATTCGGAGGCAATGAGCAAAACCATTCTAAAGCAGTATCTTTGAGAGATCACAGGAAAAGTTTTGCTAACAAGTCCTCTTCAAAATAGAAATCACTACACATAGCTTTGAATGCTGCCACATGGATATTAGGATCTCCTTTTCCACCATATTTTTCAAAGTGAGGAGTCTCAAACCTCTCAGCATAGGGGTTCTCAATATTGCATAAGATAACAGATTATGAGCATGATATGTTGGTAGGCTAGGTTGCGAAGAATTTGTCAAGTTTTTTACCTTTTGTTGCAAAGAAGTCATACCCTGTAAAATTGGTTTAGGATGGCATCATTTGGAGATGCAGTTTGTTGTGAGGAATTGGAAGTGAAGTGAGGAGGTGAATGAGCTTGAGACACAATATGTGGAGGTTGAGAATATGTTAACGGTAGTTGGCCATATTGATTTGTGGAGTTAGGTAGCTGGAAATGAGTGGAATAGATAGGAGGTTGAGAATAATTATTCATAGAAGATGACCCTTTCGGAATCAAATTTTGATACTCAAATTCTACAGCTTTGTAATTAGTGCCTTTAGATACTCCAATACCAGTGGTAGCATTACTATAGGCATTTGCCTCAGTTGTTAAGATCATTGGTGTAAAAGTCAATATTCTCGTAGATGGTATAGGTATGGATACTTGACTATAAGATGGTGATAAAGTTTTATTTATTGTTTGCTCACATTCGGTCACTGGCATGATATTGGTTGGGACAATATGTGCTAGACCACAAATCGCATTAACATTATCTTGTCCTTCTTTTATCAATTCTCTTATATTATGAATTGTAGGAATGACTTCTTCAGCTATTCTCTCATTTTCCATAAATGATTGATATTCCGCTAAGTTTTTATCCAACTTTTCTATTTTCTCATCAGATACATATCCTATTGCCTTAATAGTATCATTAACGTCATGAAAAGTTTGTTCTTCCATTGTACTTGTAATGTTTTGAGTTTCTCCTTTTGTAAAGAAGGTGTTCAAACTACCAATTTCTTCAAGAGCACTAGACCCCATGTGTCTTATGCTTCTTCTTAATTGAATATTTATCTTAGGGAAGTGAGTTATTAAACTCATGTAGAAATATGCTCACTCTCAACACACTCTTGATGCAAATCCAAGATAATGCCAAGTCAAAATATAATGAAAATATGTCAAAATAGGCAATTTTTTCACCAAAATTCAATACAAAAGAGAAAAACAAATGGTGCAGGAAAATTATTATGGAAATAAAATAATATCAGAAATAATAGCCTCTTGGTGCTAAAATATCTAACACAACACGCTTTCAATGCCACTTAAGGTCAAACCCTAGTGAAAATCTAGCGAACGTAAGCTATTTTTCACGAGTTTTCAATCCCAAGGCCTAGTAAAGGAGGTGTTGTAAAAAAAATTAGGAGGTACAGAAAATAATATCAATATTATCAATCACCTTAATCCATAAAACTGATCACAACATACTTGGAATGCAAACTAGGTCAAACCCTAGGGCAAAAATTATCAAAATGTGTAGTTTTTTGTAAAATTTTCACTACAAGAGCCCGTTAAAAGGGTGTTGTGAAGATTTTTATGAGGGAAAGAAAATTATTACCATGATAATAGAAAATTAATTTTGAAATATCTTTCACAACACACCTATAATGCAAGTTTATGGAGTCTATAAGGCCAAAATTAGTGAAAATTGTCATTTTTGAAGCCATAGGTTTAAGATTTTGGAACAAAATGATATTTGAATAGTTTGAAGTATGATTTTTTATGTAAATTACATACTCTTAGATCTGAAAATGATTTTCAAGCTTAATCATGCAAAATTCCCACGCAAATTTAATGAAAATGCACCAAAATTGCTAGTTTTTTGTTGAAATTTTCAATGCAAAAATGTAAGTAATTTAAATTTAAATACAAATTTACACTAAAATGCAAGACTACAGCCAAATTCAAACTTGAATGATCCTATAAAATTAGTAGAAAAATCTAATAAAAGTTTTTGCCTACAAACCCTAGATTTTGGAATTACTAGGTTATATAAAATTGACAAAATTTCCACAAAACCCTAGCAATTAAATGATGAAAATGCAAAGCAAGATTTTAAATTTTTGTATTTTTCTATAGTTTATATAAGATATGATGCAAAAATCATGAATTAGGAAAATTTAGGAAGAACTGACACAATTTAGTAAGCCCAACAATGCAATTTTTTTGTATTTTTCCAATTTTTCAAATTTTAAAAAAATTTCTCAATGTAATAAAGTAAATGACCAAATGAATGAATTAAATCACACAAAAATCTGCAAACAAACACTCAACAAGTTGCAATTTAAGTTCAAAGATATGGGCTCACCAACATGTTTAGTGGGAAATTGGATTATTTAATCGTTTGTGGTTTAGATGTTAAAATCTACCTCTCCACTATACATTGAAGGATCTATGGTCAAATCACAAGCATTATCATATCCTAGAGTCACTTTTAGATGTACGAAAAGTTGGATTAGGGAATTAATTATCAATTTTTCCTTCTCCTATGTCTAATTGACCATTAAAACTTTAATTATGCAAATACGACAACAAATTAATGAATTACAGAAAAACCTCTTGTAGACGGGAGTAAAATGCAAAATTACAGAGTACCTATTTTCGAGGTTCCAAAGTGGACCAGTCAGGGACACTAGAGTAGGTACCCAAATCCAAGGTACCTACTTTTTTAGGGAATTTAGACCTCCTTCGGATACTAATCAGCCTTGTAGCTTCTATTTTCTAAAAATAGTCTACGAAGGACACTAGAGCGACCACCCTAGTCCTAGAAGTGCTCTTTTATCTAAATTTTCTTTAGATCCTGAATCCCTAATGTCTTCCCGGCCTTCCTGCAACTCCACTTTTCCCAAATACAACACCTGTAACCTGTAATCACAAGACTTGGTTTGGGGATTGTGGTGTTTAGAGGTTTGCATCAGTCAAACCCTGGAGGACACTTAAGTCTCTGAACATCATTGTTAGATGAAGAGGGCATGCCCTTGTGAGGTATAGGCCCAAAACCAAAGGAAACAATAATAAAAGCATAATATTATGTCACCTTGTAGTGAATCTTTCATGGAGGAAGATGCTCTTCATGCCATGAAGGAATTGATGCTCAAATCTGCAAATATCAACATACAAAACACACAAGTCTACTCTTACAACACAATAGAAAGCCTTGAATTACCTTGAGAACACTTGAACATCACAATTGCTATCTAGTTTACAAATGAATGCCTAAGCATTCTTATATATACATCTACAAGCACTCCCGCCAAGATATTTGAAATTCAAACTTACCGTGTCGGCAAAGGGACCCAATAACGGTCACTAATCGACACCAGCAAATTGGAACTGCCCCAAAATAGGGCAGGACTGGGGCAAGGGTGCCCAAGTCCTCCCCCCTATTTTAGGAAGGGTACAGCTCAAGGGGTCCTCCTAGGTCCTATTTGCCATGGGACTTAGGTCTTATTCCATCGGGATGCTAAAATATGAACTAAAATATCCTAAATGCACTCTAAAGACCTGGGAGCTAATCCTTATGAGGGAAAAGCCCCTAAGGGGACATTTTCTGATATTACAGTATTGTCACCAGAACATAACATTTTTTGTAAACCCTTATCACATTTTGCATAATGAAGCCATAGATCCAGAAAAAGAGGATTTAAAATGCCTAGGGTTTTGATATCATTCAGAGTGTTATAAATAGCTGGTAAATGAATAGTCACATCCAAATAAAAGATGTATCTATTGCAACTATGATTATATTGTCTTTTGCATACTAGAAATGACCTATTCAGTGTTAATGAAGCCACCATCAAAGCAAAGGTCAAAAGGGTCTCTCAACACAAAGTAAAACCCATATGGGGTTTTCATACAAAATTGCAGATATAGAGAATGGAGAAGCCCTCCCTGTCTTTCACCACAAGCTTTATCAAGAAAACCTAGATAAAAGAAAGAAGTATGGCCGTGGTCCTTAAGAGAGATAAAGATGCTCAGTAAGTACAAACCAGAGTGCAAATAAACCTTTATTCTACTGATGCCATATCATTTTATCATGGGTTAGGTTTTCTTTTCAGATCTGAGACAAAATATTATGCATACAGTGGTCAAGGCCATGGCTAAAGAAGAAGTAAAGGAAGAAAAGAAGATACAGAAGCTACAGGCCGTAGCCAAAAGAAGATTTTTCTTTAGGAATTGTAAGCCCTCAACATATATTTTTCAAACCCATGTATTTTTAGGTATGTAGAAGAAGATAAATTGAAGAATGAAGATACAGTGGTCATGGCCATAGAAAAGAAGCACTTTTCCTTCAAAAATATCACATACCCATGTCATTTCTTCAAAACCCTTACCAGAATAAAGTATACAGTCAAAAGAAATCCAAATGGTAAAGCAAGAATGGGACCTTACCTTGTGCATTACAATGCAGGAGAAGCTACAAGCTGTGGGCCTGTGTAGTTTTGAAACCCCTAAAAATGCATGCAGATAGTCGCCAAAATGGAGAAATGTAGAGAACAAGGAAATAACAGTAAGAAGAAGGAGAACAGACTTAAAAAAGTGCTCATAAAACCATATGGCCATGGTCCAAATGAGGAACAAGTCATAGAGAATCACGAAAGTGGCCTAATTTTTGAAAACAGAGAACTTACCCTTCATCTTTATGCCAAAAATAGAGAAGAAATCAACCAAAAAAGCCTCAAAAGTTGCAGACAACTATGAGTTTCTACTTCAAACCCTAGTCGAGCATGGAGTCAGCAAAGAGAGAGCTCAAGTGAATGACAAAGGTCAAAATGATGTAGTTAGGGTTTGACATTCCTTTTGGTCGATGGTTGTTTATTTTTCTCATTTTCTTTTGACTTCTTAAAACAAAAATCATTACCTTATCTCATGTCATGGTCAACATTTATTAAGTCTTGATACCTAATGATAAATCCATAGGGGCTTGTGAGGCCAAGTTACCTATGAATTATTCCCTTTATTATTTTTTGCAAAAGTCAAATGTGATAATCATGTCAAGGTGAGGCTTTAAGCCTTTTTCTTTTTTCCCTAAGGATCGACAACATGAAGACAAGGCCAAATGCCTTATATGCATTTTTGCAAAGGACTTATGTTTTTAAAGTCAACAAAGGGAATAATTCAAAGATATGGAGGAAAACATATATAAAGGGTAAGGTATATGATAAGTTAATAATGCAATGTGAAGTCCAAAATGACATAGGCATGTGAATTAGGATGCATGTATTTATCTTTGGTAAATATGATAATAATATGCATTATGTAAGGAGTGATAAGGTGTTCAAATATTTTCAAAGGTGGTGAAGGGTATATTGGATGCATATGTTTGCATGGGAGACATAAGGGTCCTTCCACTTATCAAGAAATGAAATAAAATATGTGATGATGCATGATGTATGGAGTGGTAAGGTGGTATATTTTTATGCCTTGTATGCATATATGGTGCATGAGGTATTTTTCTTTCTTGCATGGAGTTATAAGGTTGTATACATGTACATGATGTATGATGTAAAATTGCATGGAGAAATAAGGTGTTGTTTTTACATTTGATCTTTCATGCACGAAAGAGATAAGGTGTGATTTCAATTCATCCATTCTTGCATGTTTTTACAACTAAAAATAAATGTAAACAAGTAATAAAGTAATATTTATAAATTACTTTATTATTTTGTCACAAGTTGTAAAATCATAGAGATAAGGCAAAGTGTAACTCATAATAGAGTAATTATCTCAAAATTACTTTATTCCTTACCAACATCATTTGCAATGCAAAATCATGCAAAATTGGAGGAGTTGAGGTAACTAAAAAATTTGGAGTCCTTTTTGCATGGTTTGGAGGGCAAATTAGAGAGTTTTGGTCAACTTTTTGGTCAAATGCATAGAGAGGTTCAGTTTGGGACTATTTTTGCTAATTTTGGGACAATTTTGGCCCTTATTTTTAGGGATTTCATTGTTTGCTCATGGATCAATTTGGAGGGCTTATTTTTAGAGGCAATTGACTGTAGTTGACCTTTCTAGGTCTCTTGGAGAGGGCAGATTATATATTGTAACAAAAACTTTGGTTTTTCTGGTTCTTGCCTTTTTTGCTCTTTACACTTTGAGAGAGAAAGAAGGTTTTGTAACTCACTTTTGCAAATTTATAGAGATTATAATAGGTTATAAGTTCTATACTTTGTCTTTTTATGCAATTGTTCTTTTATTTTTCAGCTGAATCAAGTGTCTACCTTTCCATTAATGCGGCTTTTGTGAACGATTTGATGAGATTTTATTGTGTTTAAATATCAAAACCTTTAAAATCATTGTCTCATTTATTCTTGCATGTGTTAGATAGCTTTGAAAATCATAGGTCTTAGGCTGTGCAATTGGAGAAGTTTCCTTTTATGTTGTGAAAACCCCTTTTCCTTCAAGAAGAAAATCTTTTTCTGCCTACCTTAGAATTATTTATGTGGTCAAATTGCCAAAGGTGGTTTGTGTGGTTAGATTTTTTGAGATCTATTGTGAGTTATATTGCCAAGTTTTCCAATCAAATTTAGGTGCATCACCATTTTTAGATTACAGTTATAGTGTTTTAGAAGATCCTTTTTACCCTTTTCCATATCAAAGTCATAGATCCAAATGAATATTTTAAGGGAACCAGCCCATAATCTAGAGGTTCAAGCTCACCATAGGTCCCCCATAGCCTGAGTTTGATCCCATGTTACACATGATTTCTAAGTTTCATAGATCTGCATAATGGGTGCAATCTTGCTCGTCAATAGGAACATTAAAAATTGTAAAGTACATGTCACCTCCAGGGGGCATGGGCTTTAAGAGAGCTCATGTTCCCTTGTGTGTTTTCTTCCTACCTTAACGTGCTTGATATTGATACCTGATATCAACCACCTTAAGGTGGGGGCATATATAAGGTAAGCTATCTATTGTAGATGTTAGCAATATGCTTGTTCTCAGGTGCAGTCTAAAGACTAGTGGCAATGAGCCCCTCCTGCACTCTGATATTTGTTTGAAATCAACTTACAATCATTTAAGCCCTCATCACAAGGTGAGGATGGTGTATTTCTCATGGAGAGTGCACATCCTGTCATTTTCAAAAAGTCCTCATAGTGAGGCAGGGAGCGGTTCTACGAGTAACTCAACCCTTAAGCATGTCTTTAGTGATTGTTGTGGAAAAGCCCAATTGTTGGTGTGTGCCTATAATATACTTGATATGGTGATGAGCCTAGAACTAGGAACACTCCATCACTTGTCTGCCATGTTTTCTCCATGTCTTCCAAGTGTGTGTGTATTGAGTGTTTGTTCTCAAGCATCGTTTAAAGACCGGTGGCGATGAGTCCCTCCTCTGCTTTGGGATTTGTATGGCGTGTTTGATTTGTTTAGCGTGTACATTGCATGTGTGTTGCCCCATATGTAGTTTAAAGACTAGTGGTGATGAGTCCCTCCTACATTATGGGTGGTGTGTTTACTTTCTTGTACTTGCATCTGCATTTCATATAAAATTGAAAAAGAAAAAAAATCATATCTGTCTTATGTGCATTCACTGTGTTTTACATGTCTTCAATGTTGTATTCTCCATGTTTTACGTGACTATAACTATCTTCCCCATGTTTTGTGTGCCTGTTACTGTCCTCTCTATGACTAGCATGTCTTCTCCATGCTTTGCTTGTTTGTTGTGTTTGTTGACCGTATTTTAATGCACGTATTGGCCTTGCATTTATACATATATTAATGTGGGGGATAAATGTTACATCAGAAAGTGTCCTCTTGGGGGCTTTTCCCTCTTAAGGTTTAGTTCTCGTGTCTTGTTTATGCATTTAAAGCATTTTGCATGATTTTGATGTCTCCCAATGAGAAAACCCTAAAGTTTCATGGCAAATAGGACTCAAGGGATGCACTTGACATGATCCCTACCTGAAATAGGGGGGAGGACTTGGGTGCCCACGCCCTAGTCCTACCCTATGTTAGGTCAGGCCTAAATTTTAAGTGTTGGTTTATGATTGTTATTTGGGTCCTAGGCCGACATGATAAGTTTCAATTATGAAATTCTTGGTGGGAATGTTTGTAGTTTCATATATAAGCATGATTAGTGATTCATTTGTAAACTAGATGATCATTAGATTACTTTGCAATACTTGTGACTTTGAGCATTCAAGATATTCATTGTGCTACAGAGGAGAGCATTATTTTTGTGATTATGTTCGCAGATTTGAGCATTTATCTCCTTATGACATGAAGAGCTTCTTCCTTCCATGAGATCTTCACTACAAGGTGATATCAATTGTGTTTTTGATCATTTATCATTTAGATTTTTCATCTATCACTTGGTGATACACACTCTTTATCTGACAATGGTGTTTAGAAGACTTGAACATCTCTTTGGGTCTTGACTAAGGCAAGCCTCTAAACACCACAACCCCCAACCCATTTTTTCATGATTGCAGCTTACAAGTTATAGGAGCAGAAAAAGTGGAGTTGCAGGAGAGTGTTGTAGACTGTCAGAATAGTATATTTGAAGAGAAAATAGGGACCTAGACTTAGATGCCCACTCATTAGTCCTGTGAATCCTAAAACTGAAGAATCTCTAAAACGATAGGAACATGTTGTAGACAAGATTCCTAGATCCTGAAGAAAATGGTGGCACTGGACTAGGGCACCCGCTCATTAGTCCCCAACTTTTACATTTTCTGAACTTCAAAAACCGGTATGCATTTGATTATCATTTAGTGTCTCTGTGTACAAGCATTTTCTATAATTTGTTTGTTTACTTTCGGATTTGTATAATTAAGGTTTTAAGCATAATTGGGCATAAACAATCAAATAAATCACATAATTCAAAATTTCCCTGATATTCCAAGTGACTAAAAACCTGATAGTAGATTTCTTACTCGGTTGAAGTCCATGAAAGTTTAGTGGTGAAAGGAGGATACACACAAACCATCAACTAAAAAACCCTCTATCCAAATTTTACCCTAAACACAATCATATTAGGAAAAAGTTTATTCTCACATTTTTGAAGTAATTTTCTTTTGCCCTAATCATAGATTTTCAGTACTTACCTAATTTAAGCCAATAGGCAACCTTGAAATTGATATAATGCCAATGGTACTCCATCAACTGGTGTTTTAGGCAGAAGTTCAAGTGATTTCCCATCATCCACAAATTTGTAGAGATGAATAAATACTCCTAGACAATTTTTTTTGGGCCAAAACTCTAAATCTTTTGTAGTTCCAATGGCAACAAGAGTTCCATGTTCTATGAGCAATTCTTCCTCGTGTGGCAGAACTCATTGCCTCTTATTGGAATTGCCCTTCTTTATTTGTTCAATTCCAAAAGCACCAATTCTATCTCTAGTATTATGATTCAACAACTGCTTACCTTCTCAATCGTACACATCATCCTTTCCATCTATCCTAGTCCTCTTTACATAATGTTGTGAGATTGAGATAAATAGTGGATGGCAATGGCATTGTAATTGCAGTTGGAGTGTGTTTGTGGAGATAAATTTTTGTCTCATTGTGGGAGCTAGCGCATACTCTAGGGTATTATTTTTGGTGAACAAATGATGTTTTGAGGAGTGACTTCCTTAAAATATTCAACTTGTGGGATCATTCTCATTATAATCACCAAATTTGGGCAAAGATGCAATTCTGACTAGAGTTTCATTAGGTCAAGTGTTTGTTCCACACAATTTAGACCTCCCAAGTGTAGATGGTGAAGAAGTCTGTCCCTCTACTAAACTTCTCTTCTCACATGATGATGAGGCTCTTTCATACCAAGATGAGAACTACCATTTTCGTGAACTACATGTAGCCCCTACCTTTGTGAATCAATAATTGTTGGCTTCAAAGGTCCACCACCATAAGTAGTGTTATAGTTTGTATATGAAATTCACCTATTTTCTTCTACCAGGAGGTCCAGCATACTAATATAGACTCAATACCTTTCATGCCAGCCTAACTTCTATGTTGAGGCTTGGTATTTGAACTACTTGTTATCATTGGAATGAATGAAGATTGCTTAGATGGAGTAACACCATCCTCAATATTTAATATTTTTCTTAGGTAGTTCTTGAAATAATTTTTTAGGTTTCTGGACAGTTTATGCAAATTCAATACTCCTTTGTAATTAATATAAACAATTACTATATCAGGACTTCTTTCATCAATATGCTAATTCTGAGACTTCAGTACATAGGTCTTTCCTCGCTAAATTGTGGAGCATTACCACTTTTTCCAAGGGCTTCTTCAATCTTGAGATTAATCTTTGGACCATAAAATGCATCTCCTCCTTCATCAATAGAATAATCCCAACCCTTGTCTTGAAGAGTATCTTTTAAAGTAGAAGTAACTGTCTCCCAAGTATCATCACTACCCACTACTTTCTCAAGATTTGTTGATAAGTTGACTTCATAATTCTTAAAACCAAATTGGGATAATATTACTTCTATAAGATGTAAAACAAACCCTATTTATTCCTTGATCTGACTAGGCAAACAAAAGACATGTGCATCATCCTGCCACAATAATTGTATGACACGTGTCAGGTCCCATTGTGGGCCTAACTAAAAAAAAAATAGTTTGAAACAAGTTTTATCGTAAATTGACCTGGGATTGCTCTTGCATGCATCTAACATGAAAATTTTCAAATGGGTAGTAGTCAGAATCTTCTTTCTAGCACTTTGTATTTATGACCAAAATAAGCCAAGGGGTCTCCAGAATCTTCTTGGAAAACTAGACAACCCATCCCCTGGAGTCATAAAAATACACAGGCATGTAGTCTTTTGACCCAAGAAGTTAGTGCAACAAATAGTTTGGCTAAATGCATCATGAGGTGCAAGATATTATCATTCAAAGTAGCTCTTTCAGCCTTTTGTGCAACTGCAACTATCAAAAACCTAATTAGGGGTCACCAAGTCACCACTCTGAAAAAATACCAAATCTTTTCTAGGGAGGCTGCCACTTGGGGGATCAATTCATTTAGGTCAAATAAGCATGCGTACAAGAGGATTTTTCACCAATCATCTTCCTTCACAAAATATTGAGGGTCAAAGTTGACCTCTAAAATGTTTTTGGAAATGCAATCCTCAAAATAGTGAAAATTCAATTCAATTCATTTTTTATCTTTAAAAAATAGAAAATGAGGTGCTGGAGTTTTGAAAATTGGCATGAAAGTACATTATCATAGGGTAAATCTGGAACACCAATTTGTTTGTCATGAACATCATCTAGCTGCTAGATTTTGGCCTCTAAAGTTGACCTCCTGGGCAAATTTCACATTGTGCAAACAACAAACCTTTCTAGAACCCTTAAACTTGATGCTTGAAAACCTAGTCAAAACTGATCATGGGAGGCTGAAAGAGGATATGCACACTAAAATATGGTATATAAACATGCTTTTGAATTGATTTGACATGAAACTAAATAGGTTCCAAATTATGACCCTCCAAAGTAGGTCACTAGGGCATTTTTTTAGGTGCATTTCTGAGTGTGGTACTCAAATTTTTCATCATGGGAACCTAAAATTTTACAAAAATTTTAAGGTTCCAATAGTGGCTCTTGCTTGGGTATGTATGCCCCTTGTGGGCATTGCAAGAATTCAGATCTCTAGGAGCAGACCAAATGCCTTGTCCATTGGGCAATAGAATACAACCGCCTTATTTGTCCTAAATTGTAGAGCTTGAAGAACCACACCACAGATGATGGTACAATGCCACTAGAAAAAGAAAAGACCATATTTTCCTCTGTCATATATCCTATTTTGATATGATTTCATCAAACTCCACTTGAAGACATTTATGAGATCATCATTATGGTCACTGTCATGTATCATGGAATGATCTCCCAGCTAAACTGAAAACTAAAAAATATTTATAATCCACCACATGTCCAAGATCATTAGGTCTAATTTCATCATAAGTTTACATAAAAATATGAAAATATCATATGGCCATAGATGCAAACTAGAAAATTGGCTTCTAGGTGTATGGGAGAAAAATTAATTATGCTCATTCATGTTGCTCACTCCATATTTTGAATGTTTCTAACATAGTTCTGAAAATTTTTCCATATCAACATCTTCTAAGACAATCATATCTGAAACATTTTCCATCTTTTCTATATTACTAATTGGTAATGACATGAATTTCTGATCCATACAATCCTCATTATGCACATCTGAATCAATCAATGTTGAGCATTCATCATCCTTGTGACACAAAGTATCTTCACTGTCAAAGAAAATGTATATTGGGCATGAAATTTCAGCATCATTTTTGTGTGTATATTTTTTATATTCAATGGTCAATAAATTTAAAATTTTCTCATTGTTGATTGAACATGCTTCATCATCCACAACATTGCTATTGTATTCTTTACTTTTCTCATCATTACTGCAATACTTATGATTGTCAAGAAATGAAAAATTAGATGCATTGATTTTATAGTCATTTCCATCACAAGTTGATATAACTTCCTAATTGTCTGAAAATGGTTCATCCCCTTCATAGAATGGATTTGAATATACATGAAATTCATGTTCTAGCATACCTTGGAAAAATTTTATTTGTTCTTCTTCTGTTAATTGATCATACAATGGGTTTGAAAAAAATTTAAAACCATTTTCAGGTGTGCTAATTTCTTCTTCATCAATTGTGTCACTATGGTACTCAGCTGTGACTAGATGTATTATTTGTTCACTATCAAATAGACTTTCTTCTTCACTTGCTTCATCACTGATGTACTTTTCAAGCAATGTGTTCTCAGCAATGTCTTCCATATTGCAATCGTAATCCAAGGTGTAGAATTGGTTTCCCATAATTTCATCTTTACTCACATCTGAAATAATATCCCATGTTTCCTCTATTGGTTATGTTGTTTGATTATTTTTTCCATATTTGTCAATGATATCAGTATTAGATTCAACATTGATAGCATCCTCGTGCCTTTTCTTATCTATGATACCAATCAATTTACTCATCTGGTCTAGAGTAACTAGCTTTAATGACTTAGGCCAATAAACTAAATTAGGCTCATATACTCTCATGAATTGCTCAATGAAATATCACATAGATTTATTAGGTAGGGAACCCAAAGGTATTTGCCTATAGAAATCCACCATTATGTTGAACAAATCACGTCCAAGTTCTCATTCATGTCTTCTCATGCCAAAAAATGCATCTAAGGGGGATATACAATATTTTGATTTCATGCTGGGACTTTGACTTCTCTCTCGAATATGTGCATACTCATCCTCTTCTTCCTCATACTATTGATTTAGGTATTAAGGTGAGTGCTCTGGGACAACAGGAACATCCACACTTTGAAGACTGCTCTCATCTTTTAATGTATCATATGTCATTTCATTGTTTGTTGGAATATGTTGAGGCCCCAAGTTTTGTGTAAAATATTCATAATTGTCATCAAATTGACTCAAAAATAGACTCTTGAAATCTTCCCATGAAGATACACTTTGCATGGATAAGCTGATATGCCATTCTCTTGCATAATCCCTCAATGATCTTGCAAAGCATTTCATAATGACATCTTCTGCATAAATCTCAAAGTCCTCAATAAATTCACAAAATAGTTGCACATGCCTATGAGATGATTCATATTTCTCTCCATGAAACTCAGGTATATGATTTCTAATCTCAACTGGATAACAATTTGGGTAGCCTTAGATGTTATTGAAGTTCATTGGTTTATTAATGTCCGAGACATACAATTTTCGTGGAAGTGGTTGACATTGCTAACTATTTTAATGAGGAGCTTGATATTGATAATGCTCTGCATATTGATTATATTCATGATCTTGGTAGCCCACTAACCTTTGACCAAGTGAGATAGGATAAAAAAATATTTTGCTGTGTATGATATGCACTATTGCCAAGATTTTTGATTGTATCATGAGGCACTTGTGGGGTCAAAGGATCACTTGAATTCACATACCCATCCTCATTAGATGTTGATATATAGTGTGATGAATTTGAAGCATGTTTGGCTCTCAATTGTTGTAGTTCTTGAATTACATTTTTCTCTTCCCTTAATAACTCAAGTAATCTCTCTTCTTCTAACATATCTATTTTGACATAAAATGATGTTGTTACAAGATGTCTTTGTATCCTTCATCACATTCCTTTTCAGAGTCACCACCTCTTGTCAAAAAGAGGAATAGATTTTATCTTTCCTGGTCCTTGCTCGAAGAGTTACCAATATGTGTTCAAATTCAAAACTTCATTGACTCTGTAATGAGATGGTCTTTAACTAAGATTCTAAAGTACTCCCCAACCATGTTGCCAATTCTATTAGGTCTCAAAAACACATGTTGTAAACCTTAAGAGGATGCCAAGCTCTCCTAACATTTTTGGCTAACAAAATGGGGTTAATATGATTGAAAACCCCCTTCTCTTTAGGTTCTACTAGACCTAGGGGGTGTACCTTGATAAGTAATGTAGATTTTATGTGACCTTAGTGATCTACTCACATTGGCATGTAGATGAGAGATAGATGTAAGGCTGAGAACTATTCCTACTCCTAATACGTGAGATTTGAAATATGTGAATACGGTTTTGAAGTGTTGTTTTGTAATGACCAATGCTTTATGTATTATGAGCAATGGAGTTAGGATGTGTATGATAGATGTGTCCTCCCTCTTGTTTTAACTTGAATTATTTAGCACTTTTCAAATGTTCATACCTTGTATAAACGTGCAAGAATATTGGTTATGAGGCTCTTCTTATTGATCCCAATGATATTTTCCCAGGTTACTATGATCAATTGAAAGGATTTTAATTCTTACAAGAAGGAAACCAATTAAGATGATCCATTCAAAGGATTTTAATTCCAGGTGGAAATTAGTAAACTAAAATCACTTAAGAGGAATTTAATTCTCTTCTTATAGAAACCAATCAATATTATCACACAGAGGTAGCAAATGTGTCCTGATAAATTAAACATATCCTTGATATATTCAATTTAAATAACAAATGAAAACCATTCTAGAGACAACACAAACAACATATATGAGTGAATATCAACAAATGATTGAGCACTAGAGGTTGAAACACCAGGTTATAATATTCTTCTCATTGCCTTGCCTCAAAATTTATTACAATATGTCTTCATTTTTTATCTATTGCCTAATCTACTAATTGTTGCTAATCTAATTCCTGATTCTTGCTTGATTTTTTTCTCTCATAAATGCTTTGCATATTTACGGTTATGACCCTTCACTTATCATTCCGTGCGTCTCTTGATTTAATTAACTATCTTCGGCAAGTTAAACTACTTTAATTTTAATATTCATTGTCTTTGGTTCCCCATGAGAATTAATAATTATCCTCCCTTTTGCTAGCATTTTCACATTTGTATTTTCACTAAAAATATGTCCTTCATGTAAAATAATTACCCATTCTTTAACTTCCTCTGTGAAATGTATTTCACATTTTGGTAAAAATATTTGTAGCTGGATTTTACATCATTTTATCTCTACAATAACACCAAGTGCACGTTTTTTAAATAAATCTTTATTTGGCACTCTTACCACGCCTCTAAAAAATACTTTACCATAGTCTTCATAGGGAAATAAATTGCAGATTAATAAATCTCCATAATTTTATGCAAGGCAATTTTTATTTATGTTTTGTTTTTATCAGAAGATTGAAGGGACCCATATTATTGTCTTGACGACATGCACATCTCACCCCGATAGATTCTTCAAACAAATGTTTTAACCCTTTTCAGGATATCATAGGGACTACAAATCACGTTACTTCAATATTCTATAGTCCTCTCAATATAGGGTTGTTTCACATTAGATTTTCTTATGTGTTTGCATCTTTGCCCTAACTATAGCCTACCGCTTCTTTGAATGGGATCCATTCGAAACATACTGCAATCAATCTTTTGTGAAAGAAATTCCAAGGAACTTTCACTCCTACTCTCACGATATCAATCCAAATTGGAAAAAATTAATGACAAATTCATCTTTGTAGAGCCTGAAGAAAAACCATGTTCTAACCCTAACAGATGCAATGCAAAAATAATGTCCCATTTTCACTTCAGAACATACTCAGGATATGGTTATGCTTTTCCTTGTGCCTTCACCATTAAATTCAATGGTGGCTTCTGTAGAATATCAATCCTTCCTATTTATTTTTCACATATTTCTCTAGCTCTATACTCAAGTAGCTACATG
The DNA here is from genome assembly GCA_027924645.1 of Cunninghamia lanceolata. Taxonomy (NCBI): domain Eukaryota; kingdom Viridiplantae; phylum Streptophyta; class Pinopsida; order Cupressales; family Cupressaceae; genus Cunninghamia; species Cunninghamia lanceolata. The sequence continues at coordinate 2,030,025 of BSBN01000749.1, read as the reverse complement.
TTTTGTACTACTTGTTACATGATTGCTATCCTTTTGCATTATCAGTGTGTCCCATTCTATGTGCAATGAAGATGTTAACCAACAGGGAACACAATCATTTGCAAATATATAAAGTTGATTCTCATCTCACGGATACTTTATGTAATGAAAGGACTCTTGAATGTCTCCAACATAAATCTAATCACCATATGTGTGAATGTATACAATCTAATGCAGGAGCATCCAGTTGTGTAAGGGAAATCTTGCATCACCCAAAAAAAGATGTGTTTCAAAATTGTTGATGTTCTTTCTATTTCATTTCAAAATTTGTGGTTCTGGTTCCATAATCGCTTGAATAATGATGTAGAACTTTCAATTTTTCTAAACTACTAAAAATAGCAACCTGCTATTTTTAGAAAGTTTGCATTTGGGCACAGATTGAAGTGAAAATTTATAGGAAGCTTCATAACGAAAAAATAAGACCTTTGGCAAAGGAATCATGCAATGATCATTTGTGAGATGAAAGATATTAAAGTTTTTGTTTCCTGAAAAACACCTGAAAATTATTCAAACTCAGGTTTGAGGCACTAAATAGCCCTGTATGAGCCCAAAAAAGGCCAAAACTAGCAAAGCCAATTTTTAGTGTGTAAAGTACTCCACGAGCTTTCTGACACATAAACCAGTTCATCAATCGGATACCCGGATCAAAAGTTATGGCTCCTAGAAGTTGACCCATTTTTGGAGGGAGATGCAAATTTCAGAATTAGGTTGTTGGCCGCCAAAAAGGCTATTAAAAACTATTTTTTGGAACCTTGGGCAGTAGTAGAGTTAAAGGGGGAAGTGTAGAATCAATAATAGGTGGGAAAATAGAAACCCTAGCTGATTTGGGGTTACAAAAGGTAGATGATTCTAGAGTCTTGTGATAGGAAGCTATAAGGTGTTGTAGCCTATGGAGGGTTGATTCCTCTTATTCGATTTGAGCTTCTGTAATGTAATAAATTGTCCAAATCAATAAAGAAAGTTCTATTTTTTGTGTGTAATTTATGTGTTGTGTGTTTTATGATTTACCCCCTTCATCAAGTGGTATCAGAGGAAGAGTTCCTGAGTGTGTAGACAGATTGCCAACCATGAGGTAGTTTGCACTAGGACTTGAGGTTGTGGGTTTGCTGTGGAGATCAAGATGCCTCCACAAAGAAATCATATTGGGAGGAATGCTTTGACCAAAGAGGGTTTTAGAGCTCTGCAAAGGCAAATTGATGCATTGCAAGAGGAGCTACAAAGAGGGTTTGAGCCAAGAACAAGAGAAGAAAACAAAGATGAAGCTGAAGAAGAGCTATCTAAGGAAGAACAAGAAGTTGTAGGAGATCTTGCAGAAGTTAGGTTGTTGAGAGCCATTTCTAAGATTGGAAAGAGGCCTAGGATCAAAGTTTCTAAATATTCTGGAGATTTGAATCTGGAACAACTCATTGATTAGATCAATGACATGGAGGAGTATTTTGAGTATGAAGACGTGGAGAACCCAGATCGGGTCAAGTTTACAAAAACAAAGTTGAAGGGCCATGCAAATATTTAGTAGGAGGTCCAGTTAGAGAGGAAGAAAAGAGGAAAAGGAAAGATCGCCAGATGGGATTGGATGGGGTAGAGACTGAAGAAGCAGTTCATTCCTGTGGACTATGAGATGGAGCTATTGAAGAAGTTGCAAAGATTGAAGCAAGGTAACAAGTCTGTTAAGGAGTATATAGAAGAGTTTTATAAGATTAATATTAGGACAAGCCATGCAGAGCCAAATAAGGTGAAAGTAGGCTGTTACATTAATGGGTTGAGGCCAAGTATTCAAGAGGAGTTGAGCCTAGTCAGAATGACCACCATAGAAGATACATACCAATTTTTCCTAAAGGTGGAAGAGAAGCTAAATTAAAGATTTGATAGCAAGCAAAGGGGAAGAGGTCAAGGCGGAAGGACTAGTGGAACACCCTATGGGGGACAAAATAAAGATTCAAAGAAAAGTGAAGAAGATGGCACCAGTCAAATTCAAAGAGGATATAATGCATACTTCCCTCGTGACCAGAACAATGGTGAGCAAAGAGGAAGAGGAAGAGGCTGACCTGGGCAAGGACCTGAAAGAGGAGGTTTCAGAGGAACCTATTTCCAATGTGGAGAAGAAGGGCATCGAGCATACGAGTGTCCGCAACATCAAGGAAGGACAAATAGAAGACCTGAAGGTAATGCACGAGTTGCACATGTCGATGAAGATGCTCAATCTGAGCATTCTGAAGATGCTGAAAGGGGAGAAACCCTAATTGTCAAAAGAACTTTGTTGAATGAGGAAAAAAAACCTAATCAGAGGAAGAGTTTATTCCACACAAGGTGCAAATGTGAAGGTAAGTGTTGTGATATTATTATTGATAGTGGGAGCACTGATAATCTTATTTCAGAGGAGATGGTTGACAAGAAGAAAGCATCCACATCCATATCAGATTGCGTGGTTGCAGAAGGACCACAAAACTTTGGTCAATTAGTAGTGTTTAGTGAAGTTCAAGATTGGGGACTACCATGATGAGGTTGTTGGTAATAATTTATGTTCAAGGTTTTTGGCCTGGCCCCCTCCCTAAAAATCCAAAATTTCCTGAGTGTTGGCACTTCTCAGTATTTTTCAGCATCATCATGATATTCTTGAGGAGGGTTGTCCTCATCATCATGTTTTTAGGAGTATCCCCTGATGTTCCTTGCGTGGATCATTTCTCGTCATGACCAGATATCTTGTGGGGGCTTCATGCTTTTACCAGCCCGACATCATGCCTGGAGGTGATATTTTAACATCGGGTGATCTTAGTCAAGATCATCCTGATGTTGGTTTTGAGAATTTGCTAAGTATGACCCGATGTCCCAGGGTCATCATATTTGAACATCGGGTGATCTTCGTTAAGATCACCCCGATGTTAGTTTATCACTTTATGTTTTAGCTTCCCCGATGTTGCTGACGTCATGATCTTGCCGAGGTGATATTTTCACATCAGCATCATGATATTTCCGAAGGAGGGGGTGATATTTTCATATCCGATTATCACTCGGATGTATGTTTGTTCCAGCATCATGATGATGCTGATATCAGGGAGATATCCGCCTGTCAGCTTCATGCATTATCCAGTGGGGGGTGATCATTTCAAATATCTGTCATATTCATATATCCCCCGATCTTATAGTGGAGCTACAGTGCAGCATGATATTTGTGCATCAGGAGGATATTTCCAAATATCCGGTTATCTTCCAAATATCATCCTGATGCTGACATGTGGTGGTGATGACATCAAGGTCTGGGGGGGTCATATTTCTAAAACTAAGTCATCTTATGAAGATCCCCCGATGTTGCGAATATGATGATGACATCATCCAAATATGAGGAGGTGTGCAGTATGCAGATATGTTGATGACGTCAGCAGGATATGACAATGACGTCATCAGGATTTTCATCGGCCAGACATTTGATATCAGCCAAGCAAGAGGATCTTCCTCCGATGGATTAGGTTGTGCCGATGAGGGCGAATATTATGTTGGTATTTCTCATGCAGATGATGATGCTGACGTCAGGGTGATATTTTGAGCAGCCAGATATCATGCTAGAGGATGATGATGATGAAGGCTTATGCTAGTGTCATCGGGAGCAAAAGTATCGACATCATATATGCTCACAACCTAGTAGATAAGGTGATGAGGAGGTTACTGCATGATGCATGTGGGATAATTGATATCCTGCATATTTTCAAATATCATGAGGAGGTATTTTGGCGGGAAACAGTTGCGATACACTGTTTGATGTTTTCCCGATGGCTGCGTGGTAGGTGGACATTAATGGCGGTTGTTGCAGAGGTATGGGCGATGGCATGGACGGATCCAATACCTGACTAAAGTTGTACATCCACGGCTGATAGCGCATGGCTCGAGAATCTCTCATGTCTCCTCTTCCACCTACTACAATCAATGCATTGAGCGCCATTTTCTCAATGCGTGTATCTGGAGAAATTTTGAGTCAACCTTGTAATTAATGCTGAGTGCACCTTCCTCACTGTATATAAGGGACTATGTGACTCATTTTTAAGGTTGTTGAAAACTAGATATATCTGGCTCTGTAATGAAATACATCTAGTTTTGGTTGCCCTGTACAGAGGATCTTGTGAGTTTATGAGTCTCATGTTTTATGTATTGTGCATAGACTTACTGGTTTCATTGTTGTTTTAGATGAATAATGCTATACTGCATGTGTTTTGTTATCTATCTCCTATATTGAATATACTCTTCTTTTGAATCTGGATATCTAAGAGGTGTCTTCGATTCTAGGATATAGGTTTACTATATTGAATGCTTGATCTCTTAACTTCTGTTCAAGGGATAGATTAAACTGTTTTTAGGTTAAGTATTGAGGAAAGTATATTTCAGTAAGGATATCATAAGTAGAGATAACTTGATACTCTGTTCTGGGATGTATCTGCAAGGCAGATATCACACAAATCCCCTTGAAATCCAGTTTTAATATGTTTATGCTGAACATTTACATGGGTATGTCTATGACTCCAAGCCCTGGATAGGCACCAATCTAGCTCTGTGTTGAGGTTATACACCAGGTCCAGCTTTGCATCCAAACACATAAAATCAAAATCAAACTCCAAAACAACCATTAGGACAATAGAAGTAGTTTAGGACTGAAATCCTCTGTCTACAACTGAATATAGGCCCAAAGCTAGCCCCTTTGCACTTATTTCACAATTTTGGTCTGCATAAGAGAGGATTTATCTGCTTTATGTCAACATCCCAGCTAATACAAAGATGCATTTCATAGATGTTGAGTAGGGAATACCCCCCTTGGTTCTGCAGAGCCTAAAGAAGAAGAGGAGATAAAAATAGAGTCTATCTCCTATACTATTGGCCCCTAGCCCAGAGATTCTGTTGATCATCGATGGCTACCTTGTAGGGAAATCTGGGAATAAGCATCTAGTCTAGGAAAAAACCAACAGAAATTGGCGACTCTACTGGGGAACTTGTGAAAGAACCCTAATTTTTAAAAGAAAACAGTTCCTAGTAATAGGTGGCGACTCCGAACCAATCTCCCAACCGGTAAAGTAAAAATTTGTATGCAAGGGAGAAGATCCTAGCGTAATACTCTACTTGAAGAGTTACCCATAAAAATGATGTATAGAAAAAAGGGGACTGTTCGAGCCAGTCAAGATGGTTCTCCTAGCCCCAAGAAAAATGATTTTATTTAGGATAATCTAGGATCCTCAGAGAAGATAGTACCTTATTTTTCAAACACTGAGGCTAAAATCCAAATTGTGTATGAAAGACAGCAAGGTAATGGTTTGAGAATAAGGTCAGAGGTGTTTCAGGAACGTCCTTTTCATGATTCTCCTGACAGATTTGAAGAGGCTGAATCCCTAAGGGATGATGATAATGATGATCAAAATATGATAAAGCCTTCCTCTTCAATGCCTAGAGAGGAAGAACTAGCTGATGAAATTAAGAGTTTAAGGGCTGAGTTAGAATATCTACAAGTAGTAAAAATCAGAGATGACATGAGACAGAAAGTGCAGGCTTTGAGAGTTGCTCAAAATGATTCAATTCCTACCCTCAAAAATGCAAATATGCAGAGAAATCAACAAAGAAATGAGGTACAGTATCATCAGAATAATGATCAAAGACAAAATGTAGACAATGCCAGAGTACCATTAAATAATGTGAGACATCATAATGTAAATAGAAATGCAAATGCTAATCAGTTTGAAAGGCACCCAATGCAGTTGGATAGATTTAGACAGCTTGTTTTTTATGGCATTCCTGGTTATCCAAACCCTGTTGACAAACATGTGAGGCTGCAAGTGCCTAAATTTTCAAGAAACAATACTGTCTCAGGAGAGGACCATTTAAAAGCTTTTCAGAATACCATGGACAACTTTGAGGTTGAGCATGAGGATGTTTTCATGAAATCATTTATGCAATCCTTAGTTGATGAAGCCAAGGAATGGTATAAAGGTCTACCTGACAGAAGCATTTCATCATGGGATGATTTCAAAAGGATATTTAAGGAGCAATATGGTGACAAAACTAACCCTAGCTTTTTTGTAAATGAGTTCACTAGTATCACTAAAGGGTCAAATGAGCAAGTTGCAGATTTTAATGCAAGATTTACTAAAGTATTGAACAAATTGCCACATCACATGAGGCCAAATGAACCTATGTGCATAATATTATATATTAATGCTTTTGATGCCAAAATAGCATATGGGTTAAGAGATAAAGGTCTTGCTACTCTCAGGGATGCTTTCAAGATAGCAATAAATATTGAGAATAACAAGAAAGCATCTGGTAAAACAAACAGAAGGGATGATGTGAAAATTTTGCAGAATCCAAACAAACCTCAAAACACTCAAGGTAGTACATCTGCCCCTGAAGCTAAAATAGACAAATTGGTAAATTTTGTTAAGGATCTAACCTATAGGCTGGCTAGGAGTGAAAAAGGAATAGGTCCTAATAGGCAAGCTTACCAAAGACAGGAAAAGAGACCATCATTGCATGATATGCAATATAATACCAATTGGCATAATGGTAGACCTGTATTGCCACATAACAACACAAATCAAAGAGCTCAACATACCAAGGAAACTCCTGATCCTTTGAAGAAGGTTGTTAATATTGTTAATGATACTTCATGGTGTATAATATGCCAGATGCCTCATTCACAGTCACAATGTATGATTGCTCAGTCTCTATATAACAATGCCATGGCCTGTGATGAGTGCAATGAACCTCATTGCATGGAAGATGATAATGTTAACATGTTGTCTACAAATAGAGAATACCCTTTTCATGATGCTAATGCAAATGCAAATGATGAAACTCAGGGCTGCCGACAGTTCCCATATGATGAAGATGATGAAGACAACTATGCCTATGCTCAGGATTCACATAGTTTTTTGAATAACTTGAGGAGGCCTTCTAATGAAGAAATAAGAGCCTTCACAGCTGCAACAGTTGCTCAAGTCAAAAGCAACTACAACCTAAGAGGTAAAGCTCAAGTAAGCAGCCCACATCAGCCAGAAGGCATTTCTGTAAATCAGCCTGTACACAGTCATAAAGGAACTAAGACACAAAAGAAGCAATGGAATAATAATAGGCAAAATTTTAAGCAAAAAACAAGTTATGATCCCCAAGGACCAGAAAGTAGAGTTCCCCAGGTTGAGGATCAAAGTAAGAATTTATAGGACAAGGATGACAGTCAGAGAGCCATAAAAACTAAAGTTGGATCATCTCAGGATAGAGGTAACACTGTGGATCAGGCTCCAACTGTTATTCAAAATTATGCTCCATTTGACATCACTCAAGTCTTGTCTCAAATAAAAATCTTTGTTCCACTAATGGAGCTAATGAAAGTTGAAGAATTCAGAAATAAGGTTGTATCCTTGATTTCAGGAGTACCATGTCAAGCCAAGCAGAATATTGAGGCTCAGAATAAGAAACAAGCTATGTGTATTAAAGAGGATGAGATCCCTGAGGTATATCTAGGGATGACCATGACAAAATGTCCTTCACAGGTTGAACCATTTTATGTCTCCCTGGTTATCAATGGAAAAGTGATTAGAAATTGTATGCTTGATTCTGGAGCATCTACAAATATCATGCCTTTAGTCATTATGCAGCAAGCTGGATTAAAAATAGACAAGGCATGTGGGAAATGCTATGCAATGGATGCTAGAGAGGTACCTGTTATTGGAATCATAAAGGATGTGGATTTCAAACTGGCAGCATATCCTGAAAAGATCTATAAAATGAATATAACAGTTGTTGATATCAAGCCACAGTATGGCATGTTGCTGTCAAGAAGATGGGCAGCACTGATTGGTGGAAGTATGCAACTGGATTTGTCATATGACATGATCCCAATGAGTGGCAAGGATGTCAAACTGATCAGAGAAGAAAGATCATCAGAGACAGTGGAGGATCAAGAATCAGAGGAGCATATATGTTTTGTGGACACTGACTGTGAAAATTTTAGAGTTGTCTCAGATGAGAAGGAAGATAAAAGAGAAAAAAATTGCATTCAAGAATTGGATCAACAAGGTCTTTGGACCATGGATTTTGATGGAGCTTGTTCAAAGGAAGGCTCTGGTGCTGGAATTATTTTTCTATCTCCAATTGGTAAGCTTCTCCAATTCTCTTTCTTGTTGAAGTTTGCCTGCACAAATAATATTGCAGAATATGAAGCTTTGTTGCTGGGATTGAATATGGCCCTCAAACATGGAATCAAGATGTTGAGAGTTTTTGGAGATTCAGAGCTTATTGTGTCCCAAATTAGAGATAAGTATGCATCAAAGAATAAGAGATTGAAGCAATATAAACATGCTATTTGGGATACAATAGAATTATTTGATGCATTTTCAATAAATTGGATAGAAAGATTAAAAAATGTTAGAGCAGATTTTCTAGCCAATGTAGCCATAAGGCCAGATGACATAACTTTGTCAGATGTTACAAATGTTGAAGTCAAGCTTAGGCCTGCAGTACCAGATAATGTATGCAGATGGCAAGTGTTTGATGATAATAAGGATTTACTGAGATTTCTGCATTGTATTGATGAGTATGAGAGCCAAGAAATAGATTTTCAGAATTTTGTGGAAATCATAGATGGAAAAGAAACTCTCTTAGGGAAGGAAGTAATTCAGCTGAAAACAAACAAAATCCCTAGAGGGCTAGTTGCCTTAGAAAGAGATTTTGATAATAGGGATCAATTTGTTTCAAAGGCATCTCCAACAAATATGAATTATTTGGAGGAGATAAACTTGGGGACATCTCATGCTCCCAAGAAGGTATATATTAGCAAACAGCTCAAACCACATATTAGAAGCATGCTGATTACATTGCTCAAAAAATATAAGCATGTCTTTGCTTGGTCATATGAGGACCTAAAAGCCTATAGAGAAGACCTATTTCAGCATGAAATCCCTTTGAAGCCTGGAGCTAAACCATTTAGACAGAAACAGAGGCCTATTAACCCAACCTTAGCTCCTAAGATGCAAGAAGAACTCAAGAAACTTAGGGAGGCTAGAATAATCATGCCTATCAGACATTCAACCTGGGTGTCTAACCTTGTCCCAGTCAGCAAAAAGAATGGAGACATAAGGCTTTGTGTAGACTTTAGAAACTTAAATGTATCTTCTTTGAAGGACAACTATCCATTGCCAAATATGGAAGCCATGTTGCAGAAGGTGACTGGCTGTGAACTTTTATCTATGATGGATGGTTTTTTAGGATACAATCAGGTGAAAGTGGAAGAATCAGAACAATTCAAGACTGCTTTCACTACTCCATGGGGAACCTATGTATATGTAAGAATGTCGTTTGGATTGACAAATGCAGGTGCTACATTTTAGAGAGCAATGGATGTTGCTTTTGCAGGATTGATTGACTCAATCCTAGCTGTTTATCAAGATGATTTGACTGCATATTCAAAGAAGGAAGAGCAGCATTGTATGCATCTAGAACAAATTTTTATTAGAGCATTGGAATATGGCATTTCTCTCAACCCAAAGAAATGTGCTTTTGGGGTTGTGGAAGGAAAATTGCTTGGACACATTGTTTCCAAGGATGGAGTCAGGATTGATCCTGAAAGGGTGGCTGCAATTGATAGAATTCAGATCCCAAAAACTGTGAAGGGTGTTCAGTCTTTCTTTGGACAAATAAATTTTGTTAGGAGATTCATTCCTAACTTTGCAGAAACAACAAAAGAAATATCTAAGATGTTGAAGAAAGGTGCAACTGTTAGGTGGGAAGATGAAGCAATCAAATCATTTCAAAATATTAAAGAGGTAATAAAAATGGCTCCTGTATTAAAATCTCCTAATTTTTCTAAGCCATTTCAACTATTTTCATTTGCTTCTTTCCATACTATTGCTACATGTTTATTACAGAAGAATGAAAAAGGATTTGAACAGCCTATTGCTTTCTTTAGTAGGTCATTGCAAGCTACTGAATTGAAATATGACATAATGGAAAAGCATGCTTATGCACTAGTCAGAGCAATCAAGAGTTTCAGGCCATATTTGGTAAGCTCACAAATAGTTGCATATGTACCTCATGCAGCAGTTAAAGACATATTTGCCTAGCAAGAGGTGACTAGAAGAAGATACAGATGGATAAATAAATTGCAGGAATTCAACATTAAAATATAGATCACTAAGCTGGTAAGGGGACAAGGGTTAGCAAAGCTAATGACACAGTCAAATCTAGAGGCATGCCAAGTCAATGCAGTCCAGAATGAGAATGTCAATGTATCAAAATCTAAATGGTATAAGGACATCATATATTACTTGCAAAATCTGAATTGTCCTTCCCATCTCAGTGATATTCAAAAGAGAACTCTAAAGCTACAAGCTATTAAATACATCATTGTCCAAAAAGAATTGTAACAGAGAAATCATGATGGTGTATTACTCAAATGTGTGGATGAAAAACAGGCTAAGGACATTCTCAATGACATGCACCATAAAATGTGTGGTGGACATTATACTACCCAAACAACATCCCACAAAGTCCTTAGAGCTGGTTACTGGTGGCCAATGCTTTTCTCAGATGCACACAGATTGATAAGAAAGTGTGACCCTTGCCAAAGGTTCTCAAGAAAGCTAAGGTATGGTGGTGCATTGCCCCTCAGGACTATAACCATGGAAGCTCCATTTCAGCAATGGGGAATTGACTTCATAGGAAAAATTTCAGAGAAATCTAGTGGAGGACATAGTTGGATTCTGGTTGCCACTAACTACTTCACTAAGTGGATTGAGGCTATCCCTACTAAAAAGGCTACAAGTAATGTGGTGATGGATTTTATCTTGGAGAATATTATTATCAGGTTTGGAGTACCAGTCAAGCTAATCACAGATAATGCAATGTGCTTTAGATCAGGTGAGTTTGTTGATTTTTGCAGTAAACATGGAATTGACTTGTCTCATACATCACCATACCATCCACAAGGAAATGGTCAAGCAGAATCAAGCAATAAAAGCTTAATGAAAATCATCAAGAGGATAGTGGATAAAAATAAGAAATCCTAGGATTCAAAACTGAAGTTGGAATTATAGGCTGATAGGACAACAGTGAAAAGAGCCACTGGAAGGTCACCTTATGAATTAGTGTATGGTGCAGCAGCTAGATTGCCTGTGAACAACCTCTTACCAGTTTACAAATTCATACAAGAGAATGATGGGGAGGCTAATGAGTCAATGACTGAAAGGATAAATCAGTTGGTTAAGCTAGATGAAATCAGGGCAGAGGCACAAAAAGTAAACATCAAGAAACAACAAAAGATGAAGTATCTGTTTGATAGAAGGGTTACAAAGAGAAGCTTTCAAATAGGTGATATGGTCCTTATGTGGAATGCAAGGAACCAGGATAAAGGTAAACATGGCAAATTTGAACCCTTGTGGACAAGCCCATATCAAATTAGCAATATCTATGGAGGAGACTCCTACTTTCTTCAGGCCCTAAATGGTGAACTAATGGAATTGCTGGTGCACAGTAAATTCCTTAAAACCTTTTTCACATAAATTAGTAACTTGTGTGCACAATGTAAAATAGTTGTAATTATTTTGTACATACCCTGTGTGGTCGGTCCTTTTTTGTGTTTTGGGTTTTGTCTGGTCTGCCCCAGAGAGGTCTGGTTCTCGCTGCAGTCTTGCACCTACACGTCCCCAATCAGAGCCTATGTTGGTAATAATTTATTTTCAAGGTTTTTAGCCTGGCCCCCTCCCTAAAAATCCAAAATTTCCTGAGTGTTGGCACTTCTTAGTGTTTTTCAGCATCATCATGATATTCTTGAGGAGGGTTGTCCTCATCATCATGTTTTTAGGAGTATCCCCCTGATGTTCCTTGCGTGGGTCATTTCTCGTCATGACCGGATATCTTGTGGGGGCTTCATGTTTTTACCAGCCCGACATCCTGCCTGGAGTGATATTTTAACATCGGGTGATCTTAGTCAAGATCATCCTGATGTTGGTTTTGAGAATTTGCTAAGTATGACCCGATGTCCCAGGGTCATCATATTTGAACATTGGGTGATCTTTGTTAAGATCACCCCGATGTTAGTTTATCACCTTATGTTTTAGCTTCCCTGATGTTTCTAACGTCATGATCTTGTCGAGGTGATATTTTCACATCAGCATCATGATATTTTCGAAGGAGGGGGTGATATTTTCATATCCGAATATCACCCAGATGTATGTTTGTTCCAGCATCATGATGATGGTGATATCAGGGAGATATTTGCTTGTCAGCTTCATGCATTATCTATTGGGGGTGATCATTTCAAATATCTGTCATATTCATATATCCCCTGATCTTATAGTGGAGCTATAGTGCAGCATGATATTTGTGCATCAGGAGGATATTTCCAAATATCCGGTTATCTTCCGAATATCATCCTGATGCTGACATGTGGTGGTGACGACATCAAGGTCCAGGGGGGTCATATTTCTAACACTAAGTCATCTTATGAAGATCCCCCGATGTTGCGAATATGATGATGATGTCATCCGGATATGAGGAGGTGCGCAGTATACAGATATGCTGATGATGTTAGCAAGATATGATGGTGACATCATCAAGATTTTCATCGGCCAGACATTTGATATCGGCCAAGCAGGGGGATCTTCCTCCAATGGATCAGGTTGTGCCGATGAGGGCGAATATCAGGTTGGTATTTCTCATGTGGATGATGATGCTGACGTTAGGGTGATATTTCGAGCAGCTGGATATCATGCTGGAGGATGATGATGATGAAGGCTTATGCTAGTGTCATCGGGAGCAAAAGTACTAACATCATATATGCTCACGACCTAGTAGATAAGGTGATGAGGAGGGTACTGCACGGTGCATGTGGGATAATTGATATCCTGCATATTTTCAAATATCATGAGGAGGTATTTTGGCGGGAAACGGTTGCGATGCACTATTTGATGTTTTCCCGATGGCTACGTGGTAGGTGGATATTAATGGTGGTTGTTACAGAGGTATGGGCGATGGCATGGACGGATCTAGTACCTAACTAAAGTTGTACATCCACGGCTGACAGTGCATGGCTCGAGAACCTCTCATGTCCCCTCTTCCACCTGCTGCAATCAATGCGTTGAGCGCCATTTTCTCAATGCATGTATCTGGAGAAATTTTGAGTCAACCTTGTAATTAATGCTAAGTGCACCTTCCTCACTGTATATAAGGGACTATGTGACTCATTTTTAAGGTTGTTGAAAACTAGATATATCTGGCTCTGTAATGAAATACATCTAGTTTTGGTTGCCCTGTGCAGAGGATTTTGTGAGTTTATGAGTCTCATGTTTTATGTATTATGCATAGACTTACTGGTTTCATTGTTGTTTTAGATGAATAATGCTATACTGCATGTGTTTTGTTATCTGTCTCCTGTATTGAATATACTCTTCTTTTGAATCTGGATATCTAAGGGGTGTCTTCGATTCTAGGATATAGGTTTACTATATTGAATGCTTGATCTCTTAACTTCTGTTCAAGGGATAGATTAAACTGTTTTTAGATTAAGTATTGAGGAAAGTATATTTCAGTAAGGATATCATAAGTAGAGATAACTTGATACTCTATTCTGGGATGTATCTGTAAGGCAAATATCACACAAATCCCCTTGAAATCCAATTTTAATATGTTTATGCTAAACATTTACATGTGTATGTCTATGACTCCAAGCCTTGGATAGGCACCAATCTAGCTCTGTGTTGAGGTTATACACCAGGTCCAGCTTTGCATCCAAACACATAAAATCAAAATCAAACTCCAAAACAACCATTAGGACAATAGAAGTTGTTTATGACTAAAATCCTCTATCTACAACTGAATATAGGCCCAAAGCTAGCCCCTTTGCACTTATTTCACAGTTTTAGTCTGTATAAGAGAGGATTTATCTGCTTTATGTCAACATCCCAGCTAATACAAAGATGCATTTCATAGATGTTGAGTAGGGAATACCCCCCTTGGTTCTGCAGAGCTTAAAGAAGAAGAGGAGATAAAAATAGAGTCTATCTCCTATACTGTTGGCCCCTGGCCCAGAGATTGTGTTGATCATCGATGGCTACCTTGTATGGAAATTTGGGAATAAGCATCCAGTCTGGGAAAAAACCAACAAAGGTGTTGTGTGATATCATACTGATGGATGCATGTCATATGCTGTTGGGGAGACTGTGGCAATATGATAGGAGTGTTGTCCATGATGGCCATGCAAACACATATTCCTTGACAAAGGATGGAGTTCATCATAAGTTAAAGCCCTTGAAGGAGGTGGAAGAAAAGGTATGTAGTACTGCCAGAATTTGCTTGATAGATTGTAGAAAATTTTTAGAAGGTATAAAGCATGAGCGTCATTATTTTGCATTGATTCTTAAGATTAGTTAAGAGAAATGTGAAGATGTACCAGTAGAAGTTTCAGATATGTTGGAAGAATTTTAGGACATTCTCTGATAATGTACCAGAGAGTTTACCACTAGTGAGGAAGATAAGTCATCAAATGGATTTGATACTAGGAGCTAGTTTGCCGAATAAGGAAGCCCATAGAATGACTCCAATAGAGAGTGAAGAGTTGAACAGACAAGTTCAGGAGTTGTTGAGGAAAGGATTGATAAGAGAGAGCCTAAGTCCATGTGCGGTACCTGTAGTACTAGCAATGAAGAAAGATGGAGAGTGGAGGATGTGTACAGACTCTCGAGCCCTCAACAAGATCAAAATCAAGTATAGATTTCCATTACCCATAATGGATGACATAATGGATTATTTGCGTTGAGCCAAGTACTTCATGAAGATTGATCTAAAGAGTAGGTATCACTAGATCTGAATCAGAGAAGGAGACGAATGAAAGATAGCCTTCAAGACAAAGGAGGGTTTGTATGAGTGGTTAGTCATGCCATTTGGGATAACCAATGCACCGAGCACATTCATGCAGCTCATGAACGAGGTAATGAAAGAATTTTTGGGAAGTTTTGTTATTGTTTATTTGGATGATATTTTGATTTTCAGTAAGACTTGGGATGAGCATCTGATGCATATCAGAAGAGTTCTAGAAAAGCTGAGGGAGGAGAAGTTGTTGATTAATCTAAAGAAATGTAGTTTTGCAAAGGAGTTGGTATACCTGAGATTTGTTGTCTCTGAGGAAGGTCTTAAGATGGACCCATAAAAAGTAAGGGCTACCATTGAATGGCCTACACCAAGGAGTGCAACGGAGGTACGATCTTTTCATGGTTTGGCAAGTTTTTATAGAAATTTTAGTAGCATTTGTGCACCCCTAACTGAGACAATGAGAGGGGATAGAAAAGAGTTTTGATGGACTAAAGGAGCAGACAAGAGATTTGATACATTAAAGCAGAAAGTCACAGAGCAACCTATTTTGGCACTTCCAAATTTCAATAAGGTATTTCAGGTAGATTGTAATGCTAGTGGCAATGCTATAGGAGTTGTTTTGAGACAAGAAGGTAAGCCCATTACCTATTTTAGTGAGAAGCTTAATAATGCCAAGAAAAAGTTTTCTATTTATGATCAGGAATTTGATGCAATAATTCAAGCTTTGAAGAAATGGAGACATTATTTGTTGCCAAAAGAGTTTGTTTTATATACTGATCATCAAGCTTTGCAATATCTTAATAGTCAAGGAAAGTTGAACCAAAGGCATTTAAAATGGGTTGAGTTTTTGTAGAGTTATACTTTTGTTTTGAAGCATAGGAGTGGAAAGTCCAACAGAGTTGCAAATGCCTTAAGTAGAAGACAAAATTTGTTAACAGAAATGAAGATAGAGTTTGTTGGGTTCGATGAGATCAAAAGTTTATATCCTAAAGATCTAGATTTTGTAGAGGCCTAGAAAGCTTGTTTGGAACCCATTACTTTGGATAGGACAAAATGGTTGGATTTCATAATCTAAGATGGCATGTTGTTTAGAGGAAGCCAATTGTGCATCCCAAGGAGTTCCATGAGAGAGAACTTGATTAAGGAGAAGCATAGTGGAGGATTGGTTGGACACTTTGGTCGAGATAAGACCATTGCTATTGTTGGTGAAAATTATTATTGGCCACTGTTGCAACAAGATGTGAGGAAATTTGTGCAGAGTTGTAGAGTGTGTCAGATAAAAGGAACAAGTTAGAATACAAGGCTATATCAGCCATTACCTATACCAGAGAAGCCATGTGATGATATTAGTATGGATTTTGTTCTTGGCTTACCAGGGACACAAAAAGGACATAATTCTATTTTTGTGGTGGTGGATAGATTCTCAAAAATGACACATTTTATTCCTTGCAAAAAAGACTAATGATGTTGTTCATATTGCAGAGTTATTTTTCAGTGAGGTGGTGAGATTACACGGTCTACCAAAGAGCATAGTTTCAAATCAAGATACCAAGTTTGTTGGTTATTTCTAGAGGACATTATGGAAGAAGTTGAAGACAAATTTGAAGTTCAGTTCTGCACACCATCCACAGACTGATGGACAGACCGAAGTGGTGAATAGGATTTTGGGTAACCTGCTATGATGCTTAGTAGGAGATAAGCCCAAGGGATGGGATTTGATTTTACCACAGGTACAATTTGCTTACAACAATTCTGTCAATAGGAGTACTGGTAAATCACCATTCCATATTGTATATGGGAATAGTCCAAGAAATGCTTCAGAGTTAAGGAATCTGGACAAAGGAGAAAAGACAAGTGTTGAGGCTGAAGACTTTGCAGAATACATGAAGAATTTGCATGAAGAGGTGAAAAAGCACATTAATAAGATGAATATTCAGTACAAGGCTAAGGTAGATTAGAAGAGGAGATATAAGGAGTTCCAAGTAGGAGATGAAGTCATGGTTCGTTTAAGAAAAGAAACGTTCCCAATTGGAACATACAATAAGCTGAAAATCATGAAATTTGGACCATGCAGAATTTTAAAGAAACATGATTCAAGAAATGCATATGAGGTAGAGCTACCAAGTGGGATCATCACTTCCCTTGTTTTCAAAATTGTTACTTTATCAGAATATCATGAAGGTGGAATAGAGGATGGACCAACAGAAGAATAGTGGAGTATTTCGACATTTACTTCATCAAAGGAGATAGAAAAATTTTGGATAGCCATGTGGGAAGAAGTACTCAGAATAGGAAATATGAAGAATACCTGGTGAAATAGAGAGGAAGGCCTATTGAAGATTCTTCTTGGTTGTCTAAGGTAGAGGTTGACCATTTGGGTTTTCCTCACACAAACACCTGAGACGTGACAAGGTCACTTCTCAAATTACTCTGGGTGTCTAATGCAGGAGCATCTAGTGGTGTAAGGGCAATCTTGTATCATCCAAAAAAAGATGTGTTTCAAAATTGTTGATGTTCTTTGTATTTATTTTCAAAATTTGTGGTTTTGGTTCCATAATCGCTTGAATAATGATGTAGAACTTTCAATTTTTCTAAACTGCTAAAAATAGCGACCTGTTATTTTTAGAAAATTTGCATTTAGGCACAGATTGAAGTGAAAATTTACAGGAAGCTTCATAACAGAAAAATAAGACCTTTGGCAAAGGAATCACACAAAGATCATTTGCGAGCTGAAAAATATTAAAGTTTCTATTTCTTGAAAAACACCTAAAAATTATTCAAACTCAGGTTTGAGGCACTAAACAGCCCCGTACATGCCTGAAAATGGCCAAAACTAGAAGAATAGGTTCTTAGTGCATAGAGAACTCCACAAGCTTTCTGACGCATAAAATGGTTTGTCAATCAGACACCCAGATCAAAAATTATGGCTCTCAGAAGTTGACCTATTTTTGGAGGGAGATGTAAATTTTGAAATTATGTTGTTGGCCGCCAAAAAGGCTATTAATAACCATTTTTGGGAACCCTGGTTAGTAGTAGAGTTAAAGGGGGAAGTGTAGAGTCAATAATAGGTGGGAAAATAGAAACCCTAGCTGATTTGGGGTTACAGAAGGTAGATGATTCAAGAGTCTTGTGATAGGAAGCTATAATGTGTTCCAGCCTATCGAGGGTTGATTCCTCTGATTGTATTTGAGCTTCTGTAACGTAATAAGTTTTCCAAATCAATAAAGAAAGTTCTATTTTTTTGTTCAATTTCTTTTGTTGTGTGTTTTATGATTTACCCCCTTCATCACAATCGTATTAAGAAAAACCTTATTCTCACATTTATGAAGTAATTTTCTTTTGCCCTAATCATAGATTTTTAGTACCTGCCTAATTTCAACCAATAGGTGACCTTGGAATTGACATATTGCGAATGTTACTCCATCAACTAGTGTTTTATGCAGAAGTTCAAGTGATTCCCCATCATTGGAACAAATTTGTAGAGATGAATAAATCATCCTAGACAATTCATTTTGGGCCAAATCTCTAAATCTTTTGGAGTCCCAATGGCAACAAAAGTTCCATGTCCTATGAGCAATTCTTGTTGATAACTGAGAGGGGGGGTGAATCAGTTATCTTAATTACTTCAACTTTCTATCCTTCTTTAACAATTAGTGCAATATCAAACCATATAGGCAAACATAACTATGAAAATAGAGATAACATTAATACGCATAACACAATGATTTTGACGTGGAAAACCCTGTTAAGGGAAAAACAAAGGGGTGACTAACCCAAGATTGTATTCTCTATTAAAAGAATAAGATAGTACAAAATGGCACTTGCCAATTAGGGCTCACTGCCCGAGCACACTGCTCACAAGAGGCTCACTGCCTACAAGAGACTCATTGTCTACAAGGTACAAAGAAGGTAACAAGATACTTGAACTAATAAGAAGCATCCACATATGCTGAGGGTCAGTTCCGGTTAGGCTCCATACACTGATCTACTGCACCTCATTCTTCCTCTTCTTTGGTGCTACTGTCCTGTCACATACCGAACCTGTATTACTGCTTCCACACAACTCTCTGCTTTTCTTCGCACTTCACAGCACACCACACACACCTTCATACTGAAATCAATCTGGTATATATATCCGCACCAAGGATTTTATCAACTTCTAGGTCGGCATCCGAAATACTCAATATCTTCCCAAACTTTGGTCTGTCGGCTAAATCCTTACTTACTAATTGATGCATATCAAAAAGATAGTTATAGAAGTCATCAATCATGTCGGCCAACCATGAATGATACCTCAAGAGGCTTGATCACCTTCAATATCTCATCCGAATTAAAGTCTAATGCTCAGTCACTCAGGTCTTCCTCAGTCTACTCTGCCAAACAGGAACCCAACACTCAGGTGCTTATATCTTTTCACTCTTTCATCACTGGAGGCTCAATCTCTGGAATATATCATTCATGATACTCCTCTTGACTTTCTCAAGTCCACACTTTGCTAAGATACCTCCTCTGAGAGATCTGGACCTGATTGTCAAACCTTATTGCATACTCTGTTCTTGCTTACCGGAACACAACACTTTTCAATCTGACTTCCGGTAGAGACACACAATGTCCTGCAGATGTGTGGGAAGGACTTTATTGCCATCAATGACAACATTCATGAAGTCACATAGTGTCTCTTGGCAACAATCTCCCCCTTTGGCATTGATGGCAACACTCAGTGAAAAATGACTAAGTGTCACACTACGCTCCCTCTTTGTTGATGCTCTATTCTAATGTACACTTTTCTGAAGCTCCCCCTTAACTGGATTCCCCATTTTTCACTACTCCTCACTCCCCCTTTGACATCAATGGCAAAGGGTAGAATTCACACACCAAAATTCCAAAATTCAACTATTCTTATCCGCATAAGTATATATACATGTTATACTTACATATACTGAAGTATATCTGCAAAAGTTGTCTTCAATTGAATAAATTTTGCTGCCCAACTCTGCTTCATCCTATCCAAAATTGAGATGTGACCACTCAATAGGAATGTAAAATCCTCTGCCCTTTTTAGATCTGTCAGATCACTGGTCTAGGTTGTGGTCTAAGCATCAGTTAGGGCCTCATGCATGGCCTCTAATTTAGGGATAATTATCCCTCTAAGTTCACTTAACCTGCTTATTCTATTTTTCTTCTCCTTCTGAAGCTTCTTTATTTCATTTATAACTGCAATAGTCTGACACTCTTGATTTATTATGGAAGAGGTGAGAGGATAAAAATTCTGAGATAAACTTGACAATCCTCTTGCTCTTTCACTTTCTTCTCAATATCATTTGTCACTTTAGACTAGGATAAGCAAAATTTATATATCTCTCCACCATCTTTAAGAGCATTTTCTAAGCTTTTTATCCCAATATCCATAGTTCTCCTATCATTTGTTATTAGCCCTTGTACTTCAGAGAATCTCTTTCCCAAAAACTCTTTTCAGACTTTATCTTCAGCTAAATTCTCCAAAGAATCAAAATGTGTGCTAATTGAATTAACAAGAGATTTTAAGTTACTAGATGAAGAGGCCAAAAGATCCTTCTAGAAGGATGGCATGATTTTCTCTAATGCACTGGATGTAATCTCTATTAGCTCACAGTCTTCCATGTGAGACTTCAAAAGTTTTTCTTTTGCCTTTGCATGGGCAAAGGATGCTATCTTCATAGTCTGAATCAGGGAGAGGGAATCAAAATTGCATGGTCCTTGAAGTAGCTCTGGTTCATCTAATTCCATCATTTCTTTTGTCAAGAAGTCTTTGACTGCTTCTGTAGTGTCTCTTGCCAGAGACAGAGTTTTCTTCCCTTCTGCAGCCTCAGCGCTGTCACTTGTGGTCTTCTCTATTTGACCTTCTTCTCTTCCCTTCACCTCTTCTTCTTGACTAATTTTCTCTTCTATTCTTTCTTCTCCTTTAGATCCAGAGTTTGCTGGGGAAACTGGAGGAGAGATGCTTTCTTCTTAATGGACTTCCTCTTCTAGAGTAGAGGAATCTAGATCCTGAGTTTTCTCCTCACCTTCCTCCTTTGATTCTTCTACAGTTTTCTTTGCAGGATCACCTAAGTCTTCTATGACAGGAATGTTGAATCTTTTGTATGTATTTCTAAGGATGTCTTCATTTTCTTTTGTCACTTGATCAGTTTCTCCGAGCATGAGCTTGTTCATTCTAGCTTCACTCCTAAACTCATCCTTGCAGTCTTTGAAAATCATATTCATTTGCTTTGGAGAGATGGAGGGATAGAGCTGAATAGCTATCTATTCCTGGATCTCTAGGTCTTTTGCCTTAGCATTGTTCTTTCTCATTTCAAGTTCCTTCTCCAAGCTTTTGGGAATTAGAGATATAATTTCAATGAAAGATTTATTGTAGATGTTAAGATACCTGACTATAGCATCTTGTAGGATCTTCTTATCAGCTTCACTATAATCATCATAAAATTCAGTCATTGGTTTCAGGTTCCCATCCACAGTGACTGATTTAATGATATCATTAATGCAGAGAGTAGGCTTTTCAACAAATTCTTCTGCCTTTTCTTCCTTGCCTTGACCGGTAGAGGGTTCACCAGATATTTTCTTATTCTTCTTCATTTTCTTGACTTCCTCATCGGTTTCAGTTTCTTCATCATCCTTCTAACTTGTATAGGATCTTGTTTCCTTTTTCTTTATTCTCTTCTCTCCCTTTCCAGATGTTTGGGCTTCTAGTTTTGATGCCTTTTAGCTCTTAGAGGTGGCAGGTGCAGAGCTCTTGGAGGATCTGGTCTGGGAAGGGGCTTGTATTAGATCACTTTCCTTTTCTGCATCTTGTTTCTCTTTCTCTACCCTTTCCATCTTCTCTTTGTTGGCATCAACTGCCTCCTTTGAAATTCCATGCCTCTTGGTGAATTCTTCTACTTCCCTTCTCACTTTTCTCTTGATCTCAGGTTGTCTTAGTTCAACATGAATCTTTACACTCAACTCTTCAAAGGTTCCATACCTTTCTGCCTCAAGGTCCTTGGGCTGACGCAGCAGGTGTTGAAAATGCAGCTCTAGAATTTTCTCATCAACTTCATACCCCATTGGCATGATCCACACTATTCTTGGTTCCACTCCCTCCATCAGACATTGATTAGTGTCTGGTGCAGGAGCACCAAGGGCTCGGAGCCCATGTATATACTGCACATTTTTGGTGTGATGTGAAATTTTCTTATAATTGCATTTTTGCGTGATAAGCCTTGGCAGGAAGAAGTTTTTGCTTATCCAAAGTGGGTCATCGGTGTGAGCCTTGGCATCGGGCTGAGGAAATAATCGTGAGCCGACAGCGTATCATCTCACCGATCGGGGTGATAAACATCGAGTTTCACCGATGTGGAGTTGGCCGAAGACATCGGCATGAGTATGAGTATCGGGCTAAGGATTTGATCGTAGGCCGACAGTTGAAGGTCTTACCAATGTGTGATGTCCATCGGCAGGAGGGTGGTCATCGACGGAGCCTGTGGTTGTGTCTCTGATCGCTTCATGTTATACCGATGAAGGGTTGGCATCGGCGTGAGGAACACTATCGGCCAATCCTAGGGATGTTGTTCCGATGTCATCTGTCACCCCGATGGTAGTTGGTGAGGCATTGGCGTCGGCATGAGATACTTTGTCGGTCTGAGATTTGGGTGTCTATCTGATGGTTGTCTGTTATTCCGATGAAGGCATGTTGTCTTTGGTATCGGTGGGACGTGAAACCGTCAGAGTGAAGGATGGAACGTTGGCCGATGGTTTGAGTTGTGTCGATGGGGATTAGACTGGGGTCGTCGGCGGCAAAAGTGTCGACACTAGTCTTACCGTGTCATCAGACATATAAACTGGAAATCCCTCAATGCCGGATGCATGTGGGACTAAAGGTCCTCACGAATATGCGAACGGTTTGGTAGTTTTGTAACGGTTGGAAAAGAGTGATGCCAGTTGGAATGAACGGTCGTTTGCATGAGAATCGATGAGATTGCAAAAGTAATTTGGGAATCGATGGGAGTCTATAGATCACACAGGCCATTGGGAAGAGATGACACATCGGTGGAAAGACTTCGGGACAGACCGATAGTTGTTTGTCACACCGATAGCACAGAACTGAACTGACAATTGGAATACCAATCGGTATGGAAGTTGAACCGACCTGTAACGGACATGAGCAAATACATAAGATGTAGCATTCTTTCTGTAGAGGAGTTCAGCAGAAGGAGAATCGAAGAAGTAAATTTTGGTGTGTGAAGCATTTTGATGTAATCAGAATTTTTGAACAGAAATAAAATATAGCAGTTCGATCATTTGTACATTCTGTTCTGTTTTCACTTTATCATCCTGAAGTAGATTAGTCTTTCTATTTCTATAGTTTTGTTCTCTTTTGCAAACCATGACTCTATATTGATGATGCCTCAAGTTCCATTGTACAGTATGGAGGCCATCTTGCAGAGCCATGCTTTTTGTTTGTTTTTCTTTTGTGTGGTGGTCGAATTGCCGGCTAGAGGAAATGCCTACTTGTTCTAGGCGAGCTCAGTGAGGAGTCCGGCTAGATAGACAAGTAGGATAGATAGATTTGCAGGGGTGGAAAAGTAGAGAGAAAGAAAGTGAGCACCAAGCAGTCCAGACCCTTGAACAGAGTGAGAAGGGTGGGCAACGGGCTCAGAAAGTTATGTGCCATTGAGGCAGTATCTAGGAAGCAGTGAGGACAATGTATGTGTCCCACACCAAGCAGAGAAGTAGAGTTTTCCATCTCTGCAAGGAGTACGTCTTTTAGCACTTTGAATTGGTAGGAAGGCTAGTGTTGTCAACAATCTTGTATACCTACAGGATGCAGAGCAGGCAGCCTATAGTCCTCCCTATCAAATTGGTATCAGAGCAGTAAGATTTGGGTTATTCCTAGATAGGAATAAAAGAGTTGTATGTCATCACCGAGTTCAAGTGAGTCTATTAGTTCATCCAAGAAAATGGTGACTAATGCAGAGTTAGCAAAGAAGGTTGAAGATCAAGAAGAGGAGAATAGACTCCTACAAGAAAGACTAGCAGAAATGGAGAGTAAGCTAGGCTTAATGTTGCAAAAGACTGAGGAAGTCAGCCAGAGAGTTAAATATTTTGAGGATAAGGGAAAAGGTGTATCTGTAGAAGATGAAGAGCCCACACCTGATCCTAAATTGGAAGAAGAACCATTCTTGAAAGCTTTGAAAGCAATGAGTGGTAAAACATTGGAAGGAGTACCACTTTTCAGTGGGAAAATGGACCTAGATTTGGTCATGGAGTGGATAGAAGGACTTGAAAATCACTTTGAATGTGATGGTGTAAGCGAGGCACAGAAAGTAAAGGTGGCCAAATCCAGACTCAGGGGAGCTGCCTTAACTTGGTGGAAATTTGTGCAGACTAAAAGAGCAAAAGAAGATAAGAAGCCCATAGCTACTTGGAAGGGAATGGTAGCTAAAATCAAAGAAGCATATATGCCAGAAGATTATGAAATACAGCTGCACAGGAAGAGACAGAATCTGAGACAAAAGGAATTAGATGTTAGTGCATACACTGAAGAATTCCAAAAGCTATGCTTAAGGTCTAAAGTAATGGAGGATGAAAGCATAAAGGTAGCAAGGTACCTTAATGGTCTGAAGTGGAATATACAAGAAGAAATCAGTTTATTGTGCCCCACCACAGTGCAAAAATGCTATCAGCTAGCACTGAAAGTGGAGGAAAAGAATAAGAGGAAACAAGACTCAAATAGCAGAGGAAGAGGAAGAGGCAGAGATAACAGAGGACACAGAGGAGGTTTTGGTGGAAGAAATACTGACAATAGATCCCAAGCAGAATCCAAACTCACAGAGCAGAGTGGGGAGTCAAGTGGTAGAGGAAACCACAGAGGAAGAGGGTCTAACAGAGGAAGGTCAGGAGGATCAGGCAGAGGATCCTATTTCACCAACATGAAGTGTTACAACTGTGGCAATCTAGGTCATCCAGCATATAGGTGTCCAGAAAAGGCCACATCCTCTTTTCAAGGAGGTGATAAGAGAAATCACTATGTCCAAGATAATGCATCCAGCAGCCAGTCACCTGAGGTCAATCTAAACTCAGAAGATGGAGAGAACCTGATGATAAGGAGAACATTGATCAAAGAACCAGTGAAATCTGAACCAAGCCAGAGGAGAGCACTATTCAGAATCAAGTGCAAGATTTTGAATAAGGTATGTAAAATTATCATAGACTCAGGATCCACTGATAATATTATTTTTGATGAGGCAGTTAAGAAACTGAATTTGAAAAGAATTACTCATGCAAACCCATATAGAGTCACATGGTTGAATAAGGGTCAACATGTGGTAGTAAATGAACAAAGTTGGGTAGAGTTTAGTATAGGTGGCTACAAGGATAAGGTGTTATGTGATATACTACCCATGGATGCATGCCATCTCTTATTGGGCAGACCATGGCAGTATGACCGAAAAGCAGTACATGATGGTGAGAAGAATGCCTATTCTTTTCAGAAGGATGGTGTCACCTACAAGATTCAGTCATTGGAGGATGAAGATGCAGTTCAGACAAAGAGTCCTAATATCTTGGTTGTGAGTGGAAAAGAGTTTCTGAATACTCTTAAGGAAGATGGTATTGGTTATGCCATCATAGTGGAACCAAAAGAAGGACAACAGGGTAAGAAGACAGAGATTCCCAAAGAAGTGCAGCCTATACTGGAGAAGTATAAAGGCATAATCAATGATGGTACACCAACCACATTGCCTCCACAGAGAGCAATAAGCCATCAGATAGACCTGATTCCAGGGGCATCTTTGCCAAACAAGGCACCTTACAAGATGACTCCAGATCAGCACAAAGAGATTTCCAGGCAAGTGCAGGAATTGCTAGATCAAGGATTGATCAGGAAGAGTATTAGTCCTTGTGCAGTGCCCACAGTGTTGGCACCCAAGAAAGGAGGATCATGGAGATTGTGTACAGATGCCATAGCCATAAACAAGATAACTATAAGGTATAGATTCCCAATTCCCAGAATTGAAGATCTCATGGACTGTATTGGAAAAGCAAAGTATTTCACCAAGATAGACCTGAAGAGTGGTTACCACCAAATAAGAATCAAGGAAGGTGACGAGTGGAAGACAGCCTTCAAGACCACAGAAGGACTGTATGAATGGCTTGTTATGCCATTTGGTCTATCAAATGCACCCAGCACCTTTATGAGACTCATGAATGAAGTCCTAAAGGATTACATTGGTAAATTTGTTGTTATTTTTCTAGATGATATTCTAATTTTTAGTCAGACCAAGGAAGAACATCTAGAACATGTAAATACTGTTTTGCAAAAATTACATGATGAACAACTAACCATCAATCTGGAGAAGTGTGAATTCATGAAGCAGGAATTGGTATACCTTGGTTTTGTGGTGTCCCAGGGAGAGTTGAAGATGGACAAGTCCAAAGTAGAAGCCATATTGAGCTGGCCTACTCCCAGAGCAGCCACCGAGGTGAGAAGTTTTCATGGCTTAGCCCAGTTTTACAGAAAGTTTATCAGAAATTTCAGTGGAATATGTGCACCTATGTTGGATACAATTAAGGGTGGAATGAAAGCAAAATTCAGATGGACACCAGCTGCAGATAGAAGTTTTGAAAGGTTGAAGAAAGAGGTAGCAACACAACCTATTTTGTTGTTGCCTAGTTTTGATAAGCTATTTACTATTGAATGTGATGCAAGTAATATAGCTGTAGGAGCAGTGCTAAATCAGGAAAATAGACCTGTAGCCTTTTTCAGTGAGAGGCTGAATGAAGCAAAGAATAAGTACTCTTCATATGACTTAGAGTTGTATGCTCTAGTCCAAGCATTGAGGAAGTGGAGACATTATCTCCTACCTAAAGAATTTGTGGTCTACACTGATAACCAAGCTTTGAGTTTTCTGAACTCACAGGATAAGTTAAGCAGCAGGCATATCAAATGGATGGAGTACCTGCAGTCTTATACCTTTACAATTAAGCATAAGAAGGGGCAGCTTAACAAAGTTGTAGATGCTTTGAGCAGAAGATTGCTCACAGTGTAGGAAGTGCAATTGAAGAGCATTGGGATTGAAGATTTCAAGAATCTTTACCAAGATGATGAAGATTTTGCTGAGGCATACAAGGTATGTCAAGATTTTGAGAATCACTTTCACAATGAATTTGCAGATTTCACCTTAGAGCAGGGATTGCTATTCAAAGGTGGACAATTATGTGTGCCAAGAGGATCTATGAGAGAAAATCTCATACAGGAGAAGCATAATGGCAGTCTGAGCGGCCATTTTGGTCTGAACAAAACACTGGAGCTAGTCAAAAGGTTCTATCATTGGCCAAGGATGCACAGAGACATCAGAAGGTATGTAGAGCAGTGTACCGTATGTCAGAAGGCCAAGGGAACCACTTCTAATGCAGGACTGTACCAACCCTTACCCATTCCTTCCAGGCCATGGGAATGTGTAAGCATGGATTTTGTAGTTGGTTTGCCTAAGACTAAGACTGGTTATGATAGCATATATGTAGTAGTGGATAGGTTTAGCAAGATGAGTCATTTCATTCCCTACAAAGTGACTCATGATGCCAGTCATATAGCACACTTATTTTTCAGAGAAGTGATCAGAATTCATGGACTTCCAGCAAGCATTGTGTCTGACAGAGATGCTAAATTCATGGGGCATTTCTGGAAAACATTGTGGCAGAGATTGGGAACAAATTTGTCTTTCAGTTCAGCATATCACCCACAGACAGATGGTCAAACAAAGGTGGTAAACAGGACATTGGGCAACCTGTTAAGGTGTATAACCAAAGAATATGGACAGAGTTGGGATCTTGTCATTCATCAGGCAGAATTTGCCTATAATGACAGTGTGAATAGGACTACTGGTAAGAGTCCATTCGAAATAGTCTATGGAATGCATCCCAGAGGTATATGTGAGCTCAAAATTATGGGAAACATGGAGAACAGAAGTGGACATGCAGAGGATTTTGCACAATCCATGAAAGAAGTGCATGAGTAGGTGAAGAAAACCTTGATAGAGAACACACAGAAGATCAAGGACAAAGTAGATGCCCACAGAAGGGATATTCAGTTTGAGGTTGGTGATCTGGTTATGGTACACTTGAATAAAGCCAGAATGCCGAAAGGCACGCCAACCAAACTGCAGATGAGGAGAATTGGTCCTTGCAGAATCCTGAACAAGTATGGTAACAATGCATACAGAATTGAATTGCTAGAAGATTTGGCAATCTCACCAGTGTTTAATGTCCAAGACCTGGTGCAATACAGGGGTCCTCAATCAGCAGCAGATGGATCCATTTTAGAGAAGGAACAAACAACAAAAGATGTGACTTTGCCATTAAAACCCAAACTGCAGGTAGAGAGAATACTGGATTCAAGAGTACAGAAGCAAACCAGACATGGTGTCTACATGGAGCATTTGATCAAATGGAAGCAGTTGCCTGAAGCAGAAGCTACCTGGGTTGCAGAGTCAGAATTTAAAAAGAGGGGCATTGATTTTGCCTCATTGTCACCGAAGGTGACTTGACTTCTTCCGCACAGGGGGAGTATGGTGCAGGAGCACCAAGGGCTCGGAGCCCATGTATATACTGCACATTTTTGGTGTGATGTGAAATTTTCTTATAATTGCATTTTTGCGTGATAAGCCTTGGCAGGAAGAAGTTTTTGCTTATCCAAAGTGGGTCATCGGTGTGAGCCTTGGCATCGGGCTGAGGAAATAATCGTGAGCCGACAGTGTATCATCTCATCGATCGGGGTGATAAACATCGAGTTTCACTGATGTGGAGTTGGTCGAAGACATCGGCATGAGTATGAGTATCGGGCTAAGGATTTGATCGTAGGCTGACAGTTGAAGGTCTTACCAATGTGTGATGTCCATCGGCAGGAGGGTGGTCATCGACGGAGCATGTGGTTGTGTCTCCGATCGCTTCATGTTATACCGATGAAGGGTTGGCATCGGCGTGAGAAACACTATCGGCCAATCCTAGGGATGTTGTTCTGATGTCATCTGTCACCCCGATGGTAGTTGGTGAGGCATTGGCGTCGGCATAAGATACTTCGTCGGTCTGAGATTTGGGTGTCTGTTATTCCGATGAAGGCATGTTGTCTTTGGTATCCGTGGGACGTGGAACCGTTGGAGTGAAGGATGGAACATTGGCCGATGGTTTGAGTTGTGTCGATGGGGATTAGACTGGGGTCGTCGGCGGCAAAAGTGTCGACACTAGTCTTACCGTGTCATTAGACATATAAACTGGAAATCCCTCAATGCCGGATGCATGTGGGACTAAAGGTCCTCACGAATATGCGAACGGTTTGGTAGTTTTGTAACGGTTGGAAAAGAGTGATGCCAGTTGGAATGAACGGTCATTTGCATGAGAATCGATGAGATTGCAAAAGTAATTTGGGAATCGATGGGAGTCTACAGATCACACAGGCCATTGGGAAGAGATGACACATCGGTGGAAAGACTTCGGGATAGACCGATAGTTGTTTGTCACACCGATAGCACAGAACTGAACCGACAATTGGAATACCAACCAGTATGGAAGTTGAACCGACCTGTAACGGACATGAGCAAATACATAAGATGTAGCATTCTTTTTGTAGAGGAGTTCAGTAGAAGGAGAATCGAAGAAGTAAATTTTGGTGTGTGAAGCATTTTGATGTAATCAGAATTTTTGAACAGAAATAAAATACAGCAGTTCGATCATTTGTACATTCTGTTCTGTTTTCACTTTATCATCCTGAAGTAGATTAGTCTTTCTATTTCTATAGTTTTGTTCTCTTTTGCAAACCATGACTCTGTATTGATGATGCCTCAAGTTCCATTGTACAGTATGGAGGCCATCTTGCAGAGCCATGCTTTTTGTTTGTTTTTCTTTTGTGTGGTGGTCGGATTGCCGGCTAGAGGAAATGCCTACTTGTTCTAGGCGAGCTCAGTGAGGAGTCCGGCTAGATAGACAAGTAGGATAGATAGATTTGCAGGGGTGGAAAAGTAGAGAGAAAGAAAGTGAGCACCAAGCAGTCCAGACCCTTGAACAGAGTGAGAAGGGTGGGCAACAGGCTCAGAAAGTTATGTGTCATTGAGGCAGTATCTGGGAAGCAGTGAGGACAATGTATGTGTCCCACACCAAGCAGAGAAGTACAGTTTTCCATCTCTTCAAGGAGTATGTCTTTTAGCACTTTGAATTGGTAGGAAGGCTAGTGTTGTCAACAGTCTTGTATACCTACAGGATGCAGAGCAGGCAGCCTAGAGTCCTCCCTATCCGTGTCTACCATAAAGCACACTGTATCTTTATATTTTTCAACTAGAGATTGAGGGATTCTCTCTTTGGCCTGCATTATGCTTTGGAATTTTTTGAAGTAACCCCACAGTGTTGTATTTTGTGCCTTGGTATCACCAAGCCCACATAAATAATCCCTGATTTGTATGGCAACAGGTCTGTCATTTTGCCATACCTAGCCACTAGTTCTGGGTAGCTCATTCATATAGTAGAAGAATAGGCAAAGTATCAATCTACCATACTTGAAAGAATTCTTTTTATCTTTCTTTATTTTCTACAAATTGTCTAACAGTTGTTTCAGGAGCAGCTCACAAAGATCATAGTCAGCATTCTCTCTTAGCATCTGATAAGCAGTGTAAATTGCAGTTTCGAGTACTGAATTTTCCCTGCTAGAGTGATATATCTTGTAACCAATTATCATGGAGGCAAACTTGATATCTGGATTAGTGATATCTTCTATCGTCATAGCTCTCTTGTTAAATTTTAATCCGGTAGCCTCACTCACAGTTTGGTTTTTGACCGATTTGAGAACAGGTAACCCACCGGATGAGTGCAAACTGGTTACCACCCTAATAGCATCTTTTGTGATCTTAAATGGTCTATTTAACCACATGAAGTTGTCATGCACTCTACTCAAAACATATCAAACCCACTCATCTTCTACAAAACAAGGGAAATGGATGCACTGTCTGAAATGCTTAACCCGAATCCCCTTGTACTGGGGTTTGAGTTCAAAAGAATCATCTATTAACTGTTTGTGATAGATATCTATTAGTTTGGATTCCCCAAATTCCTCAATGTTTGCATGAATATATGCCCTAACATCTTCTACATGCAAAACCTCATGCAGAATGCTTGAAAAGGTGCCTAGGGGATCAACTTCTAGGGATTTGTATGGATTTTTTTGAATTTAGGACGCATCCTATCAGTGATCTTCACAACATTTGGAGTAGCCATCTTTCAAAAGATTCAGAGAGAGATTCAAGAATGAAAAATACCTTTTACTCTTTTAGGGTTCACAAAATGACCCGGATCGAATTGCTGGATAAATCAATTTCTGTGGTTGATCTTTGAGAGGTTTGAGACTATTTGTTGCAGAGCTCTTTCTCTCCTTTTTCTTGAATGCAAATGTACAGATGATGACCAAGGGAACCCTTATATTTCTGCGCAAACCCTAATTTCACATTGTAATAAATGCACAACTTAAGTTGTTCCAGTTGCTTTGTTCTCCTTGTCTTGAGAGATTTTTCAGATTACTGAGATGTACTTAGAGTTATTCTCAGTGAATATTAGCAATCTATCTACCTTTCTCTGATCATTTCATTTATCCGCAGATCAAGATACCTCAAATTTGAATCATACCAGATCTCACTGTGAAAATTCTATTCTTACCAGATGACTGTTAAACCGGATCAATCTTGGAAGTTTAACCTCTTCAAAATTTCTTGTGGATCTTCCATATCTTTACCAAGGCTTATTTAGATGTTTCTCTGAGAACCCTTTAATCCACAACTTTTCATATGTCAATTTTAGGCACCAATTGACTAGCTGGGGGAACTAGTTTTCTTTTGTGACTCCCCCTAAACCAGAGCTCATCTATTTAGTTTTTGGAAGGAATATAAGCACCAAATTCTAGTGGAGATCTATCCTCAGCATTTTCTGTACTCCTCTTCACCCAAATCTTGTTCATCTCCCTTTGAATTTCATCCACATTCACCTTTCCTTTTCCTTTGTCTTGGTTTTGATTATGATGCACTGGACCCTTTTTGTCCTGATTCTTACTTCTGCAAAATTTGGCAATATGACCGGATCTATTGCAATTGTAGCAAACAATATTTCTTTGCATATTTGACTAGTATCCTCTAGATCTACATTGATTAGCCATATGTCCCATTCTATTGAATGCAAAGCATCTACCATTGAATGAATTGTTTATTTGCATATTTCTACACTCATGAGATTTGTGACCATACCTTTTGCAGTTAAAACACTATCTGGAGAAGGATTAATTAATCTGATTCATTCTTCTTCTGCACTGATTTTCTTTATGACCAAAGTTATTGCAATTGTGGTAGTATCCATTGAAGGATGGATATCTTTGAGCATTTGGTTGTCTTACCAGAGGTCTTTTAGGCCTATTCCTTGGATTTCCTAATCCAGAGTTCTTCTGACTGGATCCGAAGCTTTCACCTTTCCCATACCCCAAGCCTTGCTTGTCATCTACCCTCTTTTGGCTTTCAAGAAGAACTTCAAGTTGAGCAGAGCTTATCTTGAATTTCTCTTTGTATTCATTTGTTGTTTGAAGATCCCTTTTAAGAATGTCAATCTGATTCTTAAGTTGTTCTTCATTATCTCTAGCTTCTTCAAGATTAGATTCTAGATGCTTGATTATTCTATCTATTTTATGACAGTCTTCTGACTTTTCCTTGAGAGATTGTCTTAGATCATCTTCAATTTTTCTTTTTTCTTCAATTTCTTGGGTGAATTTCATAACCCCTAACTCCATTTCATGCCTTACCATAATGACCTCTTTTGATAGCTTCTCACATAATTTGTTCTTCTCATTCAGATCTTCATCAGTATTATTAGCTTCACTTTGACTTGCTAGTTGTTGAAGTAGTTCCTTTCTCTTTTTCATAGATATACTCATTTTCTCTTTTAGTTCATTTATGAAATCATAAGCTTGTTTGAGTCTTTCCTTTAAGTCATTGACTTCAGAATGAGACTGCTCAAGATCATCTAAGGCAGATTGAAGTTGTTGCCTCAAACCATACATATCCATTGAATTTCCCAGATCTTCCTCAAGTTGTTAGGCTCTGTTAGGAGGAACTTAGCTCTGATACCAATTGTTTCTAACTGAGAGGGGGGTGAATTAGGTACCTTAATTACTTCAACTTTCTGTCCTTCTTTAACAATCAGTGCAGCATCAAATCATATAAGCAAACATAACTATGAAAATAGAGATAACATTAATACACATAACACAATGATTTTAACGTGGAAAACCTTGTTAAGGGAAAAACCACGGGGTGACTAACCCAAGATTGTATCCTCTGTTAAAAGAATAAGACAGTACAAAATGACACTTGCCAATTAGGGCTCACTACCTGAGCACACTGCTCACAAGAGGCTCACTGCCTACAAGAGACTCACTATCTAGAAGCTACAAAGAAGGTAACAAGATACTTGAACTGATAAGAAGCATCCACATATGCTGAGGTTCAGTTCTGATTATGCTCCATACACTGATCTACTGCACTTCATTCTTCCTCTTCTTTGTGCTGTTGTCTTGTCACATACCAGACCTGTATTACTACTTCCACACAGCTCTCTACTTTTGTTCACACTTCATAACACATTACACACACATTCATACTAAAATCAATCTGATATATATATCTACACCAAGGATTTTATAAACTTCCTAGTCGACATCCGGAATACTCAATATCTTCCCAAACTTTGGTCTGTCGACTGAATCCTTACGTACTAATTGATGCGTATCAAAAAGATAGTTATAGAAGTCACCAATCATGTCGGTCAACCATGAATGATACCTCAAGAGGCTTGATCACCTTCAAAATCTCATCTGGATTAAAGTCTGATGCTCTGTCGGTCGGGTCTTCCTCAGTCTACTCTACCAAACAGGAACCCAACACTCAGGTGCTTATATCTTTTCACTCTTTCATCACCGAAGGCTCAATCTCTGCAATATATCATTCATGATACTCCTCTTCACTTTCCCAAGTCTGCACTTTGCTAAGATAACTCCTCTAAGAGATCCAGACCTAAATGTCAGACCTTGCTGCATCCTTTGTTCTTACTTACCAGACCACAACACTTTTCAATCTGACTTCCGGTAGAGACACACAATGTCCTGTGGATGTGTGGGAAGGACTTTGTTGCCATCAATGACAACATTAATGAAGTCACATAGTGTCTCTTGCCAACAATTCTTCCTCGCGTGGCACAAATCATTACCTCTTATTGGAATCACCCTTCTTTATTTGTTCAATTCCAAAAGCACCAATTATATCTCCAATATTATGATTCAACAACTGCTTACCTTTTTGATCTTGCACATCATCCCTTCCATCTATCCTAGTCCTCTTTACAAAATGTTGTGAGATTGAGATAAATAGTGGATGGCAATGGCATTGTAATTGTGGCTAGAGTGTGGTCGTGGAGATAAATTTTTATCTCACTATGGTAGTTAGTACATACTCGAGGGTATTGTTTTCTACGAATAAATAATGTTCTGAGGAGTGACTTCCTTAAAATATTCAACTTGTGGGATCATTCTAATCATAGTCACCAAATTTGGGCAAAGATGCAATTTTGACTAGAGTTTCATTAGGTGAAGTGTCTGCTCCACACAATTTAGACCTCCCAGGTGTAGATGGTGAAGAAGTCCCTCCCTCTACTAAACTCCTCTTCTCACATGATGATGAGGCTCCTTCGTACTAGGATGAGAACTATCATTGTCTTGAATTGCATGTAGCCCCTACCTTTGTGAATCAACAATTATTGGCTTCAAAGGTCCACCACCATAAGTAGTGTTATAGTCTGTATATGCAACTCACCTATTTTCTTCTACCAGGAGATTCAACACACTAATACAAACTTAATACCTTTCATGTTAGTCTAACTTCTATGTTGAGGCTTGGTATCTGAGCTACTTATTGTCATTAGAATGAATGAAGATTGCTTAGCTGGAGTAACACAATCCTCAATATTTAATATTTTTCTTAGGTAGTTCCTGAAATAATTTGTCAGTTTTCTGGTCAGTTTGTGCAAATTCAATACTCCTTTGTAATTAATATAAACAATTACTATATTAGGACTTCTGTCATCAGTATGCTAATTCTGAAACTTCAGTATATAGGTCTTTCCATGTTGAATTGTTGAGCATTACCACTTTTTTCCAAGGGCATATTCAATCTTGAGATTAATCTTTGGACATAAAATGCATCTCCTCCATCAATAGAATAATCCCAACCCTTGCCTTGAAGAGAATCTTTCAAAGCAGAAGTCTATTTCTCCCAAGTATCATCACTACCCACTGCTTTCTCAGACTTTGTTGATAAGTTGACTTCATATTTGTTAAAACCAAACTGGGACAATATTACTTCTGTAAGATGTAAAACATACCCTATTTCTTCCTTGATCTGACTTGGCAAACAGAAGATATGTGCATCATCCTGCCATAATAATTGTATGGCACATGTCAAGTCTCATTGTGGGCCTGACTAAAAAAGATTTCATTTTGAAATAAGTTTTAGCCTTAATTGACTTGGGATTGCTCTTGTGTGCATCTAACATGAAAAATTTGAAATGGGTAACAATCATCTAATCTTCTTTCTAGCACTTTGTATTGTGACCAAAATAAGCCAAGTGGCCTCTAGAATTGTCTTGGAAAACTGGTCAAACCATCCCCTTGAGTCATGAAAATGCACAGGCATGTAGTCTTTTGACCCAACAACTTAGTGCAGCAAACAGTTTGCAAATACATCCCGAGGTGCAAGATATTATCATTCAAAGTAGCTCTTTCAGCCTTTTCTACAACTGCAACTATCAAAAACCTAATTAGGGCTCACCAAGTCACCACTATGAAAAAATACCAAATCTCTTCCTAGGAGGCTGCCACTTGGGGGATCCAGTTCATTTAGGTCAAATGATCATGTATGAAAGAGTATTTTTCACCAATCATCTTCCTTCACAAAATATTGAGGGTCAATGTTGACCTCTAAAATTTTTGTAGGAATGCAGTCCTCAAAACAATGAAAATTTAATTAGCTTTTGATCTTGAAAAAATAGCAAATGAGGTGCTGGAGTTTTGAAAATTGGCATGAAAGTACATTATCATAGGGTAAATCTAGAACACCAATTGGTTTTTCATGAACATCATCTAGCTGCTAGATATTGGCCTCTAAATTTGAGCTCCCGGGTAGATTTCACATTATGCAAACAACAAACCTTTCCAGAACCCTTCAACTTGATGCTTGAAAACCCAGTCAAAACTGATCATGGGGTGCTGAAATTGGATATGCCCACTAACATATGGTATATAAACATGCCTGTCAAGTGATTTGGCATGAAACTGAATAGGCTCTGAATTATGACCCTCCAAAGTAGGTCACTGGGGCAGTTTTTTCGGGTGAATTTTTTGAGTGTGGTACTCAAATTTTTCATCATGGGAACCTAAAATTTTGCCAAAATTTTAAGGTTCCAACAATCTCCATGTTTAGAATTTTGCAAGCAGTAGATAAATCAAAATGGATAGCACTAGCAGGATATCAAGAAGAGAACAATCACCAAGGCCGTTGGGCTAGAAGTTTTGGAGATTATCAATGAACCGACTACTACTTTCATTTGCATATGGATTTCAGTAAAAACAAATTGAATGCCAAAGATGACTATTTTAACAACAATGATAGAACACTCTAACAGTCAACAAAAGGAAGAGAAGATTGTTCTTGACAAGGTCGATCTAAAAGGACTAACAAAGACAACAAAAAGGAGAGAATGATTTTCATTAAAAGGCAGTGCAATGTTTGTTTTCCATTCCTAGTTCCATTTGTTCGATCAATGAATATATAATATACAA
Organism: Cunninghamia lanceolata; assembly: GCA_027924645.1. Taxonomy (NCBI): domain Eukaryota; kingdom Viridiplantae; phylum Streptophyta; class Pinopsida; order Cupressales; family Cupressaceae; genus Cunninghamia; species Cunninghamia lanceolata. The sequence continues at coordinate 1,993,232 of BSBN01000749.1, read as the reverse complement.
AGAGATAAGGAACAAACCCAAAGACTTTATCAAGATCTTTAACTTGTAAATTAAGGGTTTTTAAAGCATGTCAATGCTTGTTAAGTGACCCTGCACAAAGACAATGAGGACATTTATGTAGAGAGTAAAGGTAGAATATGCACAAAATAATGGAGGGTATGGTCATCTTGAGAGAATCCAGAAAGCATTTCTATAATCCAGAGAATTAGAGCAGTACAATAATATGAGATACCAAAGTAGATATAGAGAAGGCTTTCTCTTTTCAAAGACATGAAAGGAAAAACAATGAGCTTCACAGTTTTGAGATGAGATAGCATATACAGAAAAGCAACTTTTCTCTGGTTTGTCACAGGATAGAACAACAGAGAAGAGAAATATTGTATGTTTTTAAAATTATGAAACCCTAGCTAGGGTTTGAAAAAGGAAAAAAAAAACCTTTGCTATCCTTATGAAATAATGACAAATGAGCAAGTTTCCCTCTATTTCATACAAAGAATCTTTAAAAAGGAAATAGGAGGGACCATGTTCATCACAATTTTTCTAAATAGAAGCAACAAGGTACCCTAGTTCCATGCAACCCTAATAGGGTTTTGGATAGAGTACAAATTTACACAGTTCCATAATATAGCAAATGGAGGTACATGAACAACAAAGTATGAAGTACCTTCTAGATATCAAAGCAAAGAGAGTTACAACCATAGCCTAGAAGTTTCTTCCACAGGCAAGTTGCTTCAGCATTTTAGTCTCAAAGAAGATTAGTCAAAAAGTTCCACAAAAGATATGCATAGAGCACCCAAACTCACAGGAACACATTTTATATTTTGTAGCAATGGAAGAGTTGGAAGAGCCTTCTTTTATCATTTTTGTCACAAATCCAAAGAAATAAGGGAGAGTAGGAAAAAGTATAGAGGTTTATTCATAGTTTTTCAAAAGGAAATAGTAGATAAGAGTATCTCTCTACCATTTTCTAATGGAAAACACAGTAATATGAAGAATAGATAGAACTGTAATAGCAGAAACTATTAGAAAGGAGTAGAAACAATGAAACAAAGAGTGTTTTTACACCTTTTTCTTACAAAAAGCATAGTGAAATGCAAAATATGACTTACAGTGAGCAAGTATCCATCTAGTTTGCTCTGTATCTGCAAAGAAAATCCATTCAGAATCCTAAAACAACCTTTCAAAACCCCAACGAACTCTCATGGTGATGGCAGTGCAGAGCTTCAACAATGGAGTGAAAGAGTGAAATGATTGATTTTTAGGGTTTCATTATTGTTTTGTCTCATACTTGAGCCCTAGGTGTGTGTTTTGACTTTTTAATTTAAAATCACAAAAGAGATAAAAAAGAAATCATGGTCAAATACTTTTAAATCATAATACCTAGTGAGTTTTTTATGAGCACGTAGGAATCTCAAGGGGATCATGAGGGTTTTGTGGTTTTTAATGATATTTTTTAAACCTTAAGGAAATCAATAAAAGATAAATCATGATTGGGCTTTGATACTGAAGGGGTCATGAGAGGTTTTCTTAGACTTTTGTTGACCTAGGCCAACCTGAGTGTGGATATGGGCTTTTTATAAGCCAAAGGGCAGAAAGTGTATTATTGAAGACTTTGAGAATGAGAGCTTTTGTAAGGGGATTATTTTTTCCTTGAGGGCTATTGTTAGACTATGTAAACCCCTTTTACCTTTTGCATAAATTGAAGACAAAAATGATGCAATTTAACAACTATTAAGTGCAAAAGTCCTATAAATTGCCTTAATACTTGTTATATGAAATCCTAGAGACAAGAATAACATTCACATAACACTTATTAAAGAAAAATCATATGATTGCCTTTAATATTTGTTAAAATAGGTTCTTTTTGCCCTCAAATCATGCAAACAATAGAAGATGAGTTGAATAGAGCTTGCAAACTCATGCAAAGGAAGATTCTTTTCTATTTTTGTCTTGGAGTAAAATTGGGCTATTTTTGGTAGGTTTTTGGTCAATTATCTTTGGAGTTTTGAGCTATTTTTGCTCATCTTGGAGCAGTTTTGGGGCCTAATTTTAAGGCTTTTCTCTTGTGCTCACCTAGCAACTTGGAGTTTCTTTTTCAAAATCATTCATACATCATTTGGAGTCCAGTTGAGCTATAGTTGACTTCCTTTTACATTTTTGGGATAGATTTTGTATTATAGGGAAAAGACTCATGCTTTTTTCTCAGTTCTTTCTTTTTCCCCGCAAGTATACAAAGTGCAGTTTTATTACAGGTTGCCAATTGTGCAAATCATTTCATGCCTTTTGTGAAACATTTATGTGGTAGAAGTGTTCAGTTTGAATTTTAAGAGCAGGTGTGTTGAAGATAGTTGTGAATTAGATTGCAAGTTAGGATATTCAATCATTGGTGCATCACCCCTTAGAATAGTTTCAATTTTCAATTTATTTTATCATTTCTCTATCTCTTTTCCATGAAATACAACAAATCTAAGGGGCATTTAAAGGGAGTTGTCTCTTCTGAAGGTTTATTCTCATCACAGATAAACCCACAGTCTGAGAATGTTCCCATGTTGTACAGGATTGCCAAGCTATTAAAGGCTTAGCATTCAAGGAGCAATCCTTCATGACAACAATTTTTGGAATGCTCGGTGGGACTTTGAGTAGAGTTTCAGGCCAGTAAAATATATTTTTTCTTTGTTGTATTAGTATGCACAGTAGAGTTTCAACCTTTTAGAGGTAAAAACAACATACTCCGCAACTCAAAATTCTGATTTTTTTTGTAGATCCAATGAATATAGCACATGAGAAGGATCCAAACGAGGGGAAGTGCAACTCCATTTGAGTATCTACATCTGTCACCCCCAAGAAGAAGAGTTAGAACAATAATAAGAATACCTAGTCCAGCAAGGAGAACTCAATCTACTCCTCCAAATCTCAGGACTGCAGAATTTGATCAAAGAAATTTGGTATTAAATCCTCAAATACAAACTCCACAAGCCTGTCAACCTCCACCAATGGCAAGACAGTTGCCTTTTGTTATGTTTAATACTAGAAGCCCATTGCTACTTGTAGCACATGATGATATCCTAGTGGCAGCCTTGAGAGGTTTACCTTTCTTCACCGGTGAAGATCAAACTACTCCAATCGAGCATATCAAAGATGTGGCTACATTGTGTTCAATACATCATGTAACACAGGAAAACATTACAGTGAGACTTTTGGCTGCATCTTTGAAAGGTAAAGCACTTTAGTGGTTTAGAGGATTGGTTGTAGGTTCAATTACTTCATGGGATCTATTGGGAGAAGAATTGAATAAACAGTTTGAAAACAAGTTAGATAACCTGTCATTGGTTGAATAGTTAAGTACAATAAAGAGAGCTCCACAGGAACACATGACAAATTTTAACTTTCATTTTCAAAGGACTTTGGACCATATACCAATGACAGTAAGGCCTACTGCCAATCATACATTTCTATACTTTCTCAGAGCTTTAAATAGTGACATTGATATAATGATTCAATCAATAGGTGGTACAACCCTACCTAATTCTTATGACTTAGCCATAAAAGCTGAAAACAACCTAATTCAAGTTAGTAAATAGCCCCAAGACCACCTATACCCATTTTTCTAGATGTACAACCACTAGTCCCAATGCAAATTCCACTTATTATTGCTATACTTGTTGTACCATCTCTAAATTATCAAATTATAGCTTAAACAAATGTTGTCCTAGCCCCATCTAAAGAGTTTCAAGAGATTAAAGGGGTGTTCCAAAAATAAATAGAGCTATTACATGGACAAGAAAAGATGTTACAAACAATTGGAAAAGAGTTGGTAAATATAAAAAAGTAGCCAAATCAAATTTATAGGCCTTATCAATCTTTATATTAGAACCAACAATGAAATAACTAGTGAAATAGACATTCATATTATCCTGAAAACCAAGACCAAGGGAGGAATTTAAACACAAGGCCTTATTAGCCCTATATCCAACATGTTGCCATCTCTTCAAGAGAGTTAGTACTAGTGTAGAACAATATGGCACAAGAGAACGATTGGTGTTACCCATATAACCAATCACACAACCAATCAACCTGCTCAAACAACATGATAAATCAAGCCTTAACAGAGCAAAATAATGTTGTTGTCCAACAAAGCACAATACAAGAAAATTTAGAACAACAAGGTTCTAATCTTGAACGGGAGAAACCTTATGTAGCATTCATGAATTGACAGGGTGAGCAGTTTTGTGGGGTTAAACATGCTCAGTCCATAGAAACTAACATGAGAGCCAAAAAGAGAGCTGTTGCTATAGGACAAGAAGCTGGAAGAGGCCAAAATTAGGCTCAATCAAGCCATCAAGGTGCTTCTAGTCCATCACAATAGTCAAATGTTCATATTTTACCAAGAGGACAACCTGTCCCAAATTAGATTAAGCCTAGAAGACAGCCACAACAAGTACAATAACAAGTAGATCCTATTGTTTCAATGAGGCAACCAAAGGTTGGTTCATTTTCTTTTGATATTATAGATTATATGAAAAAGGCAAATGTAAGCATGTCTATGTGGGACTCATTATCTCTCCCAAGCCAAAAAGACTTATTACAAAATGCCTTATCTAGTGTTTCTATGAACAATGAGACTAATCAAGACCAGCCAAGAGACCAGCCTAGGGTAGTGATTACAAATGACTCACCAGTTCAGAAAGAATAGTAAGCCAAAGAGGTCAAACCAACACCATTTTATGTTTCACTAATTATTGGCAAGCAAGTTTAGTTCACAATTGCATGATTGATTCAAGTGCTAGTACTTCAGTGATGCCAAAACAGATAGTAGACAAGTTGGGACTGAATTATAAACCAATGTCTAAAGTTGTAGTACATTTAGATGGTTCATCCATTAATACCATTGGAGTAATCAAAAACCTAGATCTTACATTGCATGCTTGCCAAAATTTTGCAATTCCTCATTATATATATGTTATAGATCTTCCCACATACTTTGCCTTATGCGTTTCCAAGGATTTTACAATAAAGTTAGGAGGCTATTTGTCAGCTGATTGGTCACATATGTGTTTTAGGATGAGGTATGATACAAGAGTGACTGTGAAGTCTAAAAATATTGCCAAAGACCACATTGAGCCTTTTGTTCCTAGTGTTGTTAATGCTAATTTTACCTATCATCATGAGGAACAACCTGTTGTTCATGAAAGTAGCACTCCAATTGAGAACATAGAAGACCTATTTTTAGATGAATGGGCATCTAAAAACCATGAAGATGACCCTTACAAGCAATTGGAGGAAGTTGGATTACAGATTTACATGATCCATTAGTATAATCACCTTGTTCCTAACCTTATGAAAGGAGAAAATCAGTAGGAACAACAAGAGGGATAACAAGATAATGATTTGTGGCAGCTGTACTTTGACGATGCAAGAAGTAAAGTTCATTTCGGTGGTGGAGATATGCTCATTTCACCTAAAAATGAGAAGTACTATGGAGACTTCAAATTTGCATTCAAATGTACTGAAAATACAATAGAATATGAGGCACTGATTTATGGCTTGGAATGATTCAAGAAAAAGAATATCAAGTGTTTGCTTGTATTTGGTGATAGTGAGTTTCATAATTGAATATTTTGATGCATTTAACCATTTTCCATGCCTAGGAATCAAAATAAATAGGCTGATAAGCTGGTAGCCATGGGGGATGAATTTGATATACCTAAAGAAATCATAAATACTGAGCAACAATAGTATGTGAAGGTAGTTGTGAGACCATCAGTCCCAGAGAAAAAAATCTATTGGCAGGTGTTTGAAAGTGATGACCAAATTGCAAATTTTCTCATTGAAGAAGCTTAGTTTTCAATTGGTAATCAGGGGAAATTAAAGTAACAGTTTGAAGACCAGATTGTAAAACTCAACACCAACAACCTGCCAAAGGGTCTTGTAATTTTGGAGTCAATTTTAATTTAGATGACCATCTGAGAAAAGAAAAAGCTAGCATACTGATCAAGGAGGAGCACTATGAATCAGTTGAGATTTTCAAAGCAAAGATTCTCAAGTTAGGTAAGGTATGTATAGCTAAAGATAGGCATGCATTTGTGTTGTTATGTCAGGAATTCGATGATATTTTTGCCTTGGAGTACAAAGACCTCAAAGGTTTTAACCTTGAGCTAGCTCAACATACCATAGAGATAGAACCAGGTGCAAAACTAGTGAGGCAGAAGAAAAGGCCTCTTAACCCCAAGCTAGAAATTCTAATGAAAATTGGACTTAACAAGATAATTCAAAGCAACATTATTTTTCCAATCAAGCACACTTCTTAGGTGTCCAATTGGGTGCATGTTAGAGTGAAAAATGGTGAAATCATGTTGTGTATTGATTTTAGGGACCTAAATAGGGCATCATTGAAAGATAACTATCTGTTGCCTTCAATGGAGTAGATTTTGCAGGTTGTTTCAGGTTCTAAAAGATTTTCTATGTTGGATGGTTTTTCAGGGTATAACTAGATTTTGGTTAAGGAGGAAGACTAATATAAAACAACATTCACAACCAAATGGTGAACTATGGATTATCAGAAGATGTCATTTGGGTCATCAAATGCTAGAGAAACCTTTTAGAGAGCCATGGATATGGCATTTCAAGGCATCATGAACAAGTTTGTATTGGTTTATCTAGATGATATAACTATTTTCTCTAGGGATGCAAGAGATCACTTTTCTCATCTTAGATAGGTCTTTGAAAGATGTAGAGAATATGGAGTCTCACTTAACCCCAAAAAGTGCATCTTTGTTGTTCATGAAGATAAGCTACTAGGTCACATTATTTCCAAACATCGGATTACAATCGATCCAGAAAGAGTAAGTGTTATTTTAGCCTTACCCTTACCAACCCACTAAAAGGGACTACAAAGTTTCTTAGGAAGAATCATTTTTGTTAGATGGTTTATTCCCAATATTGCAAGTTTATTGAAGCCTCTAACATCCATGTTAAAAAAGAATATCAGTTTCAGTTGGACTAAATAAGGAAAGAACAACTTTGAAGACATTGAAGCAACTATAGCTGTAGCACCAACATTAATAAATCTAGACTTTTGAAGGGATTTCATACTTTATGCCTATGGAGGAACTGATACTATTTATGCTATGTTGACTCAACAAAACAAGGAGCGTTGTGAGCAACCAATTGCCTTTTTCAATCAGGGGTTAGAAGGCTATGAAAAAAGGTACTCATTTGTTGAAAAGCATGTACTTGCAGTTAGTAGGAGCCTTAAAAAGTTCAAACAAATGCTCTCTAATAATAAAATTCAGCTAATGGTTGCCCATCCAACTGTGAAAGAATTCCTATTAAGCAAGGATTTGGGAGATAAAAGGGTTGGTTGGGTTACCAAAGTGATGGAGTATGATGTTGATATTAAAGTCACTATGTTGGTTAGGGATAAAGGACTATGTGAATAGCTTTCTAAAGGAGTAGAAAATGATTTAGAATAGTCAAAACATGTTGTTTTAATGGTTGATAATGTTGTTGTACCTATTGTTCTAGCCAATAGCACCAACTAGACACATGAGATGATTCACTATTTACAGATCGAGGAGTGCCCAGCAGGGCTAAGACAACAAAAAGAAGGTAATACAGGTTGCAAGTCATTCCATATATTATTGTCAATGATATCTTATTTAGAAAGACTACAATGGAGTGCTCTTAAGATGCATTGAAACAGATTAGGTTGATAGAGTTTTGAATGAGTTTCATGATGGACCAGCTGGTGGTCACTTTATAGCCTGCACAATAGCCTTAAATATCATGAAGGCTAGTTACTACTGGCCATCTATTTTCAAAGATGTGCATACATGGTCAAAAAATTTGTGAAATGTGTTGTATTTGCAAGCAAGCACAAGTTGGCAGCCTTGCCACTACCACCCATCTTACTTGATCAACCTGTTACCAAGTGAGGTCTTGATTTCATTGGAGAAATTAACCCACCTTCAAGTTATGGCCACAAGTGGCTATTAATAGCCACAGATTATTTTACCAAGTGGACAAAAGAAATAGCTTTGAAAGAGGCTAATGAGAGTGCTTTTTTGAACTTCTATGAAGATTTAGTAGCCAGGTTTGGTGTGCCAAATTCAATCATTTCAGATAATGCCTTAGCTTTCATTGGCATGAAAATAACTGACTGGGCCATTAAACATGGTGTTTACTTAAGCACTTCTTCAAACTACTACCCTCAGGGGAATAAGCAGGCTGAGTCCACTAATAAAAACTTCATCAAGATTATAAAATGAACAATAGAAGACAATCAGAGAACCTAGCACTCAAAGTTGAAATGGTGCAGGAGCACCTAACATAAGGTAGCCTCCATGAGGAATTTAAGTTTATGTTCTATTTTAAAACAGGTTTTGTGTTGTAATAAGGTCTATATAACCAATGCATTTTTCCTTTCCATTTGTAAGTCCCTAGTGACTTAGGTCACTTTTGTCAAGTTGTTAGTTTTAGACTATTGGAATCAGTTAGTTTTCTCCCAGCTGCTTGGAATAGGGTTGGTGTTCCTCTGGGTGAGTTTATAAAACCAGGGAAATGAACAAGATCAAGATATTGTAATCAGATCGAAGTGAAGAAGAGAGTTGAATGTAATCATGCATTTTGTTAAGGAGAAATTGAACTATATTATGTTGTTAATTTATTTTCCGTTCTCTAAAATTATGAACTGCATAGCTGTAGATTTCTTTTCCTTTCTGTATTTTTTGTTGTTGCAAAAAGTCGATGTGAAGCATTCCATTGGTGAGATTTTTGTTGAAATCAGTGGAATGGCTTCATTGTACCATATTTGTTTGTTTCTTGTTATGTTTCATTGTTTGGCGGTGTGGATGTTCCAGATCGAGGGTTGTGCACAGTAGATAGCCTAGCATCTCCATGTGCTAGGGTTTGACTAGAGGAGTTGGAGCTATTATTGGTGAGACAGAGGCTATCGATAAACTGTTTCTTTCTTAGGGCAATAAGGGTAGTCTGGCCAAAGGGAGGTTCAAGGCATTGAATGGAATTCATGGCTTGAGATGCATATCGGAGTGACAAAGTATGTCAGGTAGATAATGAGACGTTGAACTGACAGTGGTGTTCTGGTTGATCAAGTTATATCAGAGTGACAAGGGGTGACTAACACCGACGGAAAGATCCATCGGTGTATCAGCCTAGAGAAACTAGAGTCTGTTGATAGGGTTAGTCATACCAATGATGGGTTGTATCGGCATATCGGCAGACCTTGGTCAGAGTTCATTGACGAGGAGTAGTCACACCGAAGACATTAGCATTGGTGTATTGGTGAAGCAAGTCTTATCGTGGCCGATAACAATAGTCTCACCGATAAACGAAGGTCAAAGTTCACGTTAGAGGGATCGGTGCATCGATCAGATGGGTATCCAAGTCTCACTAAAGGCAAAGACATCAACTTGTTGGTGAATCCAACCTCAACATGGCTGATAAGAACAGTCTTACTGATAGGTGAGAAACATAGGTCACACATTGAGGAGAGTTAGGTGATCAGGGTGATAAGGTTGAAGGTGACCGATGGTATTGTTCTCGCCGATGGTTAGAGTTGTTGGACCTCACGTCGACGTGACCATAATGGTCGGTGTGATAGGTTGCAAGGTGGCCGACGATGGAAGTCTTACCGACTAAGGATCCCCATCATATTGGTATCAGAGCTAGCGAAGGTCTAGATAGTTGTGTATTTGATTTCTGTCACTAAGAAGACAGATGAAGAGTTGGAGCAAAATGTTTAGTTAGTGACCATTTTGAAAATAGAGATCACAAGAAGGTATTTGAAGGCTGAAAATAGTTGCTAAACTATTGCAGATGCTCATGAGAAGGAATGGGATTCCTATAGTGTGTGGGCAAACGGTGATGAGGACTGTCAAGACCATTCACCAATAGAGGTTTGGCTGGAAGATGGTACAGAGTGAGGCCACTGTGAGAGAAAGTGGTAGTGCATCCCTAGGATATGTTGTTGGACAAGAGGAATAGGTCTATAGTAGCGTGTAGGATGGACATCTGATTAAGCATTGTGTTGTAGTTGAATTGAGGATTTGCGGGAGTGTTGGTGTTGTCTATGAATAGTATATGTCAGGCAGAGAGAGTGAAGGAGAGGCTAGCAATATGCCTCCAAAGGGGATGACCACCAAAGTGGTCAAGAAATTTAAAGAGATGGAAGAGATGATCAAAACTGGAGTCAGGGAAGCACTCCAAGCAGAATTGAAGGCAATGAAGATAGGAAAAAGGATAGAGGAATGTTTAGATGAAGAAGAAGAGATAGAGGAAGCAAAAGAGGAATAAGAAGAGGCAAAGATATCAACTAATCAAAAACATTTCCTAGAAGCCATTAAGGCTATTGGCAAGAACTCTTTGGAGGCTCGGATAGATATCCCCATGTTCATTGGAAAGATGAATGTTGATGAAGTTATGGAGTGGATTGAGCCTATGAACAACTACTTTGAATACAAAGAAGTTCTTGAAAGTAAGAGAGTTAAGTTTGCAAAAACTAAACTCAAAGGTGATGCCCTTACATGGTGGAATTACACCCAAGGAGAGAGGGTAAAGAATGGGAAAAGTATGATCTCTTCATGGAGCAAAATGCTGGAGAAGATCAAGTCCCAATTCCTTCCATCTGACTACGAAGTGCAGATTTATAGGAAGATGTAGAACCTTAAGAAAAAAGATATGGATGTGGCTACTTACACTGAGGAGTTTCATAAATACATTCTTCATTGTGGGTACATGGAGGATGAAAAAGCCAAGGTAGAAAGGTATTTAAATGGTTTGAGGATCAATATTTAAGATGAGATAAGTTTATTTACACCTGAAACCGTGGAAAAATGCTTTCAAGTAGCATTAAGTGCTAAAGAGAAGCTGAAGAGGAAAGGTGAGCAGCAAAGTAGAGGAAGAGGTGATAGAAAATTTAGAGGCGGTTTTGGAGGTAGAAGTCCTAACCAGAGGCCTAGTGGTGAGTCTAGCCAAGAAGAGCAAGTTGGAGACTCAACTAGTAGAGGAGGCTACTGAGGAAGGAGGCCAAATGAAAGAGGTAGGACAAATGGATCAGACAAAGGATCCAAGTTCTCCAACATGAGATGTTATAACTGCAATCAGATAGGGCACCTGACCTATAAGTGTCTAGAGAAGGCCTCAACTTCTCATGGCAATAAGAGAAGAACCACATTGACTCAAGAGGATGCAAGGAGTGTGACATCTCCTCAAGTGAATTTGACATCAAAAGTGGGAGAAAATTTGATGATCAAGAGGACATTGCTCAAAGCACCAGGGTAGACTGAACCATCACACAAGAGAGCTCTTTTCAAGATCAATTGCAAAAGCAAAGGTAAAATATGCAAGGTAGTCATAGATTCTGGTTCAACAGATAATATGGTGTCTAGGGAAATGGTGGATAAATTGAACATAGCAAGGTTTCCTCATCAAACGCCTTACAGAGCATCTTGGGTAAGTGATAGTCAATCACTTTTGGTAGATGAGCAAGCATATGTTGATTTTCAGATTGGAGAATATAAGGAGAGAATTTTATTTGACATTTTGCCCATGGAGTGTTGTCACCTACTTTTAGGTAGGCCATGGCAATTTGATAGGCAAGCATTAGATGATGGATATGCTAACACATACACCATCAAGAAGGATGGAAAGACTTTTGTGATGACACCATTGAAGGAGGATGTTGAAGCAAAGAAGGCAGCAAAGATCATTTTGGTGGGTAAGAAAGAGTTTGTAAACAACAATGAAGCAAAGACAAGGAAAGTTGAGGATACTTCAAGGAGTGGGGTTGCCAAAGATCAAAGTTTGAAGGTTATTTTAGTTTTGAATGGTGGAGATTAGATGGTAATGTCTGAAATAGATCAGAAGAAGGTCAAAGAGCAGGTCTGCAAGAAGCCACAAGTTGATTGGAAAGAAAGAGATGCTATCATAGTAGGGACCATTGTTTGTCCTCTAGAGCCAACAAGAGTTGAAGGACAATCATATTCTACCACAGCAACAGTACAAGTAGCATCGAACATGATTTTGCATGAAGATGTTTAGGTAGTTATGACAGTAAGCAGTCATGGCATGCAACATCCAAGTTTGGTTGCAAGCACTCACTCATGGCAAGATGTGAGTAGAGCCTACAATGCTAGGCATGAGTTTTTGATTCCATGGAAGTAAGTTGCAGTCTAGAGCTCATGAGGAAGGCATGATGCAACAAAGGATATAGGTGGAGCAAGACAAAGACTCAACTCATGAGACATGAGTTATTTTCTAGGTGGGGTGTATGGTGCAGGAGCACCTAACACAAGGTGGCCTCTGTGAGGCATTTAAGTTCATGTTCTATTTTAAAATAGGTTTTGTGTTGTAATAAGGTCTATACGACCAATGCATTTTTCCTTTCTGTTTGTAAGTCCCTAGTGACTTAGGTCACTCTTGTCAAGTTGTTAGTTTTAGACAGTTGGAATCAGTTAGTTTTCTCCCAGCCACTTGGAATCAGTTAGTTTTCTCACAACCATTTGGAATAGGGTTGGTGTTCCTCTAGGCGAGTTTATAAAACCAGAGAAATGAAGAAGATCAAGATATTGTAATCAAATCAAAGTGAAGAAGAGAGTTGAATGTAATCGTGCATTTTGTTAAGGAGAAATTGAACTATTCTATGTTAATTTATTTTATGTTCTCTGAAATTACGAACTGCATAGCTGTAGATTTCTTTTCCTTTCTATGTTTTTCATTGTTGCAAAATGTCAATGTGAAGCATCCCACTGGTGAGATTTCTATCAAAATCAATGGAATGGCTTCATTGTACCATATTCGTTTGTTTCCTATTTTGTTTCATGGTTCGGCGGTGCAGATGTTCCAGATCGAGGGTTGTGCATTGTAGATGGCCTAGCATCTCCATGTGCTAGGGTTTGACTGGAGGAGTTGGAGCTATTATCGGTGAGACAGAGTCTATCGATAAACCGTTTCTTGCTCAGGCTGATAAGGGTAGTCTGGCTGAAGGGAGGTTCAAGGCATTAAACAGAAGTCACGGCCTAAGATGCATATAAGCATGACAAAGTACGTCGGGTAGATAACGAGATGTTGAACTAACAGTGGTGATTTGGCCAATCAAGTTATATCAAGGTGACAAGGGGTGAGTAACACCGATAGAAAGATCCATCGATGTATCATCCTAGAGAAACTAGAGTCTGTCGATAGGGTGAGTCATACCGATGATGAGTTGTATCGGCATATCGGCAAACCTTGGTCAGAGTTCACTGATGGGGAGTAGTCACACTGAAGACATTAGCATTAGTGTATCAGTGAAGCAAGTCTTATCATGGCCAATAATAATAGGCTCACCGATAATCAAAGGTCAAAGTTGGCATCAGAGGGATCGGTGCATCAGTCAGATGTGTATCCAAGTCTCACCGAAGGCGAAGACATCGACGTGTCGGTGAATCCAACCTCAACATGGATGATAAGAACAGTATTGCCGATAGGCAAGAAATGTAGGTCACACGTCAGGGAGAGTTGAATGATCAGGGTGATAAGGTCGAAGGCGACCGATGGTATTGTTCTTTCCGATGGTCAAATTTGTTGGACCTCATGTCAGTGTGACCATAACGGTCGATGTGACAGGTTGCAAGGTGGCTGACGGTGAAGTCTTACCGACTGAGGCTCCCCATCGTGAAATCAGCCTTATGCACTAATAGAGTGACTCCTAAGAGGTCAATTGGTCAATCTCCATTTATGCTTGTGTATGGGAAAGAAGCCAAGCAACCTATTTTAGGTGATCTACCATCTCTAAGCCTCATGAAAGAACTTGAATTCATGGAGGATGGTCCTATGGAGGTACGATTAGCTAAGCTATTGGAGCTAGAAGAAACAAGGAGACAAACATCACAATAGTTGGAAATGTATCAAATGCACATGAAGAGGACATTTGATAGAAGGGAAACATTCAGAGTTTTAAAAGAAGGAGACACTGTCCTTAATGGGATTAGTTAAAAAGTAGACCAGGTAAGCACAACAAGTTTGATGCTATGTGGATAGGCCCATTCATGATTACTAAATGTAAACAACATAACACTTTTTAGCTGGGCACTATGGATGGAGAGGTGTTACCTATCCTAGTCAATGGGATTCACCTCAAGCACTATTTTTGAAGAGCAAAAGTTTGCAAATGTATCATAGTAGAGTAGTTTTTAAGTTATAAGTGTTGATTGTACAATAGTATCACTTTAGTTTTGTTTTCCAAGAAGTGCTGATGCACAGTTGGCTAGTCTTGTTTGGTGCCAGCATTAGTTTGTTTTTAGTTCTATTTAGCTACTATTGTTTTTTGGCAACTGGGTTTCATTAAGATTTTCTAAGTTGCAAAGTCTAGGGAAGGACTTTATTGCCCAATGGATATACTAGGCAACTGGCCTTGATATTTTTAGGAGGCAAAATTGGTGTAGAGGTCGCCAAAAATGTTACCAAATTGTTCTTTGCAGCCTGATTAGGTTGGACTATAATAGTAGTTTCCTTTGCTACTTTGGAGAAGCAGAGTGTTCAAGAGGAAGCGAGAAGAAAATTGAAGTTCATAGGCCAAAGGCTAGAAGGCCTACTATCCTGATGGAGGACCCTGTTAGTTGCCGTTGCACCAAAAGATTGACCTATTAATGCCCGATACAACCACTTGACTTAACAAGTACGGGAGGCAGTTAAACCCTTGTCACAAACCACCGCAGCGTAGCGCTGAACAAGAAGACCAAGGGTCACACCTTGCAACAATCCCCCCCAGCACAAGCGCGGGGTTTGAACCTGTGACCTCGGCTCTGATACCAACTGTTAGTTGCCATTGCACCAAAAGATCAACCTATTAATGCCTGATACAACCACTTGAGTTAACAAGCATGGGAGGTGGTTAAGCCCTTGTCACAAACCACTGCAACGTAGCGCTGAACAAGAAGACCAAGGCTCACACCTTGCAACAGACCCTTCTAGTGATCACATTACCAGGATCATGTACTAGCTCAATTAGATCTACTACATGAACCAGATAACATGAAAGGATACTCCAACAAGGCAGGAGGTATCCTAGGACTGATAGGTGAAGTTAAAGCTAATCTATGAATTGCAGATTATGTTTTAGTTTGGTCATTGTTCACTCATTGCATTTTGATACATTTCAGAAAGGTACATGAATCTTGTTAGTCTATTTAAGATTATAAACACATATGTCATGCAATAATATTTAGTTTATGCTATGCAGTTGATTTACAAAAGGGAGAAATTATACACAAGTCGTTGCATGATATTCAAATGAAAATTGTTTATATGATCCCACACAAGCCATGGGAGTAACTGTATGTGATGTAATGCACATAACAAGTACATCTAAAGTAAGGGAAAGCATAAAAAAGAAAAGTGGGACCCATCATTGCCTAAGTGAATGACAAATCTCATTGATAGCTTCATCATCTTTAGCCTATCCTAGTGATATCTCCAACTGAACCTGCATTTGGAAATTAGAATGAATGTTAGAGCTCATGGTTTTCTTCTTTTACTTCTATATGCAAATAAATTCAACATGTACTTGTCACCTTACATCATATCCATACAGTGAAGGAGATAAATAGACATTAGATGTAGATAGCTAATCATGAGAGGAAGCAAAAAAGAGAAAATCATATCATACAATCAAGGAGAGGCTATCATCCTATATGTTTTATCTAACTTGTTTGTTTATTGTGTAGGTATAGGTACACGAAGACCATTCATCAAAAGAATTTTATTTGCAAAGAAAAATAAAAAATATTTAAAGGAACAATAGACAAGGAGCCTCCATGCATGAGTTCAGTGACATCCAGATAGCAACAATAAGGAAATAACATTATAAAGCCTGTAAAAGAAGCATACACATCTACAAGGTGCAGTAGTCAAGGTACAGTGTATGGAGAAAAAAGTAGGATATCAGGAAGAGAACAATCAAGCTACCAAGGACAGTCATACTGTAAGTATATTATACATGACAATCAAAAGACCTATCAAGAAGCAATAATCAAAGATGGAGGGACAATCATTCAAGGGGCAGCAAGAGAACAATCATCATAGAGTCAAAAAGAGCAATCATGATAACAACCTTAAAGGGAGTAGTCGAGTCCAAAAGGAAGGTAGTCCTATGAGGACCATGCTTGTGAGCTAGCAATAGAGATAGTAACAATGCATGAACATAAGAATAGGGATCTGTTTACAATGAAGTATGAATAATGCAGAGATAAAAGAGGATAATGTTATCAATAACTATGTAAACATGCAAAATTACCAAAAGGTGTCAATAATGTTAAAGATGCAGTCAACATAGAGTAAAGGAAGTAAGAGGACAGTGGAACAGTCACAACAAAGAGGAAACAACCCATAATGTAATTCATTCTATGCAGATTGGGGTTTAAAGGGGCACCCCAAAAGCTTCTATTAAGAGATTTTGGTAGACTGAAACACATTTTCACTTTGATATACCCCTGCTACACTCATAGTTGAAAGGTACACATTACAATAAAAGGAGATATCCAATTGGGATCAGAGCTACATGTTTTCATAGAGAAACTCACTAGGGTAAAAGTAAAAAATTGTGTTCACACTTTTATAAAGGAAACGACCAACATTGATCCAACTTTTAAACTTGAATCACTAAAAAGTGACATATGTATTGAATTTTGAAATGATGTAAACTAATAAAATATTTATTTTTTAGTATATTTTATGTTTGTATTTTTTGAAAAAATTAAAAAATTATTTGAATATGGTTTTTAATAAATTGACACTATAATTTAGTTGTTGATTAAATGTTGAAAAATGAAGTTACATGAGACGCCAATCTTTATATAGTAAATTTTATTTTTTTTCTTCAATTTTTTTTTTTGTGTATTTATATCTTGACACTTTAGTGCATAGATATATTTTTTTCCAATTTTGATAAATATATATTTTTAAATAAATAATAAAATGTGCATGTATTAAAATGTAGTAGTTTCCATTCGACGTCAAATTTCATATTAACTATTTATCTAAAATAGAAAAAAAATTATACCATCTTGATATAGATTCTTTTATCTAGTGCATCATATTTTTTCAATTTTTTTTAATAAGTTTTACTATTTTTCCTTGACAGGGTAATTGATCTAATGTTTTGTGTTGATAGCCTACTTTTAGTAGAAATAGAAAGTAAAATATAAATAATAATTAAACTATTAAAATATATATATAGTTTTTAAAACTAAACTTATAGATCTACAAAAGGGTATTTTTATATATTTTTTTAAAATGTTATTTACAGGAGTAGAAGTTGTTGAAATATCAAGTTTTTCAAATAATTTTATTTTTTTGGTAAATTGGCCTCATAGTGGTGCTACATATGCATTTAGCCAACAATTTTAGTTGGAAAAGTTGTGGACATATCTACCTTAGCTAGAATGAATCTTACAAGATCATATGTTTGACCAAAATTGACTTTTAGTTAGAAATACCTAAATTCACTTGTGTTGATAAGTTGGCTAAAAGTTTAACATAGCTTTGTGCTTTTACCCACTAATGCTCCAAATCTAAAAATGCTAAATATAGATCAGTCATTTTGGGCAATATAGTACAGTCATCAAGCCATGAAGAATATTGAATAATCAGCTTTGATGTGCAGAGTATAGGTGGAAGGACAGCAACTCAAGGAGAAAAAGTGTGACAATCATGTAATATTAAAAGGTGATAAACAAATGAGACTGAGTGATGTGTATTATTTTAGTAATTTGATAGGACTTCTCACAAAATAGGAGAACCAAGATTAAAAGTGTCACCATGCTTCACACAAGTCAACAGCAATAATAATGTGAGGGAGAATGCAAAGAAATGTAACCATCATAAACAATTTCACAGTGTTTGATGATAGAGCAAGGGATAACAAATGATAATATGTGTTGCAAAGATGGGCCTGATTGGTGTTGTCATTGATGTAAACATACTTCTATTGCATTGATAACAAGGATTGGATGAGCTGTGTGCTGAGGATAATGCAAAAATTAGTCCTATCAGAAATAGAGAAGAACTGTGAAGATAGTGAAGCTCTATGAACTGAAGATCCCAGCTAGATGAAGATCAGAGTATGCACATCAAAGGGTTTGTAGATATGTGTCTGAAGATGATCCAGCTAAGATTTGAGAGGTCTACATGAAAATGTGAAGGATTTATGGCCATAAGAGTAAAACTGGTTCTACAACTATTCAGAGGTAACAGAGTGACACAAATAGGTCCAGTGAGATCTGAAAATATAATATCATGTTCTGCAGATTTGGTGGCATGTTTGGGAAGATAATTTGAATGGACAACTCAACTGGTTCATGGTTTGGAGGTCCACAAGCAATCCTTCTAATGTGACAATGATGACCAGCTGTGTTCTTGAGGTTCCGGATGAAAATACAAATGATTATAGTAAGCAGAAGTGGTGCAGACATTCTTGGTGATTTAAGAAAGCTTGTGGGGGTCTCTAGATTGTGTCCGGTTTGGGTGGGCAGTCTGTATTGAAGATTGAGCTTGTGATTGAATGTTTACCTTCTAGGAATAGTGTTCTTCCTAGTCTTGGTTGACCAGATGATTTGCACATGTTGCGGATGATCTTGAAGATGTTTTGTAAAGAATGGCGTCCTCCTCAAAGAAGATTGAAGTCCCAATTATGTGTGGCCGACAGTACAGTGATGCGCATGAAGTTTTTGTAACAAGTCAAGTTGTATTTGCTCTGTAATAAAATAAACGTATGTTGTGCTAACTTTGATGATCTTTCTAAAGTTGATGTCATGTATAAATAAGAGTTGTGAAATCATTCAAAAGTGTGTGTGGACATGATGAGAAGGTGGTAGTGAAGAGGAGCGAAAAGCAGAGCAGAAGTATTGAGCTTAAATGGAACTGACTCAGGCATAGTGAAGATGCTAATCTCTAGTTCAAGTATGTAATACTTATATTCTTCTATAGATAGTGCATCTCCTTTAGGCAGTGGGCCTCTTGTGAGCAGTGTGCTTAGGCAATGAGCCCTAATTGGCAAGTGCCATTTTATTCTTCTTATTCTTTTAACAGGGAATACAATATTGGGTTAGTCACTCCATGGTTTTTCCCTTAACTGGGTTTTCCACATTAAAATCTTGGTGTTTATGTTTTGAAATTGTTTCTGCTCTTGAATTCATGCATTATGCTTCATGATTGAATCTTTGATATGCTATTGAAATATAAGAAGGTTTAAAGTATATAAGGAACATAATTTTGGTGACAACTGATTCACCCCCCCTCTCAATTGTCTTTCCTAAATCCAACAATTGGTATCAGAGCTAAGTTCCTCTAGAAGAAGCTTGACCACTTGAGGAGGTCCAATATGTTGACCTACAAGAAGGACAGTCCAAGGTTTGATGGAACAAACTTCACTGCCTAGAAGAGCCACATGGAATGTCACTTACAATGCATGGGAGATTAGTATTGGAACATAACCACAACTAAATATGTTCCTCTGAGGAATGGTCCAACATCTATAGATGAAGTCAGAGATGCAGACAATAATCTGAGCTAAAAGAGCCCTACTGAGTGCTTTATCTAATTCAGAGCTGACAAATGTTATGGGTTTGAAGACTGCTTATGAGATCTAGACAAAGCTAGAAAATATTTATGAAGGAGACAAATATGTTAAGTGTACCAAGCTGCAAAGTTTGAAAGGGAAGTTTGAAAACTTGAAGATGAGCGAAAATGAGAATATCACCTTATATATGTCAAAAGTAAATGAGCTTGTATGTGGCATTAGATGTGCTGGTGGAATTTTGGATAAAGATGAGATTGTTGCCAAAGTTCTCAGATCTTTACCTCCTGCTTACAAACACAAAGTCGTTGCTATTGAGGAAATCAAATCTTTAACAACTATTACAAGGGGTCAGTTGGTTGGTAAGATATCTGCATTTGAGTTGGCTGAGTTTGGTGATGAACTTCCCAAGACTGAATCTGCATTCAAAGCTAGTTCCTCTACAAAAAGGCAAACAAAGATATGATCTAGGAGAAACTTCCTCAAGGAAATCAACTTGGTATGATAAAGCAAGGAAAGATCTAGAAGAGGATGAATTAGAAGCTGAACAACTTGAAGCCCTTATTGCAAAAAGACTACCAAGAGGATCTAGTAATTATAAAGGAAATTTGCCTTTCAAATGTTTTAATTGCAACAAGATTGGTCATTTTGCCTCAAGGTGTCTAGAAAGGTTTTCAAGGCCAAACCCTAATAAATCAAGATTTCATAAGAAGTGTTACTATGTTCAAGAAGATGATGATGAAGGAGTAATAGATGGTGAATCTGAGATAGGAAACAAATCCAGAAGTGACTGGGTGTTTATTTCCATCAAAGAAGAAGATTCAATGCCTACTGAATCTGGCAATCATAAGATTATAGAAAGTGCTTTGGTTGCTCAGGTTGAAGAAAAGGATGAATGGGTTATTGACAATGGATGCTCTCACCATATGATTGGTGACAAGAACGAGTTCATAAGCTTGAAAAGGTATGAAGGTGGAGTTGTAAAGTTTGGAGATATTTCTGCTGGCAAAATTAGAGGCAGAGGAACCATTTCTTTTGATGGAAAGAAAAAAAACTAGTGATGTTTTGTATGTTGAAGGACTAAAGCATAACCTTCTCAATGTTGGACAGTTGGTGGACAAAGGCTATGATCTCTAATTCAAAAATAGAAAGTGCAAGATCTTTGAAAGCTCAGGAACTGAAATTGCATCCAGTACATAGACAAAAGGTAACATCTTTCACTTGGTTGGTACTGGAAAAAGTTGCTTATTTGTTCAAATTGATCAGAGTTGGTTGTGGCATAGGAGAATGTGTCATGTGAATTTTGATAATATCATCAAGATAAGCAACATTCAGGTTGTAAGAGATCTTCTAAGACTTGCAAAACCTGCTAACAGTCTATGCAAAGGATGTCAGTTGGGTAAGCAGAATAGAGTCTCATTCAAAAGTAAGGAACAATCTTCAACCAGATTGTTAGACATGGTGCACACTGATCTTTGTAGTTTGGAAAGAATCAGGAGTCTACAAGGTGATAGATATTTCATGTTGTTGATTGATGACCACTCCTAGATGATGTGGGTGACTTTCTTGAAAGAGAAATCAGAAGCACTTGAGAAGTTCAAAATATTAAAGGCTATAGTAGAGAATGAAACTGGTATAAACATAAAATGCCTTAGGTCTGATAGAGGTGGTGAATTCACTTCCAAAGAGTTCATAGAATTATGTGAGAAACATGGGATGAAGAGACAGTTATCTGCTCCAAGGACTCCATAGCAGAATGGAGTAGTGGAGAGAAAGAACCAAACCATCCAAGAAGCATCTAGGATGATGATGATGAAATCAAATGTTCCTCAGATCTATTGGAGAGAAGTTGTAAGCACTATTGTCTATACTCTTAATCGGGTACAAATCAGAGGCAATATTGGTAAGACCCCTTATGAACTTTGGTTTGGCATCACTCCTACTATTAAGTATTATAGAGTCCTTGGTAGTAAATGCTATATCGAAAGAGATGAAGACCTTGGCAAGTTTGATGCTAGAAGTGATGAAGGAATATTCTTGGGATATTTTAATCAAAGCAAAGCATACCGGTGTTATAACAAGAGATTGAGAAAGATTGTAGAAAGCACAAATGTGAAGGTTGATGAAGGCATGGAAAATCCCTCAAGGTATTATGAGTATGAAGTAGATGATCAGAATGATATCTCAGACCAAGGAGAACAAGTCCCAACTCTAGTTCAAACTCAGACTAATCCAGAAAATCCAGAAATACAAGAAGAAGAGACAAGTTTGGATGAACCTATCCAAGAATTAGAAGTGCAGGAGAATCCCAAAATGCCCAGGTATGTAAGACTAAATCATTCTAAAGACCAAATCATAGGAGATAGAAGCAAAGGTGTTCAAACAAGAAGAAAAATTGCTCAAGATTCAGTAAAGTATTGTTTGATCTCAAAGATTGAACCAAAAATAGTAAGTGAAGCATGCAATGATGAAAGTTGGGTTAAAGCAATGAAGGAGGAATTGATGCAGATTGAAAAGAATCACACTTGGGATCTTGTTCCAAGACCTAAGGACAAAAATGTGATTGGAACTAAGTGGGTCTTCTGGAATACAATGAATGAAGATGGTGAAGTAGTAAGAAACAAAGCCAGATTGGTCTGTAAATGTTATTCTCAAGTAGAAGGAGTTGACTTTGAAGAAACTTTTACTCCGATAGCAAGAATTGAAGTAGTCAGATTATTTATTGCCTTTGCTGCCATCAAAGATTTCAAGGTATATCAGATGGATGTCAAGTCTGCTTTTCTAAATGGTGATTTGGAAGAAGAGGTATACATTGAGCAACTAGATGGATTTCAATTATCTGATCATGGAGATATCGTCTACAAGATGAAGAAGAGATTATATGGATTCAAACAAGCCCCAAGAGCCTGGTATGAAAGATTGGACAAACATCTTTTGAAGATTGGTTTCAACAAAGGTACTGCTGACAGTAATTTGTATTTTAAGATTGATCATGAAAATATATTGATAATTGAAGTATTTGTTGATGATATCATTTTTGGAGGGAAATATAGTATGTGCAAGACTTTTACAAATCAAATGCAAAGTGAAGTTGAGATATCTATGTTTGGGGAAATGAATTTCTTCTTTAGTCTGCAAATCACTCAAACAAAGAAAGGAATCTTCATATTATCGACCAAATATGTGAAAGAATTATTAAAGAAATTTGGAATGGAAGATTCAAAGGCAATGAATACTCCCATGGCAACTAGATGTAAGTTGAGTAAAGATGATGAATCACCTAAGGCTGATTAGAAAAAGTATAGGTCAATGATTGGAGGGCTGCTCTACCTTACTCAAACTAGACCTGATATTATGAATGTTGTTGGTCTTGTTGCCAGATTTCAAGTTGATCCTAGAGAGTCTCATGTCATGGTAATTAAGAGAATTCTTAGATATTTGAAGGGAATAGTTGAGTATGGATTGTGGTATCCTAAGGATCATGATTTCTCTCTTCATGCTTATACTAATGTTGATTGGGCGGGTGATATGGATGATCAGAAGAGTACCAGTGATGGTGCATTCTTTTTGGCAAAAAGATTGGTTTCTTGGTTAAGTAAGAAACAAGAGGCAATATCTCTATCCACTGTAGAAGTAGACTATATTGCAGCAGTAGGCATTTGCACTCAAGTATTATGGATGAAGCAAATGCTAAGAGATATCATAGTGGAGTATGAAGAACCTATCACAATCTTTTGTGATAATTCAAGTGTAATAAACATATCAAAAATCTGCTGTTGCATTCAAAGACAAAACATATATCCATCAAGTTCCATTTCTTAAGAGAGCAGGTGAACAATAATGAAGTTAGATTGGAGTTTGTGCCCTCATAGGATTAGATTGTAGACATTTTTACTAAACCTCTACCTAAGGACTCTTTTGAGTATCTCAGGGAGAAGTTAGGGGTTATTACCCCTCTGGTTTAGAATTAAGGTGCAGTGATGTGCATCAGTCTGGTGGATCCCACAGTCATATCTTGTGATCTGGATTGATGTTAGGAGGCTACTACTTAGGGGGAGCAATTAGTATGATTTTGAAGTATGACAAGTGGTTGCAAGTATGTGCCCTTTGCCATTGATGTCAAAGGGGGAGAGAAGACATGTGAAAAACAAAATATGAAAAACAAAAGTGGTTGCTGATCAAAGGGGGAGTAGTAAACAAAGAGAAGACATGTGAATGATTGCTATTGTCAGGGGGAGCTATGTCAGTCAGTAAGGAGAAGTTCTTGTCTTGATGGTTAAAATAGTTTTTCACATCATATGTTGCCATCAATGACAAAGGGGGAGATTGTTGGAAGTATGGGCCTAACCGGTGTTGTCATTGATGTCAACATACTTTTGTTGCATTGATGACAAGGATTGGATGAGCTGTGTGCTGAGGATATTGATAAAATTAGTCCTATTAGAAATAGAGAAGAATAGTGAAGACAATGAAGCTCTATGAAGTGAAGATCCTAGCTAGATGAAGATCAGAGTATGCGCATCAAAGGGTTTGTAGATATGTGTCTAAAGATGATCAGTCAAGATTTGAGAGGTCTGCATGAAAATGTGGAGTTATGGCCATAAGAGTAAAACTGGCTTTGGAAACTATTCAAAGGTTACAAAGTGACACAAATAAGTCTGGTGAGATCTAGAAATACAATATCATGTTTTACAGATCTGGTGGCATGTTTGGGAAGATAATTTGAATTGACAACTCAATTGGTTCATGGTTTAGAGGTCAACAAGCAATCCTTCTAATGTGATAGTGATTACTGGCTATGTTATTGAGGTTCTAGATGAAAATGCAAATGATTACAGTAAGCAGAAGTGGTACGGATATTCATGGTGATTTAAGAAAGCTTG
Source organism: Cunninghamia lanceolata (assembly GCA_027924645.1). Taxonomy (NCBI): domain Eukaryota; kingdom Viridiplantae; phylum Streptophyta; class Pinopsida; order Cupressales; family Cupressaceae; genus Cunninghamia; species Cunninghamia lanceolata. The sequence goes on along the minus strand of BSBN01000749.1, from coordinate 1,968,779 downwards.
TGGGGGTCTATAGATTGTGTCTAGCTCAGGTTGGCATTCTGCATTGAAGATTGAGCTTGTGATTGAAGATTTTCATTCCCGAAATAGTGTTCTTCCTAATCTTGGCCGACTGGATGATTTACACAAATTGTGGATGATCTTGAAGATGTTTTGCAAAGAATGGCATGCTCCTAAAAGAAGATTGAAGTCCTAGTTATGTCTGGCCAACAATATAGTGATGCGCATGAAGTTTTTGTAACGAGTCAAGTTGTATTTGCTCTATAATAAAATAAGTGTATGTTGTGTAAACTTTGATGATCATTCCAAAGTTGATGTCATGTATAAATAAGACTTACGAAATCATTCAAAAGTGTGTGTGGTCATGATGAGAACGTGGTAGTGAAGAGGAGGAAAAGTAGAGTAGAAGTATTGAGCTTAAATGGAACTGACTTAGGCATAGTGAAGACACTAATCTCCAGTTCAAGTATGTAATAATTATATTCTTTTGTAGATAGTGTGTCTCCTATAGGCAGTGCGCCTCTTGTGTGCAGTGTGCTCAGGCAGTGAGCCCTAATTAGCAAGTGCCATTTTATTCTTCTTATTCTTTTAACAGAGAATACAATCTTGGGTTAGTCACCCCGTGGTTTTTCCCTTTATTGGGTTTTCCACGTTAAAATCTTGGTGTTTTATGTGTTGAATATGTTACTGCTCTTGAATTAATGCATTATGCTTCATGATTGAATCTTTGATATGCTATTGAAATATAAGAAGTTTAAAGTATATAAGGAACATAATTTTGGTGACAAATGATTCACGCCCCCCTCTTAGTTGTCTTTCCTAAATCCAACAATATGCAAATATAAAGAAGTCATAGCAGCCATAAGAGTAATATAAAATGTTTTAACATAGATCAAAATAGAAGGATAGTTGCCCTAATGTGTCATATAGTAAAGCATCAATGTCAAAGGAAGAGGTGTTGTTAAGACAATATTCAAGAATGGTAGCTGCGTTGTCAAAGGGTTTGGTGAAGAAGCTTATACCCTCACTAGGATATATCTACATATTTCAAACTGTATGGAACCTTCAAGGCTTCCTTCTGCTTGTTGTTTCCTTTTCTATAGATGTGAATTTACAACATCTATGAGGCCTAGAAATGAAGACCAAAAGACCCGAGAGACTAGAAAAGTGTAGTACAAGAGGTTCCCAAGTATTTTCCTTTGGAAGTGTTTCTTCTAAATTGATGCAGGAGCATCCAGTGGTGTAAGGGCAATCTTGCATCACCCAAAAAGAAGTTAATTCAAAATCATTGTAGTTGTTTTCATTTCTTTCCATAATTAGTGTTTTTGGTTCCATAATCGCCTGAATAATAATGTAGAACTTTCAGTTTTCCCAAACTACTAAAAATAGTAAACTGCTATTTTTAGAAAGTTTGCATTTGGGCACAGAATAAAGTCAAAATTTACAGGAAGTTACATAATGGAAATATAAGACCTTTGGTGAAGGAATCACATGAAGATCATTTATGAGCTGAAAGATATTAAAGTTTCTGTTTCTCGAAAAATGCCTGAAAATTATTCAAACTCAGGTTTGAGGCACTAAACAGCCCCGTACGGGCCCAAAAATGGCCAGAACTGGCAGAGCGAGTTCTTAGCACGTAGAGCACTCCATGAGCTTTCTGACGCATAAAACGGTTCGTCAATCAGAGTCTCAGATCAAAATTTATGGCTCCCAGAAGTTGACCTATTTTTCGAGGGAGATGCAAAATTTGAAATTAGGTTGTTGGCTGCCAAAAAGGCTATTAATAACCATTTTTGGGAACCCTGAGTAGTAGCGGAGTTAAAGGGGGCAAGTGTAGAGTCAAAAATAGGCAGGAAAATAGAAACCCTAGCTGATTTGGGGGTTACAGAAGGTGGAAAATTCCAGAGCCTGGTGATGGTAGCTGTAGTGTGTTGCAGCCTGTAGAGGACTGATTCCTCTGATTGTAATTAATTTTCTGTAATGTAATGAGTTGCCCAGATCAATAAAAGAAAGTTCTATTCTCTATGTTTAATTTCTATTATTGTGTGTTTTATGAAGTAACCCCCTTCATCAAGTGGTATTAGAGCAAGGGTTCCTGAGTGTGTAGACAGATCGCCGACCGTGAGGCAGTTTGCACCAGGACCTAAGGTTGTGGGTTTGCTGCGGAGACCAAGATGCCTCCACGAAGAAATCATGTTGGGAGGAATGCTTTGACAGAAGAGGGTTTTAGAGCCCTACAAAGACAAATCGATGCATTGCAAGAGGAGCTACGAAGAGGGTTTGAGCCAAGGGTAAGAGAAGAAAGTGAAGATGAAGCTGAAGAAGAGCTATCTGAGGAAGAACAAGAAGCCACCGGAGATACTGCAGAAGTTAGGTTGTTGAGGGCCATTTTGAAGATTGAAAAGAGGCCCAGGATCGAAGTTTCTACATATTCTGGAGATTTGAATCCAGAACAGCTTATTGATTGGATCAATGACATGGAAGAATATTTTGAGTATGAAGATGTGGAGGACCCAGATTGGGTTAAGTTTGCAAAAACAAAGTTGAAGGGCCATGCCAATATTTGGTGGAAGGAGGTCCAATTAGAGAGGAATAGAAGAGGAAAAGGAAAGATCACCAGATGGGATCGGATGGTGGAGAAACTGAAGAAGCAGTTCATTCCTGTGGACTATGAGATGGAGTTGCTGAAGAAGCTGCAAGGACTAAAGCAAGGTAACAAGTCTGTTAAGGAGTATATAGAAGAGTTTTATAAAATTACTATCAAGACAGGCCATGCAGAGTCCAACAAGGAGAAGGTAGCTCGTTACATTAATGGGTTGAGGCCGAGTATTCAAGAGGAGTTGAGCCTAGTAAGAATGACCACCATAGAAGATGCATACCAGTTTTCCCTGAAGGTGGAAGAGAAGCTAAATAAAAGATTTGACAGCAAGCAAAGGGGAAGAGGTCAAGGCGGAAGGACTGGTGGAAGATCCTATGGGGGCCGAAATGAAGATGCAAAGAAAAGTGAAGAAGCTGGTACCAGCCGAAATCAGAGAGGTGATAATACCTACTGCCCTTGTGACCAAAACAATGGTGAGCAAAGAGGAAGAGGAAGAGGTAGACCTAGGCAAGGACCTGGAAGAGGAGGTTTCAGAGGAACCTATTTCCAATGTGGAGAAGAAGGGCATCGAGCATACGAGTGTCTGCAACATCAAGGAAGGATGAATAGAAGACCTGAAGGTAATGCACGAGTTGCACATGTGGATGAAGATGCACAGTCTGAGCACTCTGAAGATGTAGAAAGGGGAGAAACCCTAGTTGTCAGAAGAACTTTGTTGAATGAGGAGAAAGAACCCAATCAGAGGAAGAGTTTATTCTGCACAAGGTGCAAATGTGAAGGTAAGTGTTGTGATATTATTATTGACAGTGGAAGCACTGATAATCTTATTTCAGAGGAGATGGTTGACAAGTTGAAGTTGACAAGAAGAAAGCATCCACATCCATACAGGATTGCATGGTTGCAGAAGGACCATAGAGCTTTGGTTAATGAACAGTGTTTAGTGAAGTTCAAGATTGGTGACTACCATGATGAGGTGCTATGTGACATCATACCGATGGATGCATGTCATATGTTATTGGGGAGGCCGTGGAAGTATGATAGGAGCGCTGTCCATAATGGCCGTGCAAACACATATTCCCTAACAAAGGATGGAGTTCGTCATAAGTTGAAGCCCTTGAAGGAGGTGGAAGAAAAGGTATGTAGCACTGCCAGAATTTGCTTGGTAGATGGCAGAAAGTTTTTGGAGGGAATGAAGCATGAGCATCATTGCTTTGCATTGATTCCCAAGATTAGTCAAGAGAACTGTGAAGATGTATCAGCAGAAGTTTCAGATATGTTGGAAGAGTTCCAGGACATTATCTCTGATAATGTACTAGAAGGTTTACCACCAGTAAGGAAGATAAGTCATCAAATGGATTTGATACCAGGAGCTAGTTTGCCAAACAAGGCAGCCCACAGAATGACCCCTGCAGAGAATGAAAGGCTGAATAGACAAGTTCAGGAGTTGTTGAGGAAGGGACTGATAAGGGAGAGCCTAAGTTCATGTGTAGTACCTGCAGTACTAGCACCAAAGAAAGATGGAGAATGGAGGATGTTTATAGACTCTCGAGCCATCAATAAGATAATGATCAAGTATAGATTTCCATTGCCAAGAATGGATGACATAATGGATTGTTTGAGTGGAGCCAAGTACTTCACGAAAATTGACCTAAAGAGTGGATATCACCAGATCCGTATCAGAGAAGGAGATGAATGGAAGACAGCCTTCAAGACAAAGGAAGGTTTGTATGAGTGGTTAGTCATGCCATTTGGGCTAACCAATACACCGAGCACATTCATGCAGCTCATGAACGAGGTACTAAAAGAATTTTTGGGAAGTTTTGTTATTATTTATTTGGATGGTATTTTAATTTTCAGTAAGACTTGGGATGAGCATTTGATGCATATCAGAAGAGTTCTAGAGAAGCTGAGGGAGGAGAAGTTGCTGACTAATCTAAAGAAATGTAGTTTTGCAAAGAAAGAGTTGGTATACCTGGGATTTGTTATCTTAGAGGAAGGTCTTAAGATGGACACAGAAAAGGTAAGGGCTATCATTGAATGGCCTACACCAAGGAGTGCAACGGAGGTAAGATCTTTTCATGGTTTGGCAAGTTTTTGCAGGAAGTTTATCAGGAATTTTAGTAGCATTTGTGCACCCCTCACTGAGACAATGAGAGGGGATAGAAAAGAGTTTAGATGGACTAAAGGAGCAAACAAGAGCTTTGATACATTGAAGCAGAAAGTTGTAGAATAGCCTGTTTTGGCACTTCCAGATTTCAATAAGGTATTTCAGGTAGATTGTGATGCTAGTGGTAGTGGTATAGGAGCTGTTTTGAGCCAAGAAGGTAAGCCCATTGCCTATTTTAGTGAGAAGCTTAATGATGCCAAGAAAAAGTATTATGTTTATGATCAGAAATTTTATGCAATAGTTCAGGCTTTGAAGAAATGGAGACATTATTTGTTGCCAAAAGAGTTTGTTTTATATACTGATCATCAGGCTTTGCAGTATCTTAATAGTCAAGGGAAGTTGAACCAAAGGCACTTAAAATGGGTTGAGTTTTTGCAGAGTTATACCTTTGTTTTGAAGCACAAGAGTGGGAAGTCCAACAGAGTTGCAGATGCCTTGAGCAGAAGGCAAAATTTGCTGACACAAATGAAGATAGAGGTTGTTGGGTTCGATGAGCTCAAAAGTTTGTATCCTGAAGATCTAGATTTTGCAGAGGCTTGGAAAGCTTGTCTGGAGCCTGTTACTTTGGATAGGACAAAATGGTTGGATTTCATAATCCAAGATGGCATGTTGTTTAGAGGAAGCCAGTTGTGCATTCCGAGGAGTTCCATGAGAGAGAACCTGATTAAGGAGAAGCATAGTGGAGGATTGGCTGGACACTTTGGTCGAGATAAGACCATTTCTATTGTTGGTGAAAATTATTATTGGCCACAGTTGCAGCAAGATGTGAGGAAGTTTGTGCAGAGTTGCAGAGTATGTCAGATGGCAAAAGGAACAAGTCAAAACACAGGATTGTATCAACCATTACCTGTACCAGAGAAGCCATGGGATAATATTAGTATGGATTTTGTTCTTGGTTTACCAAGGACACAGAGAGGGCATGATTCTATTTTTGTGGTGGTGGATAGATTCTCAAAGATGGCACATTTTATTCCTTGTAAGAAGACTATCTGATGCAGGAGCATCCAGTGGTGTAAGGGCAATCTTGCATCACCCAAAAAGAAGTTAATTCAAAATCATTGTAGTTGTTTTCATTTCTTTCCATAATTAGTGTTTTTGGTTCCATAATCGCCTAAATAATAATGTAGAACTTTCAGTTTTCCCAAACTGCTAAAAATAGTAAACTGCTATTTTTAGAAAGTTTGCATTTGGGCACGGAATGAAGTCAAAATTTACAAGAAGTTACATAATGGAAATATAAGACCTTTGGCGAAGGAATCACATGAAGATCATTTACGAGCTGAAAGATATTAAAGTTTTCGTTTCCTGAAAAATGCCTGAAAATTATTCAAACTCAGGTTTGAGGCACTAAAAGGCCCCGTACAAGCCCAAAAATGGCCAGAATTGGTGGAGCTAGTTCTTAGCATGTAGAGCACTCCGCGAGCTTTCTGACGCATAAAACGGTTCGTCAATCGGAGTCCCAGATCAAAAGTTATGGCTCCCGGAAGTTGACCTATTTTTGGAGGGAGATGCAAAATTCAAAATTAGGTTGTTGGCCACCAAAAAGGCTATTAATAACCATTTTTGGGAACCCTGGGTAGTAGCAGAGTTAAAGGGGGCAAGTGTGGAGTCAAGAATAGGTAGGAAAATAGAAACCCTAGCTGATTTGGGGGTTACAGAAGGTGGAAGATTCCAGAGCCTGGTGATGGTAGCTGTAGTGTGTTGCAGCCTGTAGAGGACTAATTCCTCTGATTGTAATTAAGCTTCTGTAATGTAATTGTTGTGATGTTCACAACACGCCCCATTTTGCTCCTTAGCAAAATGAGGACCCCTGCTGATGTTTGCTTTTTGCTTCTGCTTGTGTTTTTCTGCTTCCTGGCGGTCTGGTAAAAATGAAGGTCAGGTGCATCATCATCATGATATTGCAAAAGGTAGGTCATCATCATGAGGTCTGTTTGTCAAAGTTCTTATTTTGTTTCTGTGACCTCATATTTTGAAAGAGCTTGAAATTTTATGCAGGTTTGCCTTTTACTTCACTTGAAAATTCAACCGTATGTGAAAGTTATGCACGGTCAAAGTCTTGGTCAAACCTGATATTCGCAGGAGCATCATCATTTTATTTTTTATTCTAAGTCATGTTGACAGGATCATCATGATCTTCGCATTATGCAGCATCATGATATCTTTTAGGAAGGTTATATTATAAACTCGGTTTTGCTGTATAAACGTCATCATCATGATATTTGAACCCCCCCCCGATAATATCCTGAGGTTCAAATATCATGATGACATTAACTTTAAGTCGAGGTAAGTTCCCCCCGTCGAGCGGCCTTTGTATCGCGAGCATCATCATGATATCCTTGCATCGCCTGATCTTAAAATATCATGCTGATGGTATAGGATCACCCTGACTTAACAAAATCACCTTCGGCATATTTACATGCGCACGTTCAAAACCTATTGGAAGGTCATCATCATGATATTTGCTGGCATTCGAAATATGATGATGACGACGACTTCATATCCTCCTGGTCTCCCTTTCGCAAGGTCATCATCATGATATTTGCTGAACTTCGAAATATGATGATGACGGCTTCTTGATCATCATCCTGATCTTCCACAATATTCGCTGAATTCGCTAAGTGCTGGGAACATCATCATCATGATAATTTCGCAGGAGCATCATCATCTTTATATCCTCCTAATATCCGTTTGCCGAAACATCATGATGATCAGCCTATCTATTAAGAGGTGGTCGATATCGCATTTCTTCAACAGCATCATCATATTTTGCAATATCACCCTAGCGATTTATCATGATGACCAACTTATCCTTGTACTTCGAAGACAAATTATCATGATGACGTCATCATGATAAATCGATGAGAAGTAAATATCCTGATGAACAGCATCATCATATTTTACAATCACCCTAGCGCGAATATGATGATGACATCATCATCATCATTTTTATCCTGTCCTGTTAACAACATCATCATCATGATCTTGTTTGTGCGCCCGATATTTCGCCAAGTCCTCCTGCCGAAAATGCAACCTTTTTTGAGAACATCCTGATCATCATCATCATCATATTTTTATCCTGATCATGCTCATGATCATCATATTTTCCTTTCGGCAGGATTTTTCTCAAACATGATCCGGTTAGCGAAATATCATGATGACGTCATGTTTCAAGTTTAGCGAAGGCTCCGGATATCATGATGACGTCATCCCGATCTTATAACGAAGAGGTAAATATCCTGATCATCATCATCATCATTTTCTTTCTTTCAGCAGGATATTTTCCAAGACCCGATCCGGTTCCCAAATATCATGATGATGTCTTCTTCTGTGTTCGACAAAACAAATATCCTCCTGATGGTCATCATCATCATTTTTCCTTCGAGCAGGATATATTTTCCAAGCGCGATCCGGCTCCCGATTATCATGATGATGACGTCCTTTTCCCAGTTCGACATACGCCCCAAATATGATGATGATCTTCATCATGCTGATTTTCTCGAGAGGGTTACCTTGGCCGCGAAAGGATCATATTCACTTCATCATCCTGATCATGCTCCTTAGGTGACCCGATATTGCAATTATCCCCCTGATCTTAACCGATCATGATGATGACGTCATCGTTAGCATTTCAATGAAGCCCGAATATCATGATGACGTCACCATCATCTTCCTTTCCTCAGCAGCATGATTATAGTCGCATCCTCCTATTCTCCTTCAAATATGATGATGATGTTGTTGTTCGTTTCTCCATATGCAGAAGTCAAATATCATGATGACGTTCATCTGAACCTTCAGGAGGGAAAGCATCATATTTTCCGAAATATCATGATGATGAGGTATATCGACCAACTTGTTTTTTGACGCACCGACTGCGAGTATCATGCCGATGGGCGGGAAATGAAGCGGTGGAGTTTTGAAGTGTTTTTTTTGGCGCCTCTGACATTTTTTCAGTCAGCGATGGTTGACCCATCAATTTTGAGCAGCTTGGGCGCATTTTTGACGCGTTTTGAGCGGATTCTAGATCTGATTTCCACGATCTTGCGCAGTCACTTGGATTTAAACGCTTATTCTAGTTTCCTGCTGTCTTTTGTGATAAATGTGAAACTTATTGCTGGTCTTGTCTTGCAGGCTTGCAGTTGAGGAAGCAGCTGGAAAGTCAATACAGTGACCTCATGGAGGCAGAAGATCAGATCTCAGGAGCAAGAAGATAGAGATGAAATGCAAAAGTCAAAGCCATTCAAGTGAAGAGGAAGGTCGCAGCTGAAGATATTATTGCAAAAGACAGACAGAAGTTATTGCCCAGCTGCTGGAACTTCTCAGAAGGGGCAATATTTCGCCCAGATTTGACCATGGCTCTGAGATATTTTTGAGAACTGGTTCACCTGCATTTATTGCTGTAACTAGAGGTTTGAACCAGGGGGTCAGTTAGGTTTTTTTTGCTGTAGTGAGGACAATCAGGATGTTATATATTGTGCCTCTCTACACTGTAATACTTTATAACAGGGGCTACACAACAGAGATTCTAGGAAAATACAGCAAGTTAGCTTAGCATAGTTTAGAAGCAGAAGAAGGAGGTCGCCTGTTTGTCTGCAGTAAGGTGCGCGTGGAATGTCTGGCTGCCTTACTGTATCTGTAAAGCTTGTAAGTTCTCTGTAGTATGATCAATGAAACTAAGAGTCATTCTTACATTGTAAATCATGTATGGCTATTCGTTTCTAATGCAATAGAATCTGGAGTTCTGCATCTATCTTCTGAGTGTTCTCCTGCTCTTCTTTGTGTTTTGAAATATCTTCTTTGAGAGCTTGCAATTTTAAATGTATGTTTGTGAAAATGCTCAGGACTTACATTTAAGGTTTTTACTGTGGATTTGATCAAACTACTGTGGTATTTACATAGTGGATAACAGAAACACTTAGATCCTTCGGTAGATTAGATGAAGTATAGATTAGATCTCTCTAACTTTTCCCAACCCATCTGAATTATCTAGCTAAAAACGCAGAAATCTAAAGGAAATTGTCTCAAATCTGAAGAAGCATGCATAACAGAGTCTAAGTAGACAGTTTTCATAAGTACATGAAGAAGGAAGCTGCATAAATCAAAGAAAAACATCTGAAACTTGCAGCACAGTATCACTCTTATGCAAAGGAATGAAAAGCATTGACATACCTTATGACCTTTTTGCATATTCTTAGGCCAGTAAACCACAAAACAAACCTAAACTACGTAAGGCCCCTTGAACATTACAGCTTCACATTGACCAACTGAACTTGACCAACCGAACCATTGTAGACTTGGGATTAGTTGAATCACCAAATGATTCCTTCTTGTCTTTCAAGTATAGTTTCAGTTCATGTCATGTGAATTTTAACTTATTGTTATGATTGCATCAAAACAGTCATCAACAATTTTCTGGCGCTAGAAGGAGGGCCTGCCTGAGTTAGGTTTCATTTCAAACTGGCTAACGACAGTAACAGAGTGACTAGGTCTAGGTCCAGTTCAGGAGATATATTTGTGCAACTACCTGATACAAGGCGAAGTAAAAGCCCTTTAATTTGGAATCCAAAGATATCACAAGCAGGTAGTTCATCTGGAACACCTCCTGGGTCACCTTTTAACATCCGTAGTATTATAAGTCCTGATAGATCACTGTTCAGATCTTTAAATCTTGGTTCAGGCACTTCTGGAGGTCTCAATCCTCCTCTAAATCCTAATCCACCAATCAATCCAGGTATTTCTGCAAGTTCAAATCAAGCTCAAACACCTGCAATGGCTTATTTCGATGTCAATTCTCCCATATTCTTCAATGATTATCATGACATGCCAAAAAATCCAGAAAAGATATGTCTCAAATACCAGTTGCATCAAGACCCAGAAGATCATATTAGAATATTTAAGGAAGCATGTTTTAGGGCTATGTTAGAGCACGAGGATGTTGTGTGTAGGTTGTTTCCTTACACCTTTAATGAGCAGGCCTCTAGCTGGTATGTAAACTTACCCAATAGTTACATTTCTTCCTGGGCACTTATGGAAGAAGCATTTCTGTCAAGATTTAGAGGACCCATTGACCCTTGTGCTTTGTATCATAAGTTGGCTGCTATAAAACGAGGTGAGGGAGAGTTAATTGATAATTTCAATGACAGATTCCAAAAGGCCTATTCTAGGCTAGCAGCCCCTTATACCATAGCTGATGCTCCCTTGTTGGCTATGTACTATGCTGCTTTGGATCCTTTAACTGCCATGTTTGTCAAAAGGAAACCTGACATAGATTCAGTATCCAAAGCCTATAAAGAGGCAGCCTCAGTGAACCAAGAAATGAGACATACAGCCTACAGTCCATTTGGAGGAAATTTTGGGGTGCAGAATCAGACACACCCATGGAATGGAGTCCCTGTGCAGCATGCTCCACTAATAAATCCGGTTCCTTCTTACACACCTGTGTATAATCCTACTCCAATCCAGGCTATAACTCCTTACACGGCTAGTACTTCCAATAACAGTCAAAATAATGGTCAGCCTTTCTTCCAACTTCCTAGGGATGTAACTGTGGCAAAAGCACAAGATGATAGGGAAGACATCAAAGAAATTACTGCACATCTGAAGAGATTAACAACCGAAGTGACACAGCTAAGAAATGAGAATCTCTATGGCAGAAGCAACCAAAACTACAATCCACCTCAAGGTCACAACCAAGGCCAAAATCAGAATTATAGTCTCAACCAGAACCAGCAGTACAATCAGAACCAAAACTACAATCAGCATCAAGGCCCCAGTCAGGGGCAACCAATGCAAAATAGGGGGCCAGTGATAGATAATAGGACCTGGGGCAATAATAACAAGAACCAGAATCAACCTAGGCCACCCAAGACATGGAACACTGGGCCCAACAACGGTACTCTGGCTTCTCCTTTCGAGAATATGGATAATCATGGTGCAAAACAAATAACTAACATACAAATGGCCAATACAGCACCCAAAAATTGGTGCAGATTTCACAATACTAATGCCCATGCTGAGCATGACTGTCCACAGTTCCACTTGGCAGCTAGTATCTTCAACGTAGATGTACAGCCTCCTACCTCAGAATTTCTCATTCCTAAGGGTAATGAGGTAGTACCCTCAGAATATGACACAGCATTAGTCTTAGAAACGTTTACCTTTGCAACTGCAGAAGAGAGGGAGGATGAATTGCTAGAGGATGAACCATACTACTGTGAAAGTCTTTATCCCGAATCAGCCTTTGTGTTAAATACTTTTCAGTTTCCTTTTGAATCTGAAAACGAGATATTAAATGAAACAGAGGAGGTGCAGGCCTTTCAACAAACAAATAAAAGCCACATCTACAATTTGAGGAACAACCCTAGGCCGGGAGGACCTTTCACCACTTCCACTCTCCGAATAACATCAATACACCCCCAGATCAGAATGCTAGCAACAATCCTGCCATACTTAAAGCTAGTCAGCACACAAATAACGGAACAGCAGTGCAAAAGGATCAAACAAGTAAGACAGAAGCAGTAGAGACAACAAGACTAATGAATTACTTGTCAGAGGAAATAAAGAAAATGAAGGTCAGCATACCTCTAAATGAATTATTGAAGACCCCAGGGATCAGAAATGCTTTTTTAAAATCCCTGGATACATCCATAACAAACATGGTGTCTGCTGATATAACTGTTCCTAGTAGTGATTCACCACCTAAGGAGAAAGGTAAGAAAGTTGAGCAGCCTTCCAACACAAATGTAGTAATACATGCGGATAAGAGGGATACTCAACCTTTCTTGTTAACTGTTAGGTTGTGTGGGAAGAATATACACAATTGCATGGTAGATTCTGGTGCTTCAGCCAACGTAATGCCCTTAGGAATATGTAAAACTCTCGGGCTGACTCCCACCAAATCTGCCAAGGTTGTCACACAATTAGATAAGACCGAGGTTAGTGTGATAGGAGAACTCATGAACATACAGGTGCAGTTAGCTTCAGACCCTAGGGTGAGCCAAATCATTGACATCCAAGTAGTGGATATACCCGCAAATTATGGAATGTTGCTGAGTAGGGATTGGTCCAAGACATTAAACGGATATATGGCTACTGACTTTTCACACATGTGGTTACCATGGAGAGGCATCCCAAACCAGATCAGAATAAAGGCAGAGCCCAGAATGAGACATATGATAACAGAGTATAATCGAACTAATGAAATCTTATATGCTGCTGTTGAGCCAGGTGTCTATAGAGTTACCAACAATGGGACGCAGATTGAGGAGGTTATGATGTTAAACAGTAGAAAGAAGTGTGTCAGCAATAGAACAGCACTATTCATTAAGTCTGACGGAAATTCTTCAGATGAGGAAAACAATGCAATAGACAGATTTGGTCATGACATTAGACAAGAGGTGGAAGAGTGCGTTACATACAATTTCCCAGTCCAATATGTGTATAAGGCTGAAAGTTGGCAAGGAATTGAGGAGATTATTGAGCGACAGAAGGATGCAGCAGCAACGGTCGTTAAATGTGTAGAGGATACAACGATGGAACCAATGCTAGGAATAAAGGATAATAAAATCTCTCTCCAGGAGTCATGTGATGATTGTTGCAGGTTAATAGAAGCAGACTCCACACTGGACGATAACTGTGGGTCATCTGATGAACAATTTTTGAAAGAAGAGGATACAGAGGATCATGTAGCTGCTGTGCATAATCAGACATCGCCCCAGCACCATGTTGAAAGTAAAACAGGGGAGTATTCCTATCAATCAAAAGATGTCATCCCACTTTTACTCTCAAGTGATTTAGAAATGATTAATTTCTGTATGTCAGATTATGATGATGAAGATACTTACTTAAGTGCTGATGTGCAGGAAACTAATGAGAACATTGAGAGATGTGCTAAATTTGAGGATAAACTGAACATCCAGAATGAAGGAACAAAGCTGGATGAAGATGAAGAAATGATACATCTAGAGTCATTCATCTTTCAACTTGAAAAAGGACTAGACATAGAGCTGGGCAATGAAAATGCAGAGCTGGATGAAGAGCCAGCTACTAATAAACAAGTGTGTTCCACAGAGCTAAAGGCACATCAGGTTGTCTCTTTCCTTTCCTTAGTTAACAATGATAAATGCTATTTTGATTATGGGAATTCAAGAGATAAGACATGCATATGGATTAATCATAAACCTGATGAGCAGCCTCAGTTACTAGTTAAGAGCTATTCTGATAAACACAATGAATCTAGAATATCAGATTTTTTTTCAGAATTCAAAGATAAATCTGCTAGGATGAGAACCATCACCAGTACCCTGTTACTCCTGCACAACCTAAAGAAATATGCAAGTAGGGGTGTTCTTGGGTCTTTTTTTTCCTGGGTTTCAGTTTGCCTTGGAGAGGCTGGTATATAGTCTGATGGGGTAGTTGTTAGTTGTTCTTCTTTTTGTGGTCTTCTTTTGCTGTTTTTTCCTTTTGGTTGGTTGTTTGTATAGCTTGTTTTTTTTTTTACTTTTTTGTTTCTGTCTGTTTGTACAGTTTTGTACAGTTTTGTTGCTGTCCTGTTAACAACATCATGATGATCCTCATCATGATCTTGTTTGTACAGCCTGTTTGTTTGGTTTGTTTGTTGTCTCCTCAGCAGGGATCTTTATTTTACTGTAGAGTATTAGGGAGCAGAACTAGCAACCATTCAAAACAGTATATAATTTAGGGTATTCAGGTTAACCATTTGCAATTTACACATAACTTGTCACTGTCATGAATGTAGAGAGTTGTTCATCTTCTGAAGTTTCGTATTCAATAAATGTGATTGAGAATTCGAAGCAGGTTTCTCACGATGACACACCTAAAATCCTTGGGTTTGTTGAACCTACCAGTGTAGATATTAGGTGAAAAATCAGAGGTCACCCTTGCTACCATTACAATTCTCAGCTTAATTCCAGCAAGTGTCCACTCCTTGCATCATCATCATGAAGTTACAATTGCTATATCTTATGAGATCTTTCAAAATTAGAAAACAAAAAAATAAATGAATAAATGAATAAAGCGGATTATACTGAAAATCCAGATTAAGCCATCTAAGTAACTCTACCGGGGCTATGGACGCTCGCTGGCAGTGGGGCTCTACTTAGGAGAATTGTAACGATAACCTTGCCGGGGCTATAGACGCTCGCTGGCAGCAAGGCTCTATCCGGTCGGCTATGAGGGAATATCCTCACCTACGTAGGCTAATGTCAGTCACTGGTTTGTTCAACGGATCTTCAAGATGAGGATAATTAATCACATGCACACAACTAAACTGAAAATGGAAATTCATGCATCTTTATTGAACACTTTGAGTCTCAAGCTGAATAGTAATTTGCAGGAAAAGATAGTTGGAAGTTATGAGTTCATTACATCTAGTTTCCTTGAACACTCTGAATTTAATTGTTTTGTTTTGGTTGCTAGTTGTTGTGATGTTCACAACACGCCCCATTTTGCTCCTTAGCAAAACGAGGACCCCTGCTGATGTTTGCTTTTTGCTTCTGCTTGTGTTTTTCTGCTTCCTGGCGGTCTGGTAAAAATGAAGGTCAGGTGCATCATCATCATGATATTGCAAAAGGTAGGTCATCATCATGAGGTCTGTTTGTCAAAGTTCTTATTTTGTTTTTGTGACCTCATATTTTGAAAGAGCTTGAAATTTTATGCAGGTTTGCCTTTTACTTCACTTGAAAATTCGACCGTATGTGAAAGTTATGCACGGTCAAAGTCTTGGTCAAACCTGATATTCGCAGGAGCATCATCATTTTATTTTTTATTCTAAGTCATGTTGACAGGATCATCATGATCTTCGCATTATGCAGCATCATGATATCTTTTAGGAAGGTTATATTATAAACTCGGTTTTGCTGTATAAACGTCATCATCATGATATTTGAACCCCCCCCGATAATATCCTGAGGTTCAAATATCATGATGACATTAACTTTAAGTCGAGGTAAGTTCCCCCCATCGAGCGGCCTTTGTATCGCGAGCATCATCATGATATCCTTGCATCGCCTGATCTTAAAATATCATGCTGATGGTATAGGATCACCCTGACTTAACAAAATCACCTTCGGCATATTTACATGCGCACGTTCAAAACCTATTGGAAGGTCATCATCATGATATTTGCTGGCATTCAAAATATGATGATGACGACGACTTCATATCCTCCTGGTCTCCCTTTCGCAAGGTCATCATCATGATATTTGCTGAACTTCGAAATATGATGATGACGGCTTCTTGATCATCATCCTGATCTTCCACAATATTCGCTGAATTCGCTAAGTGCTGGGAACATCATCATCATGATAATTTCGCAGGAGCATCATCATCTTTATATCCTCCTGATATCCGTTTGCCGAAACATCATGATGATCAGCCTATCTATTAAGAGGTGGTCGATATCGCATTTCTTCAACAGCATCATCATATTTTGCAATATCACCCTAGCGATTTATCATGATGACCAACTTATCCTTGTACTTCGAAGACAAATTATCATGATGACGTCATCATGATAAATCGATGAGAAGTAAATATCCTGATGAACAGCATCATCATATTTTACAATCACCCTAGCGCGAATATGATGATGACATCATCATCATCATTTTTATCCTGTCATGTTAACAACATCATCATCATGATCTTGTTTGTGCGCCCGATATTTCGCCAAGTCCTCCTGCCGAAAATGCAACCTTTTTTGAGAACATCCTGATCATCATCATCATCATATTTTTATCCTGATCATGCTCATGATCATCATATTTTCCTTTCGGCAGGATTTTTCTCAAACATGATCCGGTTAGCGAAATATCATGATGACGTCATGTTTCAAGTTTAGCGAAGGCTCCGGATATCATGATGACGTCATCCCGATCTTATAACGAAGAGGTAAATATCCTGATCATCATCATCATCATTTTCTTTCTTTCAGCAGGATATTTTCCAAGACCCGATCCGGTTCCCAAATATCATGATGATGTCTTCTTCTGTGTTCGACAAAACAAATATCCTCCTGATGGTCATCATCATCATTTTTCCTTCGAGCAGGATATATTTTCCAAGCGCGATCCGGCTCCCGATTATCATGATGATGACGTCCTTTTCCCAGTTCGACATACGCCCCAAATATGATGATGATCTTCATCATGCTGATTTTCTCGAGAGGGTTACCTTGGCCGCGAAAGGATCATATTCACTTCATCATCCTGATCATGCTCCTTAGGTGACCCGATATTGCAATTATCCCCCTGATCTTAACCGATCATGATGATGACGTCATCGTTAGCATTTCAATGAAGCCCGAATATCGTGATGACGTCACCATCATCTTCCTTTCCTCAGCAGCATGATTATAGTCGCATCCTCCTATTCTCCTTCAAATATGATGATGATGTTGTTGTTCGTTTCTCCATATGCAGAAGTCAAATATCATGATGACGTTCATCTGAACCTTCAGGAGGGAAAGCATCATATTTTCCGAAATATCATGATGATGAGGTATATCGACCAACTTGTTTTTTGACGCACCGACTGCGAGTATCATGCCGATGGGCGGGAAATGAAGCGGTGGAGTTTTGAAGTGTTTTTTTTGGCGCCTCTGACATTTTTTCAGTCAGCGATGGTTGACCCATCAATTTTGAGCAGCTTGGGCGCATTTTTGACGCGTTTTGAGCGGATTCTAGATCTGATTTCCACGATCTTGCGCAGTCACTTGGATTTAAACGCTTATTCTAGTTTCCTGCTGTCTTTTGTGATAAATGTGAAACTTATTGCTGGTCTTGTCTTGCAGGCTTGCAGTTGAGGAAGCAGCTGGAAAGTCAATACAGTGACCTCATGGAGGCAGAAGATCAGATCTCAGGAGCAAGAAGATAGAGATGAAATGCAAAAGTCAAAGCCATTCAAGTGAAGAGGAAGGTCGCAGCTGAAGATATTATTGCAAAAGACAGACAGAAGTTATTGCCCAGCTGCTGGAACTTCTCAGAAGGGGCAATATTTCGCCCAGATTTGACCATGGCTCTGAGATATTTTTGAGAACTGGTTCACCTGCATTTATTGCTGTAACTAGAGGTTTGAACCAGGGGGTCAGTTAGGTTTTTTTTGCTGTAGTGAGGACAATCAGGATGTTATATATTGTGCCTCTCTACACTGTAATACTTTATAACAGGGGCTACACAACAGAGATTCTAGGAAAATACAGCAAGTTAGCTTAGCATAGTTTAGAAGGAGAAGAAGGAGGTCGCCTGTTTGTCTGCAGTAAGGTGCGCGTGGAATGTCTGGCTGCCTTACTGTATCTGTAAAGCTTGTAAGTTCTCTGTAGTATGATCAATGAAACTAAGAGTCATTCTTACATTGTAAATCATGTATGGCTATTCGTTTCTAATGCAATAGAATCTGGAGTTCTGCATCTATCTTCTGAGTGTTCTCCTGCTCTTCTTTGTGTTTTGAAATATCTTCTTTGAGAGCTTGCAATTTTAAATGTATGTTTGTGAAAATGCTCAGGACTTACATTTAAGGTTTTTACTGTGGATTTGATCAAACTACTGTGGTATTTACATAGTGGATAACAGAAACACTTAGATCCTTCGGTAGATTAGATGAAGTATAGATTAGATCTCTCTAACTTTTCCCAACCCATCTGAATTATCTAGCTAAAAACGCAGAAATCTAAAGGAAATTGTCTCAAATTTGAAGAAGCATGCATAACAGAGTCTAAGTAGACAGTTTTCATAAGTGCATGAAGAAGGAAGCTGCATAAATCAAAGAAAAACATCTGAAACTTGCAGCACAGTATCACTCTTATGCAAAGGAATGAAAAGCATTGACATACCTCATGACCTTTTTGCATATTCTTAGGCCAGTAAACCACAAAACAAACCTAAACTACGTAAGGCCCCTTGAACATTACAGCTTCACATTGACCAACTGAACTTGACCAACCGAACCATTGTAGACTTGGGATTAGTTGAATCACCAAATGATTCCTTCTTGTCTTTCAAGTATAGTTTCAGTTCATGTCATGTGAATTTTAACTTATTGTTATGATTGCATCAAAACAGTCATCAACAGTAATGAGTTGCCTAGATCAATAAAAGAAAGTTCTATTCTCTGTGTTTAATTTCTATTATTGTGTGTTTTATGATTTAACCCCCTTCATTATAAATAGTCAAGAGGAGACAGGTACAAAACCAATTTGAAGTAGAGCCTTCAAGGTATGAACTTATAGAAGGGTTTCATCATAGCCTCCTCCATTTATTCACAGAGCAATTAAGAAATAGGCATACTCATCAAGAGCAATGCCAAAGAGACTAGAAAGGTTTTAGAGTCACAGAGGTCTATGATAAGCCTATACAGGCCTATAGAAGTGATCCCATGAAGAGTATCATTGAGCAGATTATTTAGCTAGATAGCTATTGAATGCATGTCAAGAGTTTTTCTGGCCTCAATCTTTTTAATTACATGGGCTAATGTAATAGTTAGAAAAAAGGTGTAGTGCAGTTCTATTTCTCTTTGTTTAAGTGTCCAATTATGATAGTTCAAGTTTTGATATATTTTATCATGGAGCTATTCCATCAATTTCATGTTTGTGTTGTTACAAGTAAAAGACCAGTCCCTTTTGTGTTGATACACATTCCTTGACTATGGAACCTGTTGAGTCTAAATTGACCCACAAAGGTGGATTGTCCTACATCTCCATGCTTAGATTTATGCAAGCAACAAAAAAATCAAAATGGATAGCACTAGCAGGATATCAAGAAGAGAACGATCACCAGGCTAATAGGCTAGAAGTTTTGGAGATTATCAATGAACCAACTTCTACTTTCATTTGCATATAGATTTGAGTAAAACCAAATTGAATGCCAAAGATGACTATTTTAACAACAATGATAAAACATTGTAATAGTCAACAAAAGGAAGAGAAGATTGTTCTTGACAGGACATGTCTAAAAGGACTACTAGAGACAACAAAAAGGAGAGACAATAATTTTCATTAAAAGGCAATGCGACATTTATTTTCCATTCCTAGTTCCATATTTTCAATCAATGAATATATACAAAGAGATAAGGAATAGATCTGGAAAGACTCTGTCAAGAGCTTTAACTTGTAAGTTAAGGGTTTTTAAAGCATGTTAATGCTTGTTAAGTGACCCTGCACAAAGATAATCAGGACAATGATGTACATGTTGGAAACAAGGCAGATAACTGAGAGGGGGGAAATTAGTTATCTCAAATATCTTAACTTTCTTTTCTTCTTTAATAATTAGTGCAGCATCAAATCATATAAGCATACATAATCATGAGAGTAGAAATAAAATCAATACACATAACACAAGGAGTTTTACATGGAAAACCCTGTTAAGGGAAAAACCATGAGATGACTAACCCAAGCTTATATTCTATGTTAAAAGAATAAGAAAGTACAAAATGGCACTTGCTAATTATGGCTAACTGCCTGAGCACACTACTCACAAGAGGCACACTGCCTACAAGAGACTCACTGTCTACAAAGTTTATAGAAGATCACCAGATGTTAGAACTGATGAGATGCATCTACAAATGTTGAAGTTTAGTTCTAGTTAGGCTCAATATACCGATCTAATGCACTTCATTCTTCCTCTGCTCTAATGCTACTACTCTGTCACATACTGGACTTGTATTGCTGCTTCCACACTTATCTCTGCCTTTCTTCACACCTTATACCATCACATCTATATTCACACACACCTTTATATTGGAATCCATCTGGTATATATATCCGCACCAAAAGTTTCAACAACTTTCTAGTCGGCAACTAGAATACTCAAGATATTTACAAGATATTGATCTGTCAGCTAAATCCACACTTGATTTGTGATGCATATCTAAACATAGACATAGAAGTCATCAATCATGTCAGCCAATATTGTATGATCCCTTAATTAGTTTGATCACCATCAATTACTCATCTAGATTGAAGTCTGATACTCTCTCGGTTAGTTCTTCCTCAGTCTACTCTGCCTGTCTAGAACCCAACACTCAGATGCTCATATCTTTTCCATGTTTTCTCACCAAAGGCTCAATCTCTAGAATATAGTAGTCATGATACTCCTATTGACTTGTCCAAGTCTGTAACTTGCTGAGTTACACCATCTAAGAGATTTGGACCTGATTGTTAGACCTTGCTGCATGCTCTGTTCTTGTTCACTAGACTAAAACACTCTTCAATCTGACTTGCGGTATAGGTATACTATGTGCTATGGATGTGTGGGATAGACTTTGTTGCCATCAATAACAACACTCATGAAGCCACATAGTGTCTCTTGCCAACAATCTCCCCCTTTGGCATTAATGGCAACACTTAGTGAAAAATGACTAAGTGTTGCAGCAAACTCCCCCTTGGCTGATGCTCTATCTTATGCACTATTTTATCGGAGCTCCCTCTTAGATGGATTCCACATTTTTCACTACTGCTCACTCCCCCTTTGACATCAATGGCAAAGGACAAAATCCGCACACCAAAATTTTAAAAAAATGACCTATACATAGCTGCATAAGTATGTATATACACGTTTTACTTACATAAACTTGAGTATATATGCAAAAGTGGCCTTCAACTGTACATACTCTGTGGCCCATCTCTGCTTCATCCTATCCAAAATGGAGATGTGACCACTCAAAAAAAATGCATATGCTTCTACCCTTCTTAGATCTACTAGATCACTCGTCCAGGCTGTGGTCTGAGCATCTATTAAGGCCTCATGCATTGCCTCTAACTTGGGGATAATTATCCCTTTGAGTTCACTCATCCTATTTATTATATTCTTCCTTTCTTTCTCCAGCCTCTTTATTTCATTTATAATGACAATGGCTTGGCATTCTTGGTTCATTAAGGATGTAGTTAGGGGATCAAAGTTTTGAGATAAACTTGATAGTTTACCTTCTTGCTCTTTCACCTTCTTTTCAATATCCTCTGTCACTTTAGGCCAAGATAAACAAAATTTGTACATGTTGCCACCATCTTTAAGAGCATTTTCAAGGCTCTTTATCCCAATATCTAAGGGCCTCCTATCATTAGTAATGAGTCCCTATACTTCAGTTAACCTTTTTCCCAAAAACTCTTTATGGATCTTTTCTTCTGATGATTTCTCTAAAGAATCAAAATGAGTACTAACAAAGTTTACTAGAGATTTCAAGTTATTGGATGGAGAGGCTGAAGGATCCTTTTGAAAAGATGGCATGATCTTCTCCAACATACCAGATGCAATCTCTAATAGTTTGTAGTCTTCCATATGAGACTTCAGAAGATTTTCTTTTCCTTGAGCTTGGGCAAAATATGCTATTTTCATAGTCTAGACTGGAGAGAGGGAATCAAAATTTAGAGGTCCTTGGAATAGTTTCAGTTCATCTATCTCCATCAGCTCTTTGTTCAAGAAATTGTGCACTGCCTCTGCAGTGTCTCTTGCTAGAGACTGAGTTTTCTTTTCTTTGGGCATCTCTAAAATATCATCAGAGATCTTCTCTATTTGTTCTTCTCCTCTTCCCTTTACCTCCTCTTCTTGACTCACTTTCTCCTCTTTTCTTCCTTCTCCTTCAGTTCCTGAATCTGGAATGTCTGCAGTGGGATCCAGAGGAGAGATGTTAACTTCTTCATGAACTTCCTCTTCCAGAACAGAGGAATCCAAGTCCTTAGACTTCTCCTCATCTCTCTCTTTACTGGATTCTTCTTTTGATGCATTTAATCCTTTGACATCCATGGTAGAAGGTTCTTCATCTATTTCTTCTATAATAGGAAGATTGAATCTTTTGAAGGCATTCCAGAGGATGTCTTCTATTTCTCTTACTACCTGATCAGTCTCTCCAAGCATTAGTTTGTTCATTCTTGCTTTGCTCTGGAATCCATCCTTGTAGTCCTTAAAGATCATGTTCATTTTCTTTGGAGTAATGGAAGGATAGAGCTAAATTGCAATCTGTTCTCGGATCTCTAAGTCCTTTGCCTTAGAATTTTCTTTTCTAAATTCAAGTACCTTCTCTAGACTTTTGGGAATTAATGAAATAATTTCAATAAATGCTTTATTATAAATATTTAGGTACTTGACTGTAGCTTCTTCCAAGATCCTCTTATCAATATCACTATAATCATCATAAAATTCTATTACTGGTTGCAAATTCCCATCCACAATGACTGCCTTGATGATATCATCAATAAAAAGAGTGGGCTTTTCAACAAATTCTTCTGCCTCTTCTTGTTTTTTACCAGTAGAGGATTCCTCGGATGTTTTCTTCTTCTTCTTCATTTTCTTAACTTCCTCATCAGACTCTATTTCTTCATCATTCTTTTGACTTATGTAAGACCTTGTGGCTTTTGTTTTCATTCTCTTTTCTCCCTTTCTAGACGTCTTAGCTTCCGATTTGGAGGCTCTTGAGCTCTTAGGGGTGGCAGGTGCAGAGCTCTTGGAGGATCTAGTCCGGGAGGAGGCTTGCAGTAGAACACTTTCTTTTTCTGCTTCTTGTTTCTCTTTCTCATCTCTTTCTATTTTCTCTCAGTTTGCATCAACTGCCTCTTTTGATATGCCATATCTTTTGGCAATTTCCTCTACTTCCATTCTAACTTTCCTTTTTTTTTCTAATTGTCTCAGCTCAACATGTATCTTTACACTTAATTCTTGAAAGGTTCCAAACCTTTCTTCCTTAGGGTCCTTTGGCTGGCTCAACAGGTGTTAAACATGTAGCTCCAAGATTTTCTCATCTACTTCGTAACCCATTGGCATTATCCATACTGTTCTAGGCTCAACTGCCTCCATTAGGCATTGATCAGTGTCGACCATGAAGCATATTGTATCCTTATATTTTTCAACTATGGTTTGAGGAATTCTTTTTCTGGCATGCATCACACTTTGGAAGTTCTTAAAGTATCCCCAGAGTGATGTGCTCTGAGCCTTAGCATCACCAAGTCCATACATATAGTCTCTGATTTGTATGGCAATTGATCTGTCATTTTGCCATACCCAACCACTTGATCTGGGTAGCTCATTCATATAGTAAAAGAACAGACAC
Organism: Cunninghamia lanceolata; assembly: GCA_027924645.1. Classification (NCBI taxonomy): domain Eukaryota; kingdom Viridiplantae; phylum Streptophyta; class Pinopsida; order Cupressales; family Cupressaceae; genus Cunninghamia; species Cunninghamia lanceolata. The sequence goes on along the minus strand of BSBN01000749.1, from coordinate 1,944,963 downwards.
AGTATTAAACAACCATACTTGAATGAGTTCTTCTATCCTTCTTGATCTTTTGCAAGTTTTCTAACAGTTGGTTTAGAAGAAGATCACATAGGTCATAATCAACATTTTCTCTTAACATCTGATATGTTGTATATATTGCAGTCCTGGACACAGAATTCTCCCTGCTGGAATGATGGATTTTATAACCAATTATCATAGACGCAAATTTGATATACGAATCTGTGATGTCTTTTATGGTCATTTCTCTCTTGTCAAACTTAGATCTAGTAGCTTCACTTACTATCTGGTTCTTAACAGATTTGAGTGTAGGTAACCCACCAAATGAGTGTAATCCAGTTACTTCCCTAATGGTATCTTTTGTTATCTTGAAGGTCTTCATCAACCACATGAAAATGTCATGTATTCTGCTAGGAACATACTAGACCCAATCATCTTCTACAAAACAGGGAAAGTGGATGCAATGTCCAAAGTGCTTATCTCGGAGGGCCTTGTATTAATGTTTGAGTTCAAAACTTTCATCTATTAATTGTTTATGGTAGATGTCCATCAACTTAAATTCTCCAAATTCCTCAATATTGGCATGGATGTAAACCCTAACATCTTCTACGTGCAGAACCCCATGCGGAATGCTAGAAAAAGTGCCTAAGGGATCAACTTCTAGGGATTTGTAGGGGTGTTTCTTTAACTTTGGGTGCGGCTTATTAGTGATCTTAAAAACCATTGGAGTAGCCATTTTTGTAAAATATTCAAAGAGAGATATTTAGAATGGAAGTACCTTTTTGCACTTTTAGGGTTCAAAATAAGAGCCAGAACAAATCACTGGTTGAATTGGATTTTGTGGTTGATCTTTGAGAGTGTTGTAGAAACTTGATGCAGAGTTCTTCTTTTCTTCTTCTCAAATGCAAAAGTGCAAATGATGAGTGAAAGAACCCTTTTATTCTTTCACAAAGCCTAATTTCCTTTGTAATAAATACACAACTTAAGTTATCCGGTTGCCCTATTTTGAGAGAGTTTTTTGAATCACTGTATTGCACTTAGAATCATTTTTAGTGATAATTGACAATGTATCTTATTTCCTCCAATCATACCATGGATCTGTAGATCAAGATATCTCAATTTTGAATCATACCAAATCTGTCTGTGAAAATCCTGCTTTACCAAATGGCTGTCAAACCAAATCAATCTTGGATGATTAAATTCTTGCAAAACTCCATGCGGATCTTCCATATTTTCACCGAGAGTCACTTAGATAATTTTATGAGAACCCTTTAATTTGCAACATTCCATGTGCCAAATTTAGGCACCAATTCACTGGCTGGGGGAATTTATTTTTCTTTGTGACTCCCCCTGAGCCAGAGCTCATCTGTTTAGTTTCTGGAAGGAATATCAGCACCAGATTCTGGTGCGGATCCATCTCCATCATTTTTTATACTCTTCTTCACCCAAATCTTGCTTATCTCCCTTTGAAATTCATCTGCATTCACTTTGCCATTTCCCTTGTCTTGATTTGGATTATGATGCACCCGACCCTTTTTATCCTAATTTTTACTTTTACAGAATTTGGCAATGTGACCGGATCTATTGCAATTGTAACAAACAACATTTCTTTGCATATTTGACTGATATCCTCTTGATCTATATTGATTAGCCATATGTCCCATTCTATTGCTTGCAAAGCATCTACCATTGAATGAATTGTTTATTTGCATATTTCTGCATTCATGAGATTTGTGACCATACCTTTTACAATTGAAACATTGTCCGGAGAAGGATGGATTGGTCTGATTCATTCTCCTTCTGCACTGAGTTGCTTTATGACCAAAGTTGTTGCAATTGAAGTAGTATCCATTAAAGGATGGATATCTTTGAGCATTTGATTGCCTTACTGGAGGTCTTCTAGGCTTGTTTCTTTTATTTCCTGATCCAAAATTAGGATGGATCTCTTTTGATAGCTTCTCACATATCTTATTTTTCTCATTCAGATCTTCATTAGTATCATTGGCTTCACTATGATTTGCTAATTTTTGAAGTAGTTCCATTCTCTTTTTCACAGAGATACTTAGTTTTTCTTTTAGCTCATTTATGAAATCATTAGCTTGTTTGAGTCTTTCTCTCATGTTATTGACTTTAGAGTGAGATTTCTCAAGATCATCTAGGGCAGACTGAAGTTGTTCCTTCATACCATACATATCCATTGAGATTCCTAGATCTTCCTCAAGCTGTTAGGTTCTCTTTAGAGGAAATTAGCTTTGATACCAATTGTTGGAAACAAGGAAGATAATTGAGAGGGGGTGAATCAGTTATCTCAAATATCTTAACTTTCTTTTCTTCTTTAATAATTAGTGTAGCATCAAATCATATAAGCATACATAATCATGAGAGCAAAAATAAAATTAACACACATAACACAAAGATTTTTATGTGGAAAACCCTGTTAAGGGAAAAACCACAGGGTGACTAGCCCAAGATTGTAATCTCTGTTAAAAGAATAAGAAGTACAAAATGACACTTGCTAATTAGGGCTCACTGCCCGAGCACACTGCTCACAAGAGGCACACTGCCTACAAGAGACTCACTATCTACAAAGTTTATAGAAGGTAACCAGATGTTAAAACTGATGAGAGGCATCTACAAATGCTGAAGTTTAGTTCCGGTTAAGCTCAATATACTGATCTAATGCACTTCATTCTTCCTCTGCTCTAGTGCTACTGCTCTGTCACATACCGGACTTGTATTGATGCTTCCACACTTATATCTACCTTTCTTTGCACCTTATACTATCACATCTATATTCACACACCTTCATACTGGAATCCATCTCATATATATATATATATATATATATATATATATATATATATATATATATATATATATATATATATATATATATATATATATATATATGTATATGTATATGTATATGTATATATATATACATATATGTATATGTATATATATATATGCATATACATATACATATATATATACATATATATACATACATATATATATATATGTATATGTATATATATATGTATATATATATATGTATATGTATATGTATATGTATATATATATATGTATATATATGTGTATATATATATATAAACATATACATATATATATACATATACATATATATATGTGTATATATATACATATATATATGTGTATATATATATGTGTGTATATATATATATCTGCACCAAGGGTTTCAACAACTTTCTAGTCGGCAACCAGAATACTCAAGATATTTACAAGATATTGATCTATTGGCTGAATCCACACTTGATCTATGATGCATATCAAAACATAGAAATAGAAGTCATCAATCATGTCGAATAATATTGTATGATCCCTTAATTAGCTTGATCACCATCAATTACTCATCCGGATTGAAGTTTGATACTCTACCAGTTAGTTCTTCCTCGATCTGCTCTGCCTGTCTAGAACCCAATACTCAGATGCTCATATCTTTTCCATGTTTTCTCACCGGAGGCTCAATCTCTGGAATATAGTAGTCATGATATTCCTCTTGACTTGTCCAAGTCCGCAACTTGCTGAGTTACACCATCTGAGAGATCCGAACCTGATTGTCAGACCTTGCTGCATGCTATATTTTTGTTCACCAGACCAAAACACTCTTCAATCTAACTACCGGTATAGGCATACTATGTACTGCAGATGTGTGGGATAGACTTTGTTGCCATCAATGACAACACTCATGAAGCACACAGTGTCTCTTGCCAATAGTACATACTAAAGATAGAATATACACGAAATAATGGAGGGTATAGTCATGGTGAGAGAAGACAAAAAGCATTTCTATTATCTAGAGAATCAGAGTAGTATAACAGTATGAGATACCAAAGTAGATATACGGTAAATGCAAGAAGTTGTGTCCACTTAAGGTGGAAGTTTCAGACTTAGAAAAAAACTCGAAATCGGGTTAACCAAAACGGGATCCCGTTTTGCTTTGGGATCCCAAGCCAAAAGCAGGATCCCGTTTTGCTTCGGGATCCCGAGCCAAAAGCGGCATCCCATTTTCTAGAAACTGGATCCCGTTTTGAGTTTCATAAAAGGTTAATATTTTAACCTTTATGAAACAGGATCCTCTTTTGAAATGAGATCTCGTTTCATAAATGATTAAAATATTAACCTTTTATGAAACGGGATCCCATTTTATAAATTTTGAATTTCTGACCCACTTTTTGCTAGGGGTTTTGGGTCAGAAAAAAGGCTTGGGAACCTGACCCTTAGCTTTGGACCTGGTTTGACCTACAAGTTGAAAGTCTTGTCAATGTCACAACAAACTAGTGACTTTGGGCATATGTCTGAAGGCCTTTTTTGTAGAATTTTTTGACGAAATTGAAACCCATTATAAATGAGACAGTGTAGATTCCAAATATGTAATTTTTTTTACAATTGGATTTCTTTTTCTATTTTTCAATTAATTTATAATGAAACAGATCCATAAACTTGAATTATCAGGGTTTTTTAGTATTTTAATAACTTTTTTATTAAAAACATTTGTAAAAAAAATTATAGGTCATCTTATGCGTGACGTACACAACGATTTTTTAAAACACCAAAAATGGCCAATAAAAAATTTTAAAAAAAAATATTCAATAAAAAATTACAAAAAAATATGGAAAACATGCTTCAATGAGTTACAAATATTTTCCCAAAAGTATTTAGAAAAATATGATTATTTAGGTCAAAATATGGATGACGTACACGTGCATGGTATAGTAAAAAAAAATGACTTATAAACAATGGTTTTTAGAAACGCCTATTAAAAATCAATTTGTATCATCTGGGTATTTAAAAAAATTACATATTTGGAAACTAGACTCTGAGTACTACATTTCATATTTAGTGACTTTTTCCAAGATTCCACCTTTAAGTGCTTCAAATTTTTATATCAAATGTGACAAATTCTGAAAATTAGGGAAAACACTTCCACTTTTTGGCCAAAAAGTGGACTCAACTTCTTGCACACACCCTATAGAGAAGCCTTTCTCTTTTCAAAGACATGAAAGGAAAAATAATGAGCTTCATAGTTTTGAGATGAGATAGCATATACAGAAAATCAACTTTTCTCTAGTTTGTCACTGCATAGAACATAGAAGAGAAATAACTACAGGTTCTTAAAACTATGAAACCCTAACTAGGGTTTAAAAAAGGCAAACAAAACATTTGCTCTCCTTATGACATAATGATAAACCAACAAGTTTTCCTCTATTTCATACAAAGAATCTTTCGAAAGGAAATAAAAGGGACCATGTTCATCACATTTTTTCTTAATAGAAGCAACAAGGTACCCTAGTTCCATGCAACCTATTGGCACTCTCAAATTTTGCTAATTTGAAGTGCCTATATTCTTTCGATGTCTCGATAGAGGTCAACTCAACATGCTTCTCAATCTACCCTAGAGCCTACCTTCGTTGATTAAAATCTTGCAAATTAGAGGTTATCTCGCAAATTCGTAAGGTATAAGTTTTTTGGTGCATATGGTAACATGCCTACTCAGTTTTGTGCTTTCAGGATGAGTTTTGATAAACCATTTAGTTCTTTCCTAACTGCAACTAGGCTAGAATTGGTGTTCCAGAAAGTTTGAAATCTCACAATTTTGAGGGCGATCCATTTATTGTTTTGGTCTCAAACTTCTCCAGTTCTAGTTTCATCAAAATCATAGACCATATGATGCATTATTTTAATGCATTCCAGTTGCGGCGAAGGTATCCGACATGTTGGTTTACAAAGAAAGTCCTTGAAATCTTTCGCCGATGCAAATTCTGAAGAAATGGGATTACTCTAAATAATTGACAGTGGCTTTATGCAAATTTTTGTGGCTTTCAAATATCCCATGTGCCCGCAGTGAACAAGCACCATTTACGTGGGAGGAGAAATTAAATATTTGCCAATTGCTAAAGTTGAAAATGTAATTTTAAAAGAAATATTCATTGGCAATTTTAAAATGTTTAAAAGGAAGATGTCATAAATTTAATATTATAACCTTGTGTTATAATAATAAGGCAAAAAATAAAGCCTTCCACTGCCTTATCGCACCATCGCATAGGTCTTCTAGTAGCTCCCCTACTGCTGCACGATGGTGTGAAATCACCATCCTAGGGCAGATTCTGATTTGCAGTCTCCATTACAATGAAAGTTGAGGTGTTTTGACTTTAAGGAGGGGTTTTTTAAGGTGTTTTGATGTGAATTCAGGTAGGTAGTGTTGCAGAAGGAATGTTGCTCATGTTTTTTTTCTTTTGGACAGATTTTGGGGATATTTTTGAGCTTTAAAATGTTGATTCATGGTTTAAATTCATCCCTTGGCCATTCCTATTGCTTGGGCAGAGCTTTTATGTGTATTTGTGATGAATTTCGGGTGCTTGTAGCCATCAAAACACCCTTGAACTATCAAAAATGACCCAACTATGAATGAATTGGGCAAATATGGTTTGAGGAGCGGTTGATATTTGCTCTCCATGTTCTTAAAGGGCTGAGTTCGATCAAAGAGGTTTGAAGAGAAGCTACACAAGCCTTATTTCGCAGTCGCACAAGAATGAGGGAGCCTTTAGACAGGCCATGCAATGACGTGAAAAGCAGAGATGTCCATTGGAAACCAAAATGTGGACAAAGTCAAAGGGGGGAAGAATGCATTAAACATTTAGCTCCATATTTTATTTTATTTTGTCTTCTCCTCATTGTTGTGAATTTTTAATTTCCCTAGGCTCATTGGCAGCAACTTGTGATGAAAAACTCACCTAACTACCAGGATGTAATTAATTTTTAGGGTAACATGCTCTTGTGTCTATAAGAGAACATGTTGTTCCACTTTGTAAAGGGATTCTTTTGGGATTTGGATAGAAGCTATCCACACTCTGGGGAGTAAGTTCCATTACAGACTTGGTTCTTGTGTCTAGGTGCAGAGGTATTTTCTGTTTTGCAAATGTATAAATTTCTGAATGATAATGTTCTTTCCAGATTGAGCTAGATGAGAAACACTTTGTGTGTGTATTGTCTATCATTGTCTCCTTAGGTATAATCATTTTTTTCTTTTGAACAAAGTTATCAAGGGTTTCTAAGTTCTTCAATGTACACTTTCTATGTTGCATATCTGATTTTCTACATCTAGTCAGGGAGTACATTAAACTTGTTTTAGATTAGATATGGGGGAAAGTGTGTAATATCAAAGGATTAGTGAAGTATGGTCATAGATGATACTTTTTCTTGGACATGTTACTGTAAGGCAGTAATATTTTATTTTGGGTCTTCAGGATATGAATTTTCGTTGTCATGAGGGAACATTTGCAGTGATGGGTCTGACTCTATTGCCTTGATAAAGCACAAGTCCAGGATTTGCTTTCCCAAAGGGCCTGGGAAATCAATGAATCTAAAGATAAATCAGATGAATTAAACTATTTCATATTTTATTTTGTTTTAGATTAGGGTCTTTTATATTCTCTGATATGAATAAGTTTGATAATCCAAGAACATTGCCAATCTAGGGTTAATCATATAAATTTTGGTGCATACATGAGAGCATTCTACCTAGTAATGAAATATTTATGGATTGTAAATGAGGGATACCCCCTAGGTATGGCAGAACCTGAAGTGTAGGGGAGATATTAGACAATCTCCCACTCTCTTGGCCAAGTCTTCCATTGAACTTGAGCATAAGAAGTGGCAAATATTTAGAGTTTGATGTGTGTGGGTTTGGGACACAAATAAAATTGGTGACTCTACTAGGGACCATTGCCATATCCATGAGAGAAGATTCTAGAATTTGATTCAAATCTGAGCATTTGGTTCATATTTTAAAAGTTGTCAGACCTAGAAAAGTTTTGTTGCAGCAGATTTAAAGTGGTTATGTGCGACTTTGCTGTCAGAAAGAACCCATAAATAAAATAACCTTTAAGGAGTCTTTAGCTTCTTAAGACTCATTCCTCTACAAAGGAGGTGGTGACTCTGTCTATGAAGAACCTAATAAAGGATACAAAGAAGTTCTAGATCTGCATATTTTCAGTCAAGAAGAAGGGTTAGCAGCTATTGCAGTTGTTCTAGGTATTTTTATTCTGGTTATCAAAAAGAGCTTATGCGAAAACCATGGTGTATGAGTTTTAAATGGATTCCCTGTTAAGTGAAATTAGCACTGGTTAAAAGGGAAATGGTGGAAATAAGTTTGCATACTCTTATGTTGTAAACTTCAACTCATATATTACGATGTAGTATGCATAATTGTTGAAATGATTCATAGAGAAGATGTATTAAGCATAATGATAACAAGGTTAAATATCAGGAAATGCTTGAGTTTAGGTTGTAAATGAGTGAATGCATGGTTGAAGTGTGATGCTTGTGAAAACATATGAATATGTATTATCAGTCCTTCATCCCAGTATGGTGTCAAATTTAACAATGTATAATGATAAGTCCTAGCCATGTAATAAAAGAAGTTTCAGCACTACAAGATATAGAGCCATCAATTTTAGTGGAATTAATGGTTACCCAAATGTTATTCCATTGGAGGTCGGAGATAAGCTACCAAAATTTAGTGGTACAAAGAGTGAATTAGCAGAAAAACACTTGCAGTAGTTTAGTGATCTAATGGATGATTATGAAGTTGACCCTGAAGATGTAATGATGAGATTGTTTGCCCATTCCTTGAAGGATGAAGCAAGAGAGTGGTTCTTGAATTTGTTACCACATTCAATTAGATCTTGGCAAGAATTTCAATCATTTTTTAATGAGCAGTTTGATGAGAGGGTTTGTGTGTATTCTATGCTCATTGATTTCTTCAACATCCATATTGAGAAAGAGGAATTGGTCCTGGCTTTCAATATTAGATTTGTAAAGGCTTTAAAGAGAATTCCATAAAATATCAAACCAAATGATGCATTATGCTTGTTTGTATACCTGGCTGCATTTGATGAGGAATTGAGCTATTTACTAAGAGATAAGGAACTTGCCACATCACATCAGGCTTACAAATTCGCTATGGATATTGAAAATAATAAAAAATATGGAATGCCAGTAGGATGCATGGCTATGAGTGTTGGTTATTGAAAGGTATTTTATATAGATCAACAACGAAAATTAGAGATTATGAATAGTTGTCAAGGTTGTTATTAGTCTGTTGCCCCAGTTTATGCATCATTCCAAGGTGTTGATTATGTCTATCCTAGTGCCATTTTTGAGCCAACAAATGACACAATGCACTTGAATGAAGTAAATATGTTTAAAGCTAAGATTATACATCATAGACCTCTAGAAAATGCATATGAGCAGCCAAGAAGAAAGTGTGTTTTTGAAAACAATATCTTAAGTGAGTTCCAGTTTGTTGTCCATAATCATGTACCAGCATATGCCACATGTCAGATTGAGTACCAAGTTTCTTATCAACAATGTGAAAAGAAATCAAATGATTGTGAAGGGATGTCTCCATCATGTGATATGCAAGAGTTGAGTGGTTTTGATCATGGCTTTGACAATATGGAAGATGTAGTTAATGATGACCCTGCAAAGGTAAAACATGTCCAAAATTGCCCAACCTCTAAGGTTGATGGGAATGATTATTATTCTAGTTTTTTAAGTGAAATTTTGAATGAAGTTGAGTTGGAAGAATTCACAATGTGTGAAAATGACATTGATATGCCAATCCTTAACAAGGAATGTTCATGCTTAAATGATTCAGTTGTGCATAGTTGTGATCATATAGATCAAAATTTGATATCAATTTCATCAGGAAGCATTAGAAAGCTGGAAAGTGATACAGATCATGCAGTTTTAGAGTGCATTTATGTGGTAGAAGTTTTGTATGTAAGGCAATTGGATGATGAAGGTGAAGTCTATGATCAGTTGATGGATGAGGTGTGTTCTTCTCTTGATTCTAGATTTGGCAATGTTGAAGAAGAGTTGGATTTGTTAGATTCAAGATAGACAGCTGAGAGGGGGGGTGAATCAGTTGTCACAAAACTTTCTTCCTTATTAATCACTTAAATCCTTCTTTTAATTCAGCAACATAATAATAAATCAATCATGGAAACATAATACAACAATTCAAGATCAGAAACACATTAACACATATGACACCAAGATTTTAACGTGGAAAACCTAGTTAGGGGAAAAACCATGGGGTGACTAACCCAAGATTGTATTCTCTGTTAAAAAAATAAGAAGAACAAACTAGCACATGCCAATTAGGGCTCACGAGCACACTACTCACAAGAGGCCCACTACCTACAGGAGACACACTATCTATAGAATAATAAATATTACATACTTGAACTGAAGAATAGAATCTTCACCGTGCTTGAGTCAGTTCCATTTAAGCCCAATACTTTTTCTCTACATTTTGCTCTCCTCCTCTCTACCACACTCTCATCTCTGCCAATATACATTTGAAATGACTTCACAACTCTTATTTATACAAGACATTGACTTTGGGATAATCATCCAAGTCGGCACACCTTATAGAGCAAATACAACTTGACTAATTACAAAAGACTTCATGTGGCTCATCACACTATTAGTCACATAGATTTGAGACTTCAATCTTCTTTGAGGAACACACCATGCTTCGCAAAACATCTTCAAAATTATCTGCAAGATGTGTAACTCATCCGGTCGACCAAACTTAGGAAGAACATCATCATCCGGAAGTAATTCTTCAATTATGAGCTCAGTTTTTAATGCAAACCACCAACACAAACTGGACACAATCCAGAGACCCCCACAAGCTTGCCTGAATCACCAAGAACATCCACACTACTTTTGCTTACTAAAATCATTCTCTCCTTCATGCAGAACCTCAAGAACACAGTCTGTCATCACTGTCATATTGGAATAGATGCTTGTGGACCTCCAGACCATGAACCAATTGAGTTGTCAATTTAGATTGACTTCCTAAACACTCCACCATATCCGCAGAACAAGATATTGCATTTCCAAATCTTACCGGACCTATTTGTGTCACTCTGTCACCTTTGAACATCTGCCAAAACCAGTTTTACTCAAGTGGCCATGACTTCTTCAAATCTTCATGCGGACCTCTCAAATCTTTACTAGATCATCTTGAGACACATATCTACAAACCCTTTGATGCGCATCCTTTGATCTTCATCTTAGCTAGGATCTTTACTTCACTGTCTTCATTGTTCTTCTTTATTCCTCATAGGACTAATTTTATCAATATCCTCAGTAAACAACTCATCCAATCCTTGACATCAATGCAACAGGAGTATGTTGACATCAATGACAACACTGGTTAGGCCCATACTTGCAACAAGATTGTCATGTAAAAGATGCAAAGACCTTTGTAATAAAAGTAAATCTCCCTTATGATGAGCCTTCAGATACAATGGACATTGTAAGTCATATTCCTTATTGGTACAGGATGAACCTGCTTTTTGTAAATGATTATGAGTGTGAGGAGTTTGAAGAAAATCAATATGAGGTACTAATGGATAGCATTGAGGATGAATGTTTGAACTTAGCAATTGATCTTGTGCATGAAAATAGTGTATGTTTCATATGAAGCATACTGATGATGTTGTGTAAAGGAATGAAAATCATATAATAAAGAATGAAGAAGTATTTAGTAGCACCGGTAATAAAGAAAATGTTGACTTGCTGACGGTTGAGAAGAGTAATAGCATGTCTTGCAGTGATAAAAATGTTTGTAATTAGGACATTTAAGGAAGTGTCTCTTGTACCAACATTGTTACTGAAAAGGTAAAGGAATACGTAAACATCCAATATGAGGAATCAATTTATGGAATAAATGCTAGTGCTGATGTTTTATTGCAACTCAATCATAGTGATGATGTTCAACTTGAAGATTCTGAATATGAAAAGGGTATTGAAGGATTATATCCAGATAAGGAGCTATCAGAGGATAAAATTTGTGTGGATAAGAAGCACACTTTTCTTAATAAGATTGAATCAAAGATATTTGTTTCCATGCATAAGACTGATTTTGGGGATAGAAGACATTATAAACACATAAATGATGTATTTGACCCATGTTTTCTATACCTATTGTTTGAAGAGGTTTTTCAACCACTCCAAGGTTGCAAAGAGTAGATTGATTGGTGTGTGGTTGAATGTAGAATAATTAGTAGTATGGTGGTGTATTTGCAATACAATATCAGTCAGGATGTAGTTGATATTAATGCCTTCAGTTTGAATCAGAAGAAATCAAATGAAAATAGGGTATGTGATAGAGGAGGATACTAGTTTTTCATTTTTGGGGGCCTGAGGCCACCAAATAATGTTTGAAGGTCTAAATTTTGATGTAAGATGGAGCATTTACATGGTATCCCAATGGATTAGGCACATGGTCTACATCCTGGAGATAATTGGTGTCTCACCATTTGTAAGAGGCCTGTGTCCCCGAACATGAGCCACTGTTGGCACCCTCAAATTTTGCAAATTTGAAGTGCCTATATTCTTTCGATGTGTCGACAGAGGTCAAGTCAGCATGCTTCTCAATCTACCCCAGAGCATCTATTCATGTATAAAATCACCAACATGGTAAACTTCAGGAATGTGGGATTGATCCCTGGAGTAAACTCTAGATTTTAAAAAAGTTAGCTCTTCCTTTTTATGGGAGGTTTTGGAAAGGGAAGAAAAAACAAGATTACAGATACAATGTAAAACTAACCTGCTAAGGTGATGTACCAGATTTATATTCTAATCCTACAATAAGCACAGTGACTACACCTTCCTGATTCCTATTATGTTAAAGAGTCACATGCATGATCAACATAAACAAGTTATAAAATAGATTTATATTCAAAGGCTACACTCAAAGAAACTTGCAAGATAGACCCAGAAATACATCACAAAATGGCACAAAACAGAAGCTTTTTCATTAATAGATTCGACAAAGTACATAAGGCACAAAATAGGCACAGATACACAATGCTTTTCTTTTTGATTAACGAATGTAAAGGAAAAATGACACAAATATGGTCTCACAGCAAAACTCTTAGCATATATTAATTTTCTATATTTTTTTCCGATCCATATGAATACGAAAAATACCCTACTTATAGCATGGAAAATGGAGCTCGAGACGCCACCAGCCACTGAGATTCTTTAACTGCCTGTGCAACTAAACTGAAATTGTTCTCTTAGTGGCCCATGCACAAGAGATCTTCTAGATTGTGAAACTTGCCCTTGACCCTATTTGTTACAATAGTCACAATGAGTCTTTGATATTTTAGATCCTCCCACCTCTTTCTCGCATTCTGGTTGGTCGATGTAGTGGATACGACTCAATGACTGTGAGTACCATTGGGATAGATGGCATCCTTCATGAGCTTCTTAAAGACTCAAAAAGTGATACATGGAATCTTCACACTCCTTAGGATGGGTCTCTTCAAAAACCTTCTTCAATCGTGTGCATACGTGACACTTGGCACCATCAGCTTCTTCGAATAATTGCCCAAAAGTTAACTAATTCTTAGGCACATGGTAAGCTCCCCAAACTTCAAAATTGGGACACGCCACACATAGGCGACATTATAAAGTTTTTTTTTATTTGCCCCTATTCAAACACCTGCCATGGCAACACGTGGTGTTGTTCGCATCTCTTTGGAACTAGCTTTAATACTTTGGCCCCCACCAAAAACTGCTCCAACATTTATAATAAAGTGAATAGAAAAAGAGACATGCAGTAGGCTCTGCCTTCTTCATAAAAGGGACACACGTCGCCCATGTGCACATTCTAAAAAGCTTTCACAAAAGACTTTCCTTGAATACCCACCATGGCAACACATGGCGTTATCCGCAATGACTTAGAACTTTATAAAGAAAGAGAGAAAAAGAATGTGAACATAGACACATGGCAACCTTTTGAGCATTGTAGATTTATAAAAGACACCTAGCACAACCCAAGACCACAAAACTCTACACTTGCTACTTTTCATCAATCCTGCCATGTGGCACCTTCGCGTTGCATATTAAAAACTTTACTTAACTACTTCTTCAAAGCCCCATCACACTGACACTTGGCACAACCTGCACAAGCTTTACTTGCCATAGAAAATTGAAACAAAATGTAGAGTTTTATCTCTACAGTTCTTGGCAACTCATTCGAGACTCTATGTCTGCATATAGAGAACCCAAGAAATACACAAAAGATACAAAATTTCAAAAAATACACTATCACAACAAAAGAGATTCATAATTTCTATGATACAGCTTGATACCCAGACCACACTAAATCTGACAAGCATTTTCTCTTCTGTAGAGCCTAGAATACGAGATCCAAACTAATGATATCCTTATGGGAAAAAGACTGGAGAATCTGCACCACTACATGTAGCTGAAACTCAAGCTGGGCCATGGGAATTAGAGTCAATTCAACTTCCTGTGCACTTAAAGAATCACTTAGACCTTGGAAAATAGTCTGATCATTTTGCTTTAACAACAATAAGGCCTTGATTTGATCAATCATTAATACTGTGCTATTGTTAGGGAAAGGGGATGGAAGCCCCATTAGTACCAACTTCTCTATGTGCTCCTTCATATCCTTGACACCTTTCTTCAAAACATTCAGAAGGGTCTTGCATGTTGTCATAGCTCCATTGCAGCTCAAAATTTCATTAACCTTTTCTACGATAGTCAATCTATCACTCACCCATGCAGCTAGCAAAGCTTCATATGTGGCATCATACAATTTCTATAACAAGAGCTAAGAATCTGTGACTCTTAAAGATATAGTGGATAGAGTAGCCTCAACTGAAGACTCCACCTTTTCACACAGCTATTGAGTTTTTAGAAGAAAACTAAGAGTAGGCTTGAGCTACGAAACCTCATCAAAGATTCTCTGCCATGAAGACACATAAAGCTCTTTCACCATTTCAAGCACTCTAGTATTCTAGGGTCTCTAACTCAATTCAATTGTCAATTGCTTATTCTTTTCCATCTCAGCCATCTATTGAGCTTGGTAAGCACTGCTCTTGCTGAAGGCTTTGCAGTAGTTGAGACAACTCTTGGATCTTGTCTCAGCACTTTTTCTCTGCCATGGCCTTTTCTTGCTACAATGTGGTTGTAATGGCCTTAGCCTATGTAAGCTCAACTTGTAAATCTATGACTTTAGTCTCTAATGCCTAGTATATCTCTAGAGTCATAGTAGATTGCATATCCTTATTCAAGGTGTCGATCTCAATATCTTTGGCCTTTATCTCAGTAGAAACACTATTAATTGTGGCTTTAGTCTTTGTTGAATCTACTTCTACTTTTTGAAGCTTCCTTGCTACCTTCAGATAATCAATTGTAACTTCTACAGAAGTCTCCTTCATTAACTCAACTTTATCCTGAGCCCTAAAGTGAGTCATGTCCATAACCACTGCATTCGTAATATAATCCTCTAGTTTCATCTGCTCAAGTGGGTTAACTATATTGGGAGTCATATGAGCAATGGTCAGGGACTGTTGGATAGGATCAAAAAGAGATTTCATATGGGGGTAGAAAGGCTTTTTCTTTCTTTCATTCTTTTCTTCTCCCTTCTAGCTTCCCTTGTCTTTCTAGCAGTGTCTGCTTGAGTTTGAAATATAGGCGGGGTAGCAAGGAGTCCTCCAGCAAAAGGATGACCTTGTGGTAGGCCATAGGGAATGGTTGTAATCTGCTAGCTAGGGTCAATTTGAGTCATAACCCTCCTCGGCATAGATGGGAAGAATAAGGGCAATGTAATGGCCTAAGATTGGGTCAAGGCCGAGGAACTGCCTGTAGGTGCAAAAGATTGGAGTTACCTAATGAACTTAATATTTCTCCATATTTAATGTTTCAAATCTAACAAAATATCATGAAGGTGAGTTTCAGGGAGATGTAATAGGGGCACAGATGAATATTCTAGTATCTACTTCACAGAAGGAGGAGGTTGAGACAATTTTGGACAGGCGTGTGAGTAGGAGCACAAGGAACAAGCAATACTTTGAATATTTGGTAAAGTGATTTGGAAGACCTATTTTGGACTCATCTTGGTTATTAGAAATAAAGATTAGAAGGTTTGGTTTTCCTCTTGATAAGTGATAGGATCACTTTTATTTCTTCCCTAGGTGTCTGATGCAGGGGCATTGATACTGAAGAATCTAATTTTGGCATTATTTTTTCTTCTTTAATGCTTGAACCAAATTTGGGTGATGACTAGTTGAGGAGGAAATAGTCTCCGTCAGACTTTATTCCCACTCTCTTCTGATGGCACAGAGCACTTATCTATTTTTTATCATGGTAACTTGTGGTGGATTAATTCTTGGAGTTTCTTTTTGGTCGTGGAAACTAATGGGAGTTAATGGCATGTCCATTTGTGGCAGCTAGGAGTTTTAGCACTTCTGTATTGGCAATAATAATCACTCACACAGTATTCTTTATTACTTTTGTCAATAAGGAGCAACAACAGGTTGGAGGTATTTGAAGGATTTCCTTTTCTATCTGTTAGTGGTATTGTCATTTGAATGAATTTAGGAGCGATATTTGTGGAGGAAAAGTATTCATGGGAGGTCTGATTCATTGGTGTAACAGAACCGCCTAGTAGAGTGTTGTTTGGTCTTAGATTTGTTGAGGTTGTTGAGTTGCAAATCATGACCATGATCATTTTTGGATTTTAATTTGTAGTTTATTTCTAAGAAACCTAATAAAGTGTGTATGTTTTTTGTTGTCTACTACATCATGGAGCCCAATCTAGAGCATACAATCATAAGAACCTAATGGAATTGAAGACTTCCTTGGCTCTATCTACAGCTCCATTAGACAACTAGAATTTGTGTGTGTTTAAATTCCACTTAAACAAACTATATAAATCCAGGCGGAGGCCACATTGTATGCATGTATAAACACATGTCACATGGTGCAACATCTACAGAGAGTCCCTATTCAAAATCCTACCGATGAAGGCCTCTCCCTCCTGAAAATCATAAATTATCATAGCCTCCCACCATTTCCCTACACTGATGAATACATCCTTGACAAATGCACTTCCAATGGAGAAGGAATACTCTTGATCTTGTGTCAAGTCAAAAATATTGGAAACAAATGATGTTGCCATCTCAAAGCCTTTGATTTATCTATCACCTGATTGGAAAAGAGAATAACCAAGGACGCAACGTATTGCAAACTCAACACTATCACAATCCACCTCAAAAATCTGTCTAAGAAACACGGTATTGATGACACTCTGGTATATAGGTTCACCATCCACCTGGGGAAAGAAGATATGAAGATTTAGCATCCAGAGAACCATTGGGCATAATCTCTAAAACAATTCACCACTAATAATACTGTGAATAGTATAAAATAAACTCACTTAGCCTCTAGTATATATGTCCTTCAAATTTAGCTTGATGTTAATGGAAAATTTTTCATACTTGTGCCAATTATAAGATGTGGCACAATTCTCTTGAGAGAGAAATTAGAATTGTTTAGTGGTAATTATATTCTTCGTACTTCTAAAAAGATGAAGTATTCAAATGTGGCATCCATTTTCCTTTCTATTTATCTTCTCAAAGATTCCAATTATGTTGTCTCTGGTGGTACCTGTGTGGGTTTAGAGTTTTGAGTCTAAAAAATTGCAAGTTTTTATTTGTATAAGCTTTTAAACCTAGGTTCCTAAGTCTTGTTCACTTTGTCTTCTAATTTCATGTTGACTACTTCTAGTAGGTTCCTAGTAATCTAAATTACAACTTGAAGCCTTTAAGACCATGAGGTGATCGGCCCTAAGTCCTAGCATTACCCTTTGTAGGCCAGGAAAATCTTAATTTATACATCCTAAGTCCTCATAAGGGCCAAAAAGTGACATGTGGTAGTATTTCACAGCGTCATAGAGCCTTGAAGATGATGTCATCATCCTTATGTGGGGCCACAAAATGAGGACATCTATCAATGAATTTGGGCTTACAGCCCCTTGATCGGGGATTCTAAATCAACAAACTATGTGCTACCAGCTGTCAAGGTAAGAAGTGATCTGCAGAAAAGTTAAGATCTCATGGTAGCACAGGTGCACAGAAGAATCCTAGTACATGTAAAGGTCTATCGTGTGGTCGTGAAATGGAGACATGTGGCCTCCTCTTGAGAAAGGAATGAAGTTATATATAAAGAAGGATGTGTGGAGGCTTTAGCACACTCACGCAGAGGAAGTTGATGGTGGTCCATTTCCTACTACAATTATGTGAAATGGAGACATGTGGCCTCCTCTTGAGAAAGGAATGAAGTTATATATAAAGAAGGATGTGTGGAGGCTTTAGCACACTCATGCAGAGGAAGTTGATGGTGGTCCATTTCCTGCTACAATTATGTGAAATGGTGCCACGTGTCCACATCGGACAAAAGGCAAAGGAGTCAGCCAAAGAAGTACATCCAACATGGCTCATTTCTATTGTCTAGAGACTTTTCAATGAGGAAGACATGGATTTTTAAATCTGGCAAGTGAATGACAATCGTAGATTTCACAAAGGGAGAATTGGATCAACGACTCAGGTTTAATTTTTTTATGGTGAACATTGTAGGTGCCTTGTGACATGAATTTGAGTTAACTCCAAAGCTATTATCCATTAATTCCTCAGACCCTGGGCTATGAAGCTTCCTAAAGGGTGAAATAAGGGCTTTCTACATCATTTTCACAAGCACAAATAGAGTCCCGACACACAGTAAGCTTTCAGACAAATGAGAGAAGGAATTTTAGGCTTCTGCAAGCACATAACTAGTAAGTTTACTCTGTTTGACTATGCTCTATTGAATTATAAGTTGATTGCTTGTCTGGAGGGTAGAATATTGTTGAAATAAGAAACCCTAAGTTTGATAGAAATATTCTAAAGAAATGAGTCAAACCAATCAGCCCTACATGTCAAAACGAAGTTTGGATGAGGACCTCATGTTCCAATTCCTAGGGTCTATCAGACGTCCTATGAATGTGTACGGTCCCGGGGGGTGAATGACAAAATTTTGGACCTCTAGTACAATTGCAGAGATACCATATTGCCTATGTCAGGTTGGGTTCTCTTTAAGCACATGTATGATAGAATAGACTTCAAGGTCCTAGTTTGTAACGCTTGGTGGTTGAACCTAGCCAAGCTGATATGCTCGAATGTGTTACCCAGCCTAGACTTGGTAAGGGAAATTGCACAAAGATATGACCCTCAGACAAGATCAGTCCTAGCAGGAAATAGCGCCATAATGATAAAACTCACAAAGGACTATATCTCATCTATATTTATCCTGAACCCTGTAGCCATTGAGAAAATTGACCTGAATGCCTTGAAGGAAGGATACAAAATTGTTAGACGTAGAGATAGAGCCTTCAACCTACCCAAGTACATACTAAAGGGGGTAGATGGAAAATTGGTAAAGATATCAGATAGGGAGGAGGAGCCCTTTGAGTTCTCCCAATTTATGCACTATTTTGTAAGAACTTACCACAGTCTCTGTCAAGTACTTGGGAGAGATGCCATGGATAGAATGCCAATTTATTTAATGATGATATAAGTTAACATTCAAGATCCATCCACAAAAAATCCATATGATTATGACTCATACATAGAAGAAAAATGCATAAGCATATGATTGGGGTTAAAAGAAAAATATATACTATGGATGCTCATGTAGATTTTACATAGTACTCATTGATGTGCCGTATGATTTTGTTTTCTATATCAGGTATGTGGCACAGGGATTTACATGTTAAAGAGACTGATTTAGAGGAAAACATGTTGGACATGCATTGCATTGATTTTGATTATGTGATTTTTGAGAAACACTTTGTACAGAGAATAATTGGGTTTTTAGAGTGAGAGGGAGAAAGGATATGATGTAGAGCACACAGTGGAAGCTTCAAAAACTTAACAATAGACTGTATCAGTGAGAGTGTGACTCATGTTTTGGCGATATGTCCTTATCGGTCAAACATATCCCGTCAACCACCTTGTCATTTATCTGGCCGATCCCTTAACTTTCCACGATGACATTCATTTGTCGGTGTGACTTTCCTTGTCGGTGAGTGCTTTGAATGTGCTCCGGATACACCAATAGAATAGCTTGTATATGCTTTCATCTGACCCGTAATCATTGGTTTCCTTCATTATCACTATCAGTCAACCACTTGCATCTAATACAATGTATATGTGCGATGTACATTCAAACATACAACCCAAATATGCATTTAATGGGACTAACCATTGCCCTAATGCAATGTATATCCTCAATATACATTTGTAAGATACATTTGAAAACATGCGTTCAGAATATGTATTTAGCGTAGCCAACTGTTAACTTTCCTTGTATTGTATGAAATGCACTTTCGCCACATACAGCTACAACATACACTTACGAGATACACACGAACATTCTGTTGCAAGTATGGACCTAACTGGTATTGTCATTGATGTCAACATACTTATGTTGCATTAATGATAAGGATTGGATGAGTTATATGTTGAGGATATTGAGAAAATTAGTCTCAATCAGGAATAGTGAAAAACAGTGATGATAGCAAGGTAAAAGCTCAAGACAGGTTAAGAATCAGAGGATGTGGATTAAAGGGTTTGTAGATATAAGTCTTAAGATGTTCCAGTAGAGATTTCAGAGATCCGCATGAAGATATGAAGAAGTTGTGATCGCTCAAGTAGAACCGGTTCTGGTAGATGTTCAGAGGAGACAGAGTGATACAGATAGGTCTGGTGAGATCCGGAAATGCATTCTCTAGTTCTGTGGATTTGAGGAAGTGTTGGGCAAGTCTGTGTAGTGTGTTAACTAGATTGGTTCATGGTTTGAAGGTCCGCAAGTATCTATTCCTTTGTGACAGTAATGGCAGACTATGTTCTTAAGGTTCCATATGAAGAAGAGAAGGATTTCAGTAAGTAGAGGAAGTGCAGATGTTCTTGATGTTTCAGGCAAGTTTGTGGAGGTCCTTGGATCATGTTCAGTTCATGTTGATGGTCCGCATTAGAATTGGGGTCCCAAAAAAGAAGAATAACTTCCAGATGATGATGTTCTTTCTGTGACTGGTCTACCGGATGAATTATACATCTTGTGGATGTTCTTGTGGATGTTTGCCGACTTAGATGTTTGTTCCTAAGTTGATGTCATGTATAAATAAGGGATTGCAAAGTCATTTTAGAGTGTGATTTGTGGAGATGAGTGTGTGGTAGCGAGGAGAAGAGCGAAAGGCAGAGCAGAAGGTTTGAGCTTAAATGGAATTGACTCAAGCATGGTGAAGATGCTAATTACAAGTTCAAGTATGTGATACTTATTCTTTTGTAGACAGTGTGTCTCTTGTAGGCTGTGAGCCTCTTGTGAGTACTGTGCTCAGGCAGTGAGCTTGAATTGGCATGTGCCATTTGTTCTTTCTATTCTTCTAACAGAGAATATTATCTTGGGTTAATCACCCTGTGGTTTTTCCCTTAACCGAGTTTTCCACGTCAAAAATCTTGGTGTTATGTGTGTTAATGTGTATCTGCTCTTAACTTGTTGCATTATGCTTTCATGATTGATTTACTATTATGCTTGTGTGGAGTTAAGTATTTGATTTGGAAGAAAGTTTTGGATAAATGATTCACCCCCCCTCTCAGTTGTCTACCCTAAGTCTAACAATTGGTATCAGAGCCAAGTTCCACTAAAAGGAGCTTAACCGCTTGAGGAGATCCAGGATGTCATCTTACAAGAAGGATAGTCCGAAGTTTGATGGAACCAACTTTGCTCTTTGGAAAGTTTGCATGAAATGTCACTTACAGTGTATGGGAATGGCATACTAGTCCATGGTTACAAAATAGAATGTACCTCCATAGGGCGGTCTGACAACCCTAAATAAAATCACAGATGCTGAAAATAATTTGCGGACCAAAAAGGCTCTTCTAAGCACATTATCTGACTCAGAGCTCTCAAATGTTATTGATCTACCAACTGGCTTTGATATTTGGAATAAACTGGAACTTTTGCATGAAGGAGACTAGTATGTTAAATGTGCAAGGCTACAAGGTCTAAAAGGGAAATTTGAAAAACTGAAGATAAGAGATGATGAAATTTTTACCTCTTTTATGCTAAGAGTGAATGAGCTAGTTTGTGGAATTAGAAATGCAGGTGGAACCCTGAGTGAAGAAGAGATCATTGGCAAAGTTCTCAGATCCCTTCCTGCTTCTTATAAAATCAAGGCTTTTGCAATCGAAGAATTTAGAGCCCCCACAACAGTCACAAGAGATCAATTGGTTGGTAAGTTAGCTACTTTTGAAATGGCTGAGTTTGGAGATGATCCTCCAAAGACTAAATCTGTATTTAAAGATAGTGCCTCTGTAAAAGGAAAACAAAGGTTTGATCTGAGAGAAAACTCTTCAAGGAAATCATCATGGTATGAAAATGTAAGAAAAGACTTGGAAGAAGAAGAAGTTGAAACTACTCATCTTGAAGCTCTTATTGCAAAAAGACTGCCAAAGGATCCGGTAAGTATGAGGGAAAATTGCCTTTTAAGTGTTTTAACTGCAATAAGATTGGTCATTTTGCATCAAGGTGTCCGGAAAGATTTTCTAGGCCAAACACTAATAGACCAAGATTCCAAAAGAATTGTTGCTATGCTCATGAAGGAGATGATGAAGGAGTAACAGATGATGAATCAGAAAAAGGAGACAAATCTGGAAGTGACTGGGTGTTCATTGCCATCAAGGAAGAAGATCTAATGCCCTCTGAATCTGTCAATCATAAAGTTGAAGAAAAAGCCCTAGCTGCCCAAGTTGAAGAGAAGGATGATTGGGTCATTGACAGTGGTTGCTCTCACGATATGACAGGTGACAAAAACAAGTTCATAGATTTGGAGAGATATGAAGGAGGAGTGGTAAAGTTTGGTGATAACTCTGCTGGTAGAATCAGAGGTAGAGGAACTATTTCTTTTTATGGAAAGAACAAAACTGGTAATGTATTATATGTTGAAGGATTAAAGCACAATCTCCTCAATGTTGGATAGTTGGTGGACAAAGGCTATGGAAAGTGCAAAATTTTTGAAAGTTCTGGAACAAAGATTGCATCTGATACCCAAACAAAAGGTAACATCTTTCACTTGGCTGGTACTGGTAAAAGTTGCTTATTTGTTCAAGTTGATCAGAGTTGGTTATGGCATAGAAGAATGTGTCGTGAACTTTGATAATATCATCAAGATAAGCAATACTCAGGCTGTAAGAGATCTTCCAAAATTGGTAAAACCTACAAATAGTTTGTACAAAGAATGTCAGTTGGGAAAACAAAGTAGAATCTCTTTCAAAAGCAAGGAACAATCTTCTACCAGATTATTAGACTTGGTTCATACTGACTTATGTGGTCTGGCAAGAATCAGGAGGAGTGTGCAAGGTGATAGATACTTCATGTTGCTAATTGATGACTATTCCCGAATGATGTGGGTAACCTTTCTAAAAGAGAAATCAGAAGCTCTT
This sequence comes from Cunninghamia lanceolata, assembly GCA_027924645.1. NCBI lineage: Eukaryota > Viridiplantae > Streptophyta > Pinopsida > Cupressales > Cupressaceae > Cunninghamia > Cunninghamia lanceolata. The sequence goes on along the minus strand of BSBN01000749.1, from coordinate 1,921,546 downwards.
GAGAAATTCAAAATATTCAAAGCTATGGCAGAAAATGAGACTGGATTGAAATTGAAATGTCTAAGGTCTAATAGAGGTGGTGAATTCACATCCGGTGAGTTCATAGATTTTTGTGAGAAACATGGAATAAAGAGACAATTGTTTGCTCCCAGGACACCACTGCAAAATGGAGTGGTTGAGAGAAAGAACCGGACCATCCAGGAAGCATCTAGGACCATGATGATGGAAGTAAATGTTCCCCAGATCTATTGGAGGGAAGCTGTCAGTGCTGCAGTCTATACTCTCAATCAAGTTCAAATTAGAAGCAATACCGATAAGACTCCTTATGAATTTTGGTTTGGTATTACACCCACTGTAAGGTATTTCAGAGTGTTTGGTAGCAAATGTTACATCAAGAGAGATGAAGATCTATGTAAGTTTGATGCTAGAAGTGATGAAGGAATATTTTTGGGTTATTCTACTCAAAGCAAAGCATACCGGTGTTATAATAAGAGATTGAGAAAGATTATAGAAAGTATTAATGTGAAGGTTGATGAAGGAATCGAAAAACCCTCAAGGTTTTATGAGTATGATGAAGATGATTAGAATAATGCTCTAGTTCAAGGTGCCCAAGTCCCTCCTGAAAAACATATTCAAGGTGATCCGGTAAGTCAGGGAGACGAGATAAGTTTCAATGAGCCTGATCAAGAATTAGAAATACAAGAAACTCCCAAAGTTCCAAGGTATGTGAGACTGAACCATTCTGAAGATTAGATCATAGGTGACAAAAGCAAAGGTGTACAAATAAGAAGAAGAATTGCTCAAGATTCAGATGAGTATTGTCTAATTTCAAAGATTGAACCAAAGACAGTAAATGAACCCTACAATGATGAAAACTAGACTAAGGTAATGGAGGAAGAATTGATGCAAATTGAGAAGAATCACACTTGGGATCTTGTTCCCAGACCTAGAAACAAAAATGTGATTGGAACCAAATGGGTCTTCCGGAACAAATTGAATGAAGTCGGTGACGTGATCAAAAATAAGGCCAGATTAGTTTGCAAAGGCTACTCTCAAATAGGAGTTGATTTTGAAGAAAATTTTCCTCCGGTGGCAAGAATTGAAGCAGTCAGATTATTTCTTGCATTTGCTGCCTTCAAAGATTTCAAAGTGTATCAGATGGATGTCAAGTCTGCCTTCCTGAATGGTGATTTCGAAGAAGAAGTGTACATTGAGCAACCGGATGGACTTCAATTGTCTGACAATGGTGATATGGTCTGTAAGTTGAAAAAGGCACTGTATGGACTGAAGCAAGCCCCAAGAGCCTGGTATGAATGACTGGATAAACATCTCTTAAAGATTGGTTTCAACAAAGGTACTGCTGACAGTAATTTATAGTTCAAAATTGATTATAAAAACATCTTAGGTGTTGAAGTGTTTGTTGATGATATCATTTTTGGAGGAAAAGATAGTTTGTGTAAAAATTTTGCAAATCAAATGAAAAGTGAGTTTGAGATGTCCATGCTTGGGGAAATGAATTTCTTCTTGGGTCTACAAATCACTCAAACAAAGAAAGGTACCTTCATTTCTCAAACCAAATATGCAAGAGAATTGTTGAAGAAATTTGGGATGGAAGACTCAAAGCCAATGAACACTCCCATGGCAACCGGATGTAAATTAAGTAAAAATGATGACTCTCCTAAGGCTGATCAGACAAAGTACAGATCAATGATTGGAGAACTGTTGTATCTCACTCAAACTAGACCAGACATTATGTAGGTTGTTGGTCTTGTTGCAAGATTCCAGGCTGATCCTAGAGAATCTCATGTCATGGCAATCAAAAGGATTTTTAGATATCTAAAAGGGACAGTTGAGTATTGTCTGTGGTATCCTAGAGATCATGATTTTTCTCTTCATGCATATACTAATGCAGATTGGGCAGGAGATGTGGATGACCGGAAGAGCACCAGTGGTGGAGCATTCTTTTTGGGAAAGAGATTGGTTTCTTGGCTAAGCAAGAAACAAGAGGCAATATCTCTGTCCACAACTAAAGTAGAATATATTGCAGCAGTAAGTGGTTGCACTCAAGTATTGTGGATGAAGCAGATGTTAAGATATATCAAAGTGGAGTATGAGGAGCCTATCACAATTTTTTGTGATAATTCAAGTGCAATAAACATATCTAAGAATCCGATGTTGCATTCAAAGACTAAACATATATCCATCAAGTTTCACTTCCTGAGAGAACAAGTGAACAAGAATGAAGTCAAATTGGAGTTTGTGCCTTCCAAGGATCAGATTGCAGACATCTTCACAAAACCTCTGCCTAAGGACTCTTTTGAGTATCTAAGGGAGAAGTTAGGGGTTATTGCCCCTCCGGTGATGAACTAAGGTGCATCAGTTCAGTGCATATCACAGTCACATCTTGTGGTCCTGACTGATGATGGGGAGCTGCTACTTAGGGGGAGCAGCAAATATGATTCTGAAGTGGTAAAGTTGCAAGTATGAGCCCTTTGCCATTAATGTCAAAGGGGGAGAGAAGACATGTGAAAAACAAGTGGTTGCTGATCAAAGGGGGAGTAGCAATGGGAAAGAAGAAATGTGAATGATGGTTGCTAATAGGGGGAGTTGTGACAGTAAAGAAGAGTTCTTGTCTTGATGGTCAAATTAGTTTTTCACATCATATGTTGGCATCAATGACAAAGGGGGAGATTGTTGCAAGTATCGGCCTAACTGGTATTATCATTGATGTCAACATACTTCTATTGCATTAATGATAAGGATTGGATGAGTTATATGTTGAGGATATTGAGAAAATTAGTAGCAATCAGGAACAGTGAAGAACAGTGATGATAGCAAGGTAAAAGCTCAAGACAGGCTAAGGATCAGAGGATGCAGATTAAAGGGTTTGTAGATATGAGTCTTAAGATGTTCTAGTAGAGATTTCAAAGATCTATATGAAGATATGAAGAAGTTATGATCACTCAAATAGAACCATTTCTGGTAGATGTTCAGAGGAGACAAAGTGATACAGATAGGTCCGGTGAGATCCAGAAATGCATTCTCTAGTTTTATGGATTTGAGGAAGTGTTGGGGAAGTCTGTGTGGTGTGTTAACTAGATTGGTTCATGGTTTGAAGGTCCGCAAGTATCTATTCCTTTGTGACAGTAATGGCAGACTGTGTTCTTGAGGTTCCGGATGAAGGAGAGAAGGATTTCAGTAAGTAGAGGAAGTGCAGATGTTCTTGGTGTTTCAAGCAAGTTTGTGGAGGTCCTTGGATCATGTTCAGTTCATGTTGATGGCCTGCATTAGAATTAGGGTCCCAAAAAAGAAGAATAACTTCTGGATGATGGTGTTCTTTCTGTGACTGGCTGACCGGATGAATTATACATCTTGCGGATGTTCTTGTGGATGTTTGCCCACTTAGATGTTTGTTCCTAAGTTGATGTCATGTATAAATAAGGGATTGTGAAGTCATTTCAGAGTGTGACTTGTGGAGATGAGTGTGTGGTAGTGAGGAGAAGAGAGAAAGGCAGAGCAGAAGGTTTGGGCTTAAATGGAACTGACTCAAGCATGGTGAAGATGCTAATTACCAGTTCAAGTATGTGATACTTATTCTTTTGTAGACAGTGTGTCTCTTGTAGGTAGTGAGCCTCTTGTGAGTAGTGTGCTCAGGCAGTGAGCCCTAATTGGCATGTGCCATTTGTTCTTTCTATTCTTCTAATAGAGAATATTATCTTGGGTTAATCACCCCATGGTTTTTCCCTTAACTGGATTTTCCACGTCAAAAATCTTGGTGTTATGTGTGTTAATGTGTATCTGCTCTTAACTTGTTGCATTATGCTTTCATGATTGATTTACTATTATGCTTGTGTGGAGTTGAGTATTTGATTTGGAAGAAAGTTTTGGACAACTAATTCACCCCCCCTCTCAGTTGTCTACCCTAAGTCTAACACATTCAACTGCGATATACACATGAATTGTCCCCTGACATACTTTAGCGATATACACACAGAATGTATATCCAGTGAAAGAACACAAAATCTTACGCCGATGCACATGATCACCCTAACTACTCTTCAGGCATAGTACTACCTTCGTTCAGAATATGAAATACTCTACCAATAACCCAGTCCCGCTGATGACATTCCAACACTTAGGCAAACTTCTCTTCACCCAAGTTTTGACTACACCCTAGCACATGAAGATGCTAGGTTGGTCTACTCCGCAGCATAGTCGATCTAATCCATTCTGCCGTCGAATAGAACACAAATGCCAAAAATAGAAACATGAAACAAAAACATATATATACATAGAGAAGTCATTCCACTAATTTTGATAGAAATCTTATTAGTGGAATGCTTCATATCGACATTTTGTAACAATGGGAAAATAGGACAGAAAGGAAATCTACAGCTATGCAATTTGTATTTACAGAGAATGGAAAACGGAATTGACAACATAGAAAAGGTCGATTCCTCCTTCTTAATGCTAGATTACAATATCATATGACTGATTATAATCTCAATCCCTAATCTGTATGCATTTGACTCATTTCTCTAGATTTTATAGATTCACCCAGAAGAACAACAACCCTATTCCCAGTGGCTGGGAGAAAAACTAACTGACTCCAAGTGGCTGGGCGAAAACCCACTGTCTTATTTTAATTTGACAATTGCAACCTAAGTACTTGGGACTTACAAATAGAAATTACGTGCATTGGTCGAATAGACCTTATTACAACATAAACTTAATGACTTGTGCTAGGTGCCCTTACACCATACTCCCAGGGTTGAAAATAACTCAAGTCCCTTGAGGAACCAAGTCTGAAATATTAACCCCATGCTTGATGATGTCTTCCTCACTCATCCAGGTAGCATGTTCATCAAGTAAACCATGCTATTTGACTAGATACTACTTGTAAGTATTATGTTTGGTCTACTTCTAAACTTTGGTGTCCCAAATACATTCCAACTAAACTGGTTGGCTGGGTGGAAGATCAGAAATCCATTCTACATATTCTGCTCCTGTCTCTATTACATTGGCTCCTCTGTATGGAAACAAATCTGCCACATTAAAGATGGGTGAAATTGCCAATCCTGGAGGAAGTTTGATCTCATAGGCAGTAGGCCCAAATTTGTGTACAATCTTGCATGGACCTATCTTCTTCATGAGGAGTTTTGTTGGCTGCCTTAGGAAGTCTTTCCTTCTTTAGATACGCCATCACCAAATCCTCAACTTTGTATTGGACATCCCTTTTTTTCTGAGCAGCTCTCTCTTTGTATTTCTCTGTGTTCTTCTAGATAGTTTTCCTTATAGCATCATGGATATCCTTCATACTGACTACAAAATCTTCTCCTTGTGCACTTCTTTTCTCCATGTTCTAGAGATCCCTGAGCTCCAAAATTCCCCTGGGATGAACCCCATATACAAATTCAAAAGGGCTCTTTCCCATGCTCCTATTAACAGAATCATTATATGCAAATTCTGCCTGTGGGATGATCATATCCCATGCGTCTCCATGTTGTTTGGTCAAACATCTCAAAAGATTACCCAAAGATCTGTTCACCACCTCAATTTGTGTCATGCCCACATTTCCCATGCAGTCACAACACGTAAACATGCCTGTTATGTCCACATGCGTGATGTGGTCATGATACGAACTGTCAAAATTTTTCCCTTACTACTTGAAATTTTCCCCATCGCACGTGTAAGCGTGCTCGGTTGCGTATGTTTAAGTCGTCAAAGTTACTGTTGCTAACAGAATATTCTTCACACGTGTGCATGTTGATATTGATCACTATGTTTATGTCGGTTTAATTTTCAGCGTTTAGGATTCCCTTGATAGGTGGTTGATCTTTAACTGGATTTCCCAGTTTATTTCAATACTGGCTCGCATTTCTACTTTTATTACATTCCATCGTCTTTTTATTTAATTATCTATTTATTTCAATAAATTGTCTCATTTTCATAGTCTACCATTTGGTAATAATTCAACTTTGAGATCGCAGTTGCTATTACAGATCGATCTGTTGAATTTTAAATATTAAATGTCAAAATTAATTGTCTAATTATTTCTTTAAATAAATATTTAAATATATATATATATATTTAAATATTTTATTTTTCTTTTAATATATATATATATATGTTTTTAAATTTCCCTTTCACAATGAATAACGATAAATTATATATTTACATTTTTAATTACATTACAATTATTTATTTATATTCACACACACACACACACACACACACACACATACACATATAATCATTCATATAAAAATCACTAATGAAATAAATTTTCTTTTTAATTGAAACCCCACATTTATATAACAATTATCATATATAAATGTATATATATATATGCACTCACACACATATATATATATATACATTTATTTTTATTTAAAAACATTTTAACCCATACTAGTGGAAACTCCACTCTTATTTTAATACCATATTACTATGAAATTCCAACTCATAGCAATGGGTGTTAAATAACCCTAATTTCTTTGTTGTGTGAGATATGTATGCAGGGTAATGATGGAGTGGTGGCGGTAATGGTGTGGTGCTAGTCGCAGGGGATGGTGCAGGGTTAGTGGCCATGGCGGCGGCAGAGGACGCAGGCGGAGGGAGGTTTGGGAGGGCCGTAGTCAGCAGCGGGCAAAGGCACAGTCAGCAACGGGGAAGTGTTCGCTGGCAGAGGTAGAGAGTGGCACGTAGGCAGCGTGGGAGATGCGGCCACGGGGATGCGGCGGCAGGGGTGTGAGTCAATAGCCACGGCGAGGGTGTGGGGAGGGGTGGAACCCCACCCACATCCCACTTCATGGGGTGTGGGGAGGGGTGGAGCCCCACCCACATCCCACTTTGTGGGGTGTGGGTGGGGCTCCGCCCCTCCCCACACCCATTGTATTAAGGTATTTTGGTGGGGTTTAAACCCCCACCGTATATTATGTTTCATTCGGCTGTGTGAACAGCAAACTCCCACAGTCTATTTCATTTGCAAATTTTGTAATTTCTAATTAATTCTAATTAATTATATATGTATATATATATATAGCTTATTTCACAATTTCATTTAATTTAAAACTATTTAAATATATATATATATATGTATATATACAAATATACCAAATTTTCACAACTTCATATAATAATATATATATATGTGTGTGTGTGTGTGTGTGTGTATACAAGTGTATCAAAAAAAATTTCACAACTTCATTTCATAATAAAAATAAATAAATAAATATATATATATATATATATATAATTCATAACGAAGTTTCCTATTTCCTACAACCTTCCAGTTCTCAATTTAACAAATTCCTTTCACACTATCTCTAATTTTATTTTAATTTCAATATAACAAATACTTAAGTGATACAGAAAGTAAATAACCATTTAAGTCCGTATATTTCAACTAAGTTTGATCTATCAAGTATACATTCCATTTCATATAAAAATTAAAGTTTAAGAGTAAATACCAGGAACTAATAAATCTTCCACTTCAATAACCCAATAAACAGACAAGTAAATCGATTTAGATTATTTTCCAGTGCATACTTAAATCAAGTTTTAATTTTGTTTTCAAAGGTAAATTTACATCTTTCATAATACTGTAAAATTAACTTTCTCACTAAATAATACAAGAGATAAATTTTAACAACTGATCCAAATCAACAACCAATCTCACAACTTACAATTTTGATAAACAAGAGCAAACAATAGAAAGATTTCACAACTCACATACACTCTAAGGGAGGAATTACTTTCTTCTCCCAATACAATTTTTTTACAACTTTCAGAGGAAGCAATCTCTCCTCTTTAAAAGAAATTTATCTAGGAAGGAACTTAAAGAGACCAAGCTCTCATTACAAATGGGGAGATAGAACATTTTCTCTAAACAAGGAAAACTCCTCCATTCCTCTTAACATGCTCCAAGATATACCTGTATGACAACCAAGGAAAGAATACACCACACAACAAGCTCTCCTCCCTACCATAGACCCGCAAGAGGGTCACCCCTGAACTAGGGAGATCATCCACACACCCAGGGTAGAATAGACCATTACACTTCACAACATTGAATAACAACAATCAAAGAAAACAACACTCAAACTCCCATGGTTTTACACACAATACAAAGACTCAGTTGAGGTGAGTTCAAAGGGGGTAGGGAAGTAGACTCTCTCTACTCCAAGGTGTCATTCTTCTCAAACAATTATCATAGCTTATCTCATGGCCTCAAGCCATCCAAATAATAAAAATCACTGAGATATCCCAAATAGGATCTCAAGCCTTATAGCCCTCTAGGCTCAAAATTACCAACATGCCCTCAAGGCTTCCATATACCAAAACAAGAATTACACCTGAGGAGGTTCACACCTTCCCTTCCCCATACATCATGAGCATTGTCTTCCAACTGGAAGAAGCTCTTTCAAACACCCAACACAACCCCAAAATACTAGAAATAACATATAGACAACCTTACAAATCCACATATATCAAACAAGAACAAACATACAAGGTGAGTAACTGGCTCACTAACCTTTACAAGCCCAATTATGGAATGTAGTTGAAGAAGAACTCCACCCTTAGTCTCCTCTCCAAGTTCTCCTTCCTTCCACAATAATCCAACCCCCTTACCTTCTCCCTCCTCCCTTTTTAAAACAAATTCCCTCTATTATCCCTTATTCCCAAGTGGCATTAAAAAACTAAACCCACTCCTCATCCATTATCCTAGTGGACTTAAAACAATTAACCCCACTCAAGAGGTTCCCCACTATAGCCCTTTTTACAACACATAGAGAAATAAAATATAATAAGAAAAATAGAAATAAAAAGGAAGTGGATGACACACCACCCTTTTTATGGGGTACTCCCACCAAAAGAGAGGCACAAAGAGATAAAGCACTCCATTATTGGTGGATCATGGAGTCATTCCATGACTTGGAAGTGGGTCTGAGTGTGGATTCCACTCATCCCATTATCCCCATGCTCTCAAATTCGTCACTTAACTTCACTGTGAAGTTAAAGTGACCATATGGAGGTTATCCCAAGGTTATCCTAGTCAAAAGGGTCCCTAGACCCATAGGGTGTAACCCAGGGTTGATTTTTACCTAGTTAGAACTCCCAGAGTCAAGTAAAAACACAAGAAGAGGGTCTAAAAGAAATAAAGTTAAAACAAGATTCATAACAACATTTCTTACAACACATATCACAAAATAAGTAAATCAGAAGGTAGACCTAATTCCCTTGACCCCATGCAACATTACAACATTAAAACATTTCACCATACACGAGGTTGATCTTAGTTCCTCGTGGAACTAGATCAGCTCACAAGGGATACAACATAGGGTGTGGAATGATCTCATGTATTTGTGGTTTCGTTAGCAATACCTGCACACTCAAACTCGAAGTCAATAACACATAAAGATATCATAGCCGAAGCAATTTAAATACATGCATACCTAAACATTCTACCATATAATCATACTAAAATCACATTAAAGTTCCATTTCTAATATTATCCATTCATCATTCTCTTAAAAGCAACATCTAATTATCATTGCACAATTGTTTTCTTAAAAATCAATTAGGTTTAATAAACAAAATTCTGGGATCAACAGTCCCCCAATCATAAAAGTAATAGCAATAGTACTGTAAATAGTCTCATGAACAGTAGTGAAAAAGGTTGGCCTCACAGTTTGTCCATCTGTCTGAGGGTGATATGCTGATGTGAAAGATAATTGGGTGCCCAATTTCTTCCACAGTGTCCAAAAATGACCCACAAACTTGGGATCTCTGTCAGTGACTATGTTCAATGGTAAACTATGAATTCTTACTATTTCTTTAAAGAAAAGACCAAAAATATGTGAAGCATCATTAGTACATTTACATGGCACAAAATGAGCCATTTTACTAAACCTGTCAACAATTACAAACACACTGTCAAATCCTCGTTGAGTCCTTGGAAGACCCAAAACAAAATCCATACTGATGCATTCCCATGGCCTTTGCAGAATTAGAAGTGGTTGATAGAGACCTACATTGGATGAAGTTCCTTTTGCTCTCTGGTAAATGTGACAACTGTCTACAAATTTTCTGACATCTGTTTGCATTTTAGGCTGGAAGTAATACCATCTCACTTGTTCCAATGTCTTGTCCAGTCCAAAATGACCTCCAAGACTACCGCAATGTTTTTCTTTTACGATGTTCTCCCTCATGGAACATCTAGGCACACACAACTAGTTCCCTTTAAATAGGAGTCCCTACTATAGCAAAAAGTGAAAAAAATTAGAATGATAGGAATCTGAAAATTGTGAACAAACTGCATATATCTCTTTGAAGTCCTCATCATCCTGGTACATATTCTTGAGAGAATCCACTCCCACACTTTGCAACTAGATTTCCTATGTAGTACACACTGTTCTACTTAGATCATCTGCCACCTTGTTGGCTTGTCCCTTCTTATGTTTGATGGAAAAGGTATATGCCTAGATTTGCTCTACCCACTTCATATGCCTGTGATTTAGCTTCTCTTGCAAATTTAGAAAACTCAAAGCATGGTTGTCAGTATAAACAATGAATTCCTTGGGCAAGAGATAATGTCTCCACTTTTTTAATGCTTGGACCATTGCATACAATTCTAGATCATATGTGGAATACTTTCTTTTAGCATTATTCAATTTTTCACTAAAGAAAGCAATAGGTCTGCCTTCCTTACTCAAGACAACACCAATGGCAAGGTTACTGGCATCACATTCTACAGTAAACAACTTATTTAAATCAGGCAAAACCAAAATGGGTTTCTCTGCTATTTTCTGCTTGAGAATCTCAAAGGACTCATCGACTGTTCCATTCCAAACAAACTTACATTTATGTCCTCCTTTTATGGTATCCAGAATGGGTGCACAAATATGATTGAATCCTCTTATGAATTTCCTATAAAAAGTTGCCAACCCATGAAAACTCCTTACATCACTTACTGTTTTAGGTGCTGGCCACGACAAAATAGCATTTACCTTCTCTAGATCCATCTTCAAACTACCCTAGGATATCACAAATCCAAGGTATGTGAGTTCTTCCTTCATGAAGACACTTCTCCATATTGATCATCAGTTTCTTCTCCTGCAACTTCTTTAACACCTATTCCAAATGCTGCTGAAAACCAGAATATCATCAAGATAGACAACAACAAACTTACCAATAAAATCTTTCAATACCTCATTCATTAAATGCATGAAAGTGGTTGGAGCATTGGACAGTCCAAATGGCATCACCAACCACTCATAAAGACCTTCATTAGTCTTAAAGGTTGTCTTCCATTCATCCCCTTGTCTAATCATGATCTGATGATATCCACTCTTGAGATCAATTTTAGAAAAATACCAAGCTCCTCCCAAACAATCCATGAGGTCCTCTATTCTGGGCATAGGAAACCTATATCTGATGGTGATCTTATTGATGGCCCTCGAATCAGTACATAACCTCCATTTACCATCTTTCTTGGGAGCTAAAACTATGGGTACAACGCATGGACTAAGACTTTTCCTCACCAGACCATTATCCAATAGTTCTTGTACTTTGTAGACATGATATTTCCACAGTCCATAATGATAGTGCTAATGTTTCTGGGAAAACTATGTTTGCTTTTTTATCTCAACGTTTCGGATCACACTCCATGATCCATTCTGATTAGGTGTCATTTTATAAGCTAGTTTGTTTGGCAATGTTGATCCTAGGATGAAATCAATCTGATGACTTATGTCTCTCACAGGGGGTAGTACATTAGGCATATCTTCCACCATTATACTCATATATCTGTCTAACAATTCCTTCACTTCCTTAGGGACTTTTTCCTTTCTATTTTTAGACAAATTAGAATTGTCTTTAGGTTTCAAAATCAGAGCATACCCCTGGGTTCCCTCTTGTTTTAGAGTATGGAGAAACTCTTTTCCACTCATTAACATGATACTTGATCCTACATTCTTGTTTATACCCTCTTCTAGTAAAGCATCCATCTTATACTGTTTACCATTCTTAGTGATCACAAAGGAATTGGATTTACCATCATGCTGGGCTTGTACAACATACTGCCAAGGTCTACCTAATAGTAAATGGCATGCATCCATGGGGATTATAACACACAACAGCTTATCCCCATATTCCCCTATCTAAAATTCTACCCAAGCTTGTTCATCAACCAAAACTTGCTGCCCTTTGTTCAGCCATGACACTTTGTATGGACTCACATGTGGTAGTCTTCTCAAATTTAATTTCTCTACCATTTCTACTAAAACTAAATTTTTAGTTGAGCCAGAATCAACAATTACCTTACATCTTTTGCCAGAAACTTTACACAGAGTTCTAAATAGTGTCTTTCTTTGCAGTGGTTCTTTGTTCTGTGGTACCTTCAGCATCATTCTTCTCATCATGAGACTCTCTCCATCTTGTGATGGAGCTGTGTTTCCTATAGGTGAATTCACACTCTGACAATCTTCTTCTTGAATCAGCTAGCTCCTTCTCTCTCCTCCATGAGAGCTTGAGGCTTTCTCTGGACACTTGCCTGTTGTGTGCCTAATTTGGTTACAATTATAACATCTTATTGTGAAAACATTAGGACCTCTACTTGGTCCACCAAATCTACCTCTTCCATTGGGTCTCCTTCCTTTGAAACCCTCTCTGGAACTAGATTCTCCACTGCCTTCTTGCTGACTAGAGTCCCCTTGATTTTTTTGGAACCGATTTCTACCACCAAAGCTATTTTTGCCCCTGACATTCTTTCCACCTCTGCCTTTGTTCTGTTGTTCTCCTTTTCTTTTCAATTTCTCTTCTACTCTCAACACCACTTGGAAACACTTGTCCATAGTGTCTGGTGTCAAGATGGTAATCTCATCCTGTATACTATACTTCAGGCCATTAATATACCTGGCAACTCTTCCTTTCTCATCCTCAGCATGTCCACACCTTAGAGATAATTTATGGAATTCCTCTGTATAGGTGGATACATCCATATCCTTCTACCTGATGTTTTGCATTTTCCTGTATATCTGCACTTCATAATCTGCTGGTAGGAACTAAGCCTTGATCCTCTCTACCATCCGACTCCAAGATGAGATCATGCTCTTGCCACTCTTCACCCTTTCTCCCCAGGTGTAGTTCCACCATGAGAGTGTAGCACCCTTCAATTTTGTCTTTTCAAACATGACTCTTCTATTCTCTGGTACCTCCTTGTACTCAAAGTAGTTGTTCAAAGCCTCAATACATTCGATGACTTCTTCTGCATCCATCTTTCTATTGAACATCAGAATCTCCATATACTTGTTTGTTCTGGGGCTGTTTCCTTTTCCCTGTCTTCTTCTTCTTCATCAAACTCCATGTCTGATTTCCTACCTTTTCCTAAGGTCTTCAACTCAGCCTGGAGTGCTTCCTTGACACCAGTCTTGATCATCTCCTCCATCTCTTTGAATTTCTTGACCACTTCAGTGGTCATCCCCTTTGGAGGCATATCGCTATCCCCTCCTTCACTTTCTCTGTCTGACATAAACATTCACAGACAATGCCAACCCTTCTGTAGACCCTTTGCTAGCTCTAATACCAAAATGATGCAGAGCACACAGTGGAAGCTTCAAAAACTTAACAATAGACTGTATCGGTGATAGTGTGACTCTTGTTTTGGTGATATGTCCTCATCGGCCAAACATATCCTACCGGCCACCTTGTCATTTATCTGGCCGATCCCTTAACTTTCCCCGATGACATGCATTTGTCGGCGTGACTTTCCTCATCAATGAGCGATTTGAATGTGCTCCCAATACATCGATAGAACAACTTGTATATGCTTTTGTCTGACCCACAATCACCAGTTTCCTTCACCGTCGCTGTCAGTCAACCACTTGCATCTAATACAATGTATATGCGCAATGTACATTCAAACATACAACCTGAATATGCATTCAGTGGGACCGACCATTTCCCTAATGCAATGTATATCCTCAATATACATTCATAAGATACATTTGAAAACATGCATTTAGAATATACACTTAGTGTAGCCAACCGTTGACTTTCCTTGTATTGTATGAACTGCACTTTCACCACATACAGCTGCAACATACACTTGCGAGATACACATGAACATTCAACTACGATATACACATGAATTGTCCCCCAACATACTTTAGTGATATACACATAGAATGTATATCCGGTGAAACAACACAAAATCTTATGCCGATGTGCTTGATCACCCTGACTACTCTTCAGGTAGATTACTACCTTTGCTCAGAATATGAAATACTCTACTGATAACCCAATCTCGCTGATGACATTCCAACACTTAGGCAAACTTCTCTTTGCCCAACTTTTGACTAAACCCTAGCACATGAAGATGCTAGGTTGGTCTACTGCGCAGCACAATCGATCCAATCCATTCCACCATTGAACAGAACACAAACGCCAAAAATAGAAACATGAAACAAAAACATATATATACACAGAGAAGTCATTCCACTGATTTCAACAGAAATCTTATCAGTGGAATGCTTCATATTGACATTTTACAACAATGGGAAAATAGGAAAGAAAGGAAATCTACAGCTATGTAATTCATATTTACAAAGAATGGAAATCAAAATTGACAACATAAAAAAGGTCAATTCCTCCTTCTTAATGCTAGATTACAATATCATATGACCGATTACAATCTCAATCCCTAATCTGTATGCATTTGATTCATTTCTCTAGATTTTATAGATTCACCTAGAAGAACAACCCTATTCCTAGTAGCTGGGAGAATGATTCCAAGCGGCTGGGAGCAAAACTAACTGACTCCAAGTGGCTGGGAGAAAACCCACCATCTTATTTTAATTTGACAACTGCAACCTAAGTACTTGGGACTTACAAACAAAAATTACATGCATTGGTCGAATAGACCTTATTACAACATAAACTTAACGACTTGTGCTAGGTGCCCCTGCACCAGGATACATGTAGATGTGCTAGATTTTTTAAGGCCTCTGAATAAGACCCCTAAATTGGGGATAGACCACAACTGGGGTGACTAGTTTCTACATACCCACACCACCTGCATTAGGATTTATGGATGTGAGGCTGATCCATATGTTTTTCCCAAGTATGTGCTTAAAAGGATTGCATTCTTGGAGATCATCAGGCAACTGAATGAGTCTGATAAAGTATAGTTGAGGAAGCATAAGAAAGGCTCATTTTTCCCCACTTCCATCAAATTTAATGATTTCATAATGGTTAAAAAGGATGGCTTAGATCGGATTGATTCAATTCTGTAGGTTTATAGGATGAATGTAGAGAAACCTAGGGTATTTGACCCTGAAGGCTTTATTGACAAAGTAAGGGTGAGTGTGAAAAGACCACACTACATTCATCAAGTCTTTTATGATGAGGATATAGTTAGGAATTGTTCTACCATGGACGATGTTCACAATTTAAGGGAAAAATAGGAAGCAATCATGATAGGAGAGAGGGTAAGAAAGAATTTGAGTGCTGCTTACCTAGGGGCCTTTGCAGAGATAAAAGATCTAATAATGAGGATTCAAATGATTTTTGACAGTGCAGATGAGCTAATTGGTAGTGCTCTAGCAGGTGAGGAAAGGCTAACCTACTAGCCCAGTAGCTCAGGAGGAGGATATGTTAGAAAAAGGGAATTACCTAATTTTCCCCCTACCAAGAAAGCAAAGATAATTGATCTAGAAAATAAAGAAGAGATTGAAGTAGTAAACTCGGAGGAAAAAGTAGATGAACAAGAACAAGAAGTTTTCCATCAAGTGAATTCACCTGACAGAATAAGACCTTATGCTTTCCCAGATAATAGAATGGCAAGGTCAATAATTGGTCAGCATGTAGACATAGAAGATGTTAGGATATTGGTCTATGCACAATTCATGGAAGATGATGACTTTGTCAACACTCCTGAATTCAAGAGTTATGTATTGAAATTTAGGAGTGAGGAATTCCAAAAGTGGGGCAAATCCATCACAGTATGAAGCCATCACTCAAAAAGTGTTAAATGAGGTGAACCAAGACATCAATGGGATGACCCCAGAAGAAGGAGGTCCTTAGTTGCCAAAAGCAATGTGTTACTTCTCCCACATTGGACCTTGTCAGATACCATGGCATTTGACATAATAACTAGAGAGGATTCAGAAGTGATAGATGAATAAGTAAAAAAGCCACTCTCTGGTGCAGCTTTTAATCCTAGGTTTGAAACCTTAGCAATATGGGAATTGGCCCTTGTTGTTCTCAAAATCAGCTATGCTCGTTCTTGTAGACAACCCCTATGAAACTTGTCTGTTTCGTAGACTACACTCTAAGTTTGCTTATCGAGACAAGTCCTCTTGGCCTTGCGCGAAGTCTCCTAACATTGTTGAAATGGTTTGTGACTTTCTCTAAGACGATTCCTTGAAAATCATGAAACTTGTTTTGGTCATAAACTTGTCAGAATATCAATTATTGACTATTTTGGGGGTGTTAGAAAAGTTTTTGTATTCACATGCAATAGCGGTCCAAAGTACTGCTCTTACATGTGTTTTGTTGTTTTAAGTGTAATGACGGCCCTTTTTGCCGCTTTTACATATTTTATCAAAGTTTTTCTTTTAACATGCAAGAGTAGTCCTTATCGCCGACCATGCATGTTCCCTGTCATAGTTTAAGATGCAAAGGTAGTCTTAGGTACCGTACTTGCATAAGGTACTTAGTTAAATTCATGAGTGGCCTTTTTCACCACCTTGGCATGATCTCTCCAAATCTTGAACTATGAGTATCATTAATGGCATTCGTGTGGCCATTAATATCTTGTTTTTAACCCTTTTTAAAAGCATTTTAGTCATTGTTCTTTTTAGTTTTTATTCTCAAAACTTCTCGAATAAGTTATCCAAGCCTCTATGAAGTCGATTGAACCGTGAAACTCGTGGATTCTAAAGATTTTGTGCCTAGGGTTTTCATTGTTATTTCTAGGTAGGCTGACGTCTTTCCTATTTTTGTTTTTGTTTTTCTTCCTTCTACTAGGGTTTGTTTGTAATAGAAATGTTTGTTCAGGATTTATGAAGATGTTTTTATGATTTTGAGTCATCGTTTTGCATGTTTATGTTTATCCTTAAAACCCTAAGTAGAATGTGTTTGTGTGTTATTTCTTTGCCGTCCTTTGTTTGGGTAGGGGTGGATTCATCGTACCCTACTTTTTGTCATGTTAAACTTAGGTTCTTTCATTGATGGGGAGTGCACAGTAGATAACCACAGACCAATGCCCTATTTCCTCACAATCAAAGGAGCCACCGATTCAGCTCCACCAGCCAAGTTCCTCATCCTTCTGCCAATGTGCCAAAGGCATTTGCCTTTGATGAGACTCATTCCATCAGTGAACACTTGAAACCCTTGGCTAATGCACCAATGCATCATGACACAATCTACTTTCTATGAACCCTAGCACATGGAGATGCTAGGTCGTCCTTACTATGCAAAACACCCTACCAGGATCCTCTGCACCGTCGAATAGGAAAAACAAAACAAAGAGCAAAACAAATATTCATACAACAAAGCCATTCCACTGATTTCGACAGAAATCTCACCAATGGAATGCTTCATGATGACATACGGCTACAATGGAAAATACAAAATGAATGGAAAACTACTGTTACATGATTTATAGTTGTAAGGAACAGAAATCAAATGGACATAATAGAATTTCTTTATTTCTCCTGAGCATAGTACAGTCACATTCGATCTGGTTACCATCATCATTCAGTTCATACTTCTAGGCATTTAACAACTCACCCTGAGCAGTACCACACTAACTCCAAGCAGTTGGGAGAATAATCCAAGCAATTGGGAGACAACCGACCAAAACATCCTCTAACTACCCTACTGCCTTATTTTGGCATCATTGCTATTTTTAGCATTATGTGATTACAACTTGACAAATGTCCCCTAAGTCACTTGGGATTTATAAAATAGACCTAGCTACAAACTCAAATGAAAATGCATTGGTCAAATAGACCTTATTATAAACAAAAGCATCATTTTTGAGGTGCTCCTGCACCATACTCCCCAAGTGAAAGTTGTCTCAAGTCCTCTTAGAGACTAATTGCTACAAATCACCACCCCACTTTTTGATGTCTGCTTCCAACATCCATGTGGCTTTTGAGTTTGGTAGTCCTTGCCATTTGACCAAGTGCTCAAAATATGTCTGATTTCTAGTCTTCTTGGCTATCCTACTATCCAAGATGCATTCCATTGTAAATGGTTCCTTAGATGGTAAGTGTTGCACCCACTCCGCATTGTCTTAAACAGAATCTGTTGTACCTTCACCTATATTAGGACTCCTATATAATGTTAGATTAGCAACATTGAAGATAGGTGAAATAGCAATATCTTCAGGGAGTTCAATTTTGTAAGCATTAGGACCATATTTTCCCATAATCTGACAAGGTCCAATTTTTTGCATCATCAACTTGCTATGTTTTCCTATGGGTAGTCTATTCTTGTTGAGATGAACCATGACCATATCTCCAATTTGGTACTACACATCCCTTCTTCTTTGATCCACGATAGCATTGATCTTCTAACTATTCTTGTGTAGAGTATCTCTGACTTGTTGATGAATCTCCTTCATAGCCTCTGCAAATGTATTAGCATGTCCACTCCTTTTGTCCAACTATTGAACATCTCTTAATTCAAAAATTCCTCTGGGATGACTACCATAAACAACTTCAAAAGGACTTAGACCTGTACTTCTATTTGTAGAATCATTATAGGCATACTCTGCTTGTAGGACTACCATATCACAACTACTACCATATTCCCTTGTCAAACATCTCAGCAGATTGCCTAATGACCTATTGACAACCTCAGTTTGACCATTAGTCTGAGGATGATAGGCTGAAATAAAAGACAAATTTGTACCCAATCATTTCCATAGGGTTCTCTAGAAATGTCCCACAAATTTGATGTCTCTATCAGACACAATACTCAAAGGTAACCCATGAATCCTGACAATTTCTGTAAAGAACAAACTGGCAATGTAACTAGCATCATTGGTGGTCTCCACAACAAACACACTATCATGGCTTGTCTTTGTCTTGGGCAATCCCATCCCAAAATCCATACTCAAACTATCCCAAGGTCTGTTTGGTATGGGAAAAGGTTGGTATAGTCCTACATTGGTTGAGACTCCTTTTGCTCTCTGGAAAATCATACAACTCTCAACAAACCTTCTGATATTAGATTGCATCCTTGGCCAAAAGTAAAACCTTCTTACAAGATCTAAGGTCTTATTGAGCCCAAAATGTCCTCCTAAACCACCACTATGTTTTTCCTTCACTATATTATCCCTCATTGAACACTTAGGGATGCATAGTTGACTTCCCTTAAACAAAAGGCCATCCTGCAATGTGTAATCTGAGAATTCACTGTGGAAAGTACTGGCAAACTCACTGCATACCCTATAAATTTCCTTAAAATCTTAGTCCTCTCCATACAATCCTTTGAGTGACTCAACACCCATACTTTGTAGCTGCACTTCTTGCACTATCAACACCCTTCTGCTTAGAGCATCAGCAACCTTATTGGTTATCCCCTTCTTATGTTTGATGATGAAGGTGTATGCTTGAAGAATTTCTACCCATTTCATGTGCCAATGACTGAGCTTTTCCTGTCCATTCAAAAAACTGAGGGCATGATTGTCAGTGTATACAATAAATTCTTTAGGAAGCAAGTAGTGCCTCCACTTTTTCAGAGCTTGTACCATAGCATACAACTCTAAATCATAAGATGAGTACTTCCTCTTAGCTTCATTTAACTTTTCACTGAAGAAGGCTACTGGTCTACCTTCTTGGCTCAACACTGCTCCTATGGCCAGTCCACTTGCATCACATTCAATGGTGAAAACCTTATGAAAATCAGGTAACACTAAAATAGGGAATTTAGCAACTTTCTATTTCAGACTCTCAAAACTCTGATCTGCCTCTTTTGTCCACACAAACTTCATCTTACGTCCACCCTTGATGGTCTCCAACATAGGTGCGCAGATGTCACTATAGTTCTTAATGAATTTCTTGTAAAATGTGGCCAACCCATGGAAACTTTTAACCTCTCCTACTATCCTGGGTGTAGGCCAATTCAAAATAGCTTCTACCTTGGAAGGATCCATTTTCAAATCACTCTTAGAGATGACAAAACCTAGATACACCAATTCTTGTTTCATGAAGTCACATGTTTCCAAGTTTATTAGTTACTTCTGATCTTGTAGCCTCTTCAAGACTATCTCCAAATGTTTCAGGTGTTCTTCCTTACTCTTACTGAACACCAAAATATCATCAAGGTAGACTACCACAAATTTCCCTATGAATTCCTGCAACACCTCATTCATCAGCCTCATAAAAGTGTTAGGGGCATTTCAAAGACCAAATGGCATCACAAGCCACTCATACAACCATTCATTAGTCTTGAAAGCTATCTTCCACTCATCCCCTTCTCTTATCCTTATCTGATGATACACACTCTTCAAGTCTATTTTAGAGAATTAAGTAGCACCTCCCAAACAATCCATTAGATCTTCTATTCTTGGAATAGGAAACCTATACCTGATGGTTATCCTATTTATGGCCCTAGAATCAATACACAATCTCCATTTTCCATCTTTCTTTGGTGCTAAAATGGTGGGGACTGCACATGGACTCAAACTCTTTCTTATTAACCCCTTGTCTAAAAGTTCTTGAACCTGCCTGGCTATCTCCTCATTCTACTGAGGCTCATTTTATATGCTACCTTATTAGGAAGTACTGCTCCAAGTATGAGATCTATCTGATGGCTAATGTCTCTGATTGGTGTTAGGGAATCAGGTATATCCTTTGCAATCATTCCTTTGTAACTCTCAAGCAAATCTATGACCACTTTAGGCCCTACTTCTCCCACACTTTGCTTCTTTTCCCCCTTAGGCTTCACAATCAAAGCAAAACCTACTCCATCACCTTCCTGTAATGTGTCCATGAATTCTTTTTCTCCTACTAGCATTACACTAGACCCTACATGCTGTGGATCCTCTCCTACCAATGACTGTATCCTATTAGTCATACCATCCTTTTGAAATGAGTAAGCATTCTTTTCTTTATAATGCTGAGCCTTTCTGTCAAATTGCCATGGTCTGCCTAATAAAAGATGACAAGCAGCCATATGAAGGATGTCACATAAAATCTTGTCTTTATACCCCCCAATACTGAATTCTACCCATGCTTGTTCATTGATGAGTATGTGATGCCCCTTATTCAACCAACTAACTTTATATGGACTGCTATGGGGTATCTTTTCTAGATTCAACTTATTTACTGCTTCCAAAGATATGATATTATCTATCGAACCAGAGTCAATAATAACTTTACAAACCCTACCTTGGATCATGCAATTGATTCTAAATAAAGCCCCTCTTTGTGATGGTTCTATCTGCAGTGGTTCCTTGAGCAACATCCTCTTGATCATCAGATTTTCTCCCACTTCTAATGCTAAATTCACTTCAAGAGATGTCACACTCCTTGCATCTTCTTGAATCAAAGTGGTTCTCTTCTCACCACCATGAGAAGTTGAGGTCTCCTCTAGACACTTGTATGTCGGGTGCCCTATCTGATTACAATTATAACATCTCATATTGGAGAATTTGGATCCTCTACCTGAAACATTTGTCCCACCTCTTCTATTAGGGCTTCTTCATCGGTAGCCTCCCCTACTACTTGAGTCCCCAATTTTCTCTTCTTGGCCAGACTCACCACTAGGCCTCTAATTAGGACTTCTTCCTCCAAAACTGCCTTTGCCTCTAAAATTCCTTCCACCTCTACCTCTATTGCTCTACTCACTCTTCCTCTTTATCTTCTCTTTAGCCCTTAAGGCCATCTAGAAACACTTGTTCACTATGTCTGGTGCTAAGATGCTAATCTCATCTTGAATGTTCATCCTTAGGCCATTCAAATACCTAGCCACCTTCTCTGACTCTTCTTCTTGTCTCTTTGATCTGAGTCTGAGTTTATGAAACTCTTGTGTGTATGCATTCACATCAAGGTCTCTCTGCCTAAGGTTCTGCAGCTTCTTATACATCTACACATCATAGTCTAGGGGCAAGAACTGTGCCTTAAGTTTGGTCTTCATCCTTTCCCAGGAGGTTATCATGTTCTTCCCCTCCTTAACTCTGTCTCCTTGTACATAATTCCACCATGCAAGAGTAGATCCCTGCAACCTTGCCTTTGCCAACTTAACCCTCTTATCATCAGGGACTTCTTTGTATTCAAAGTGATTGTTCAATGCCTCAATCTAGTCAATCACCTCTTCAGCTTCCATACTTCCACTATACATAGGTAACCCATCTATGGTGTCCCTATTGACTGACTTCAACACATTTAAAAATGCTTAATGGTCTGCTGGTATCTCCAATTTCTGTGTTGCCTTCATTGATGTCACTTTCATCTTCCCTATCTTTGGCTTTGGACTACTTGAACTCTCCCAACTTGGATTCAAGCATTTCCTCAATCAACTTCTTAATGGCATCTTGTGACATACTTTTGGGAGGCATCCTCTCTGCCTCTATCTCACTTTCTTTGTTTGACATAAACATTCACAATCAGCATCCAAATGCCAACACTTCTATAAGTCCTCAATTCGACTTTCCACCCAAATCTTTTTCCTTGCTCTGATACCAATATGATGGGGAGCGCACAACAGATAACCACAGACTGATGCCCTAATTCCTCGCAGTCAAAGGAGCCACCGATTCAGCTCCATCGACTAAGTTCCTCATCCTTCTGCCAATGCGCCGAAGGCATTTGCCTTTGATGAGACTCATTCCATCGATGAACACTTGAAACCCTTGGCTGATGCACCAACACGCCATCGCATAGTCTACTTCCTGTAAACCCTAAAAAATGGAGATGCTAGGTCATCCTTACTGTGTAAAATGCCCTAACAAGATCCTCTGCACCGTCAAATAGGAAAAACAAAACAAAGAGCAAAACAAATATTCATACAACGAAGCCATTCCACTGATTTTGATGAAAATCTCACCAGTGGAATGCTTCATGATGACATATGGTGATAATGGAAAATACAAAATGAATGGAAAACTACTGTTACATGATTTACAATTGTAAGGAACATAAATCAAATAGACAGAACATAATTGCTTTACTTCTCATGAGCACAGTACAGTGACATTCGATCTGGTTACCATCATCATTCAATTCATACTTCTAGGAATTTAACAACTCACCCTGAGTAGTAACACACTAACTCCAAGTGGCTGGGAGACAACCGACCAAAACATCCTCTAACTACCCTACTGCCTTTTATTTGGCATCATTGCTATTTTTAGCATTATGCGATTACAACTTGACAAATGTCCCCTAAGTCACTTGGGATTTACAAAATAGACCTAGCTACAAACTGAAATAAAAATGTACTGGTCAAATAGACCTTATTACAAATAAAAGCATGATTTTCGAGGTGCTCCTACACCATTCGTTAGTTTCCCAATGTGTACCGGTGGCCTTTTTCGCCAATGATACATGTTCTTACTCATGGATCATGTATAGCTCATGTAATGGCAGTATTTCTTGCCGCTCTCACATGAATTTTACATGTTTCTTTTCTTTGACATGTAGTAGTGGGGTTTTCCCCCGCCTTCGCATCCTTTATACATTTGGTCTTCCCCATATGTAAGGGCGGTTAAAACTGCCGCCCTTACATGAACTTTATGTATCTCCCAATGTGCAGGAGCGGCTTTACTCCCGCTCTTACACATAACTTGGAGTTTTCAAAAACACCTGCAGTAGTAGTCAATTTGACTGACTATACATCAGTTTTTCTTTTAAACATGCACCGGCGGTCCTTTTCGCTGACTTTGCATGTGCCTCAAGACTTGCAATTTTCCCACATGTAAGGGCGGTCATTTTGACCGCCCCTACATGAAAACCTCATTTTGATGCCACATAAAAGAGCAAGCCTTTTCACCACCCTGACATGAGATGCAACCCTCTCACATGCAAGACCGGTCATTTTGACTGCTCGTGCATGAATTTCTGCAAAATTTCCTAACATTGAGAAATTTTTGTAAATGATACCTTTAGCTTGCTTTCTCCCAATATTTTGACTTGTACACGCTTCAGCCCTTTCAAGCTCATCCTTGTGATCATGATCACTGACATGCAGTTTCCCAATTTATCCATTTTTCCCCTAACTACGAGATCATGGATTTTTACAATTATCAACAAATGTCTGTGGTAGATATCTTTTCTAGAATTCTCTCTAGAGCTGATGTCAGAGCCATCTCCATCCAAAGCCAAAATCATGAAGTACAAATAGCAAGGGGTCTTCCCTGTCACTTCAGTACAGTCAAATGTTGATGAAATCAGAGATACAGAAAATAGGGCCTATAAATATGACAAAATTTGTGGACAAAACTAAATAGACAAATCCTTCTAGACACATGTAAAAGATCATTGACAACAACATTCACTTGGTTGCCTCTTTTCCAATTTCTTCCCATAACCCCGTGTTCATTCTTCAGGTGGCTAGCCATTACAACAGGGATACTAGGGTTGTGACAAATTCCCAAGGGAATGTGATCATGAGGTTGGATGTAGAATTTCTTGATAAAATCTTCATGTGTCCACCTATTGAAAACATTGGACAAATTGATTTTGCTCAAGGGCAAAGAGAGTATAATACATATGTGGAAGTTGCAAGAAGGTATATAAATAGTAAATGGTTGAAAATTCCTTGAAGCAATCTGATCAGATGGCCGAAGGATCTCCCAAGGAGTGACTTTGTAGAGGAGGTTTGTGATTTGATCACACTTCTGAGTCACATTAGAGGACTCCCTTCTTCATCCAAGTTTCAATAATAGATGTATACATACATCAAAGTGATTCTCTGAGGAACACAGAAAATTTTCTAGGGAGAACAGATTAGTAATGCTTTGCATGAACAATTGGTGAAGGTCAACACAACATTCAAATTCTATATGACCTCATATCTTGTATATGTTGCTGCTAGCATGAGGAGCTTTCCTGGTCTTACTCAGGTTGGTGACAGGAGATTGGTTTATGTGTATGAGTATTATCCTCAAATCACACTAAAAGGATCAATTCATCATTTTTGTAGGTTTAATGATGCTTTCTTTTCAGTATTTATGTGCTTATGGGACAATGAATTTGTTCAAAAGAGGGTTTCAGATCAAGCTTGGGAAGTTGTGAATTCTTTTGGCTGCTTGTTCTTACAATTTCCTACTTTCACATATCTTAGAGTAGGGTATTATCCTAGCTACCCTTATATTCTTCCACGATATCCCAGTGACCGTATTGTTCTCATGGAATTATGTAGGTAGCTGATTATGGTACATAATAAACAAATGGAGCTAAAAAAGTTAGGGATGAAGTTTCATGTAGAAACTAGAAGGTATTCAGTTCAGTCAGCTACCAAGGCAAAAATAGTTGATTCTAAATTGCAGTTGGTCACCATGAAAACTTTCAAGAAAAGGGGTTGTTTTGACTTTAGGAGAGTACAAGATAAAATCAAAAGGAAGTCAACTTTCCATATGCCAATGCTGGAAGATACTTGGGCTGATCTTAGGACACAAAATGAGATCAGGAAGTTAGACTATTACAAACTTCATTTGAGTCAAATCGAAGAGCTAGGCCTTACAGATATTCCAGATGGAATGGAAGATGATGGGGACGTTCTAGACCCCAAATATAACACTGAGAATGTTGAAGTCTCACCTCTTCTAGAGGTGAAATGGTCAGTTAAAAAGGAAACTTCTATAAGGAAAAGATTTCAGCTGATCCTGGCCAATACAAACATATGGTTGGAAAGCAAAGGGATCAGATTGAAGGAATTTCTCACAGGGTCAGAGACTGAAACTCAGGAGAAAATAGGCAAGAAAGTAGAAAACGGGACCAAGAATAAAAGTGACAACCCTTCTTCCTCCAAAATACGTAAGCAAAAAATTAAGTTTGTATCCAAGGGAGGCAAGAAGAAAGAGGTTGCAGGAACCTCTAATGTCACTGAATCAGGTGCTAAAGATACAAATGTTGAGCAAATGGAGGTTGAAGATGTTGAAACTAAAAAGCAAAATATTGAGAAATCTAAGGATACCCAACAAACAGAAGTGTGATAAATCTGATGAGGAAGATGAAACAGAACAAGAGAGAGATGAGAATGTAGAGCAGGAACAAACTGGTGATCCATGTTAGTCTCCTAAGAATGATCCTCCAACTAAATCACAAGTTTCTACACCCCTACCTCATGCTCCTATTTCTAGTGTTTTTCCTATAGTTTCAAATATTCCCATTTCTCCTATTTTGGTTGTTTCCTCAAATAATACTCCCACTTCTCTAAGAACAAGTTTTGGGACTATGTTTGATTCCTCCAATTCTTTCCCAAGTTTATCTTCTCCATCTTTTGATATAGGTGAAAAAACTGTGTTGGAACACTTTCAAGATAGTTCTGAAAAAGTTGTTGATACTACTACTATTTTTACTCCTACCAGTCCCATTGTTACAATAACAGGAATAAGCATGGACCCAGCAAAGCAAGTGATTGATTCTTCTACTAATGTGGGTGCTCCTGTACGTCCTCCTTGGTTGTCTGCATATACCCCACAGAGGAAAAAGAAAGCAAATTCACCAAATGAAATTGATATAGGGAAGCTGTTACCTTTGAAGTTAAAAACTCTAAAGAAAAAGCCTAAGACTATTTCTAGGCTTATCAATCAAAAAGGGATCAGATATACAGAGATTGCTAAGCCACCAGAGCATGCTACTGTTGAAAATTTTGACATGACTGATTATGTTGTCTCAAGGGTTGAGTTAGGTAAGCTAACTCATGAAGGTATAAAAGTAGATTTTCAAACTACTGCCAGCACCTTGCTCAAAAAATATGATGAAGTCATAAAAGAGAGAAAGAACAGTATAAAGCTAAAGCAGAACAACTTGTCATTGTTCTCCAAAAAATAGTAAAGTCATCTAAAATTGTGGAACCCATGGCAGTGACTGTAGAAGATCCTCTGATTCAAAAAGTTAAAAAGGCTCAGGTTGGAGGAAGAGTGGTAGGAGATATTGTGGAGCGGTTCCTAGCACAAGGGCGAGTTCTATTGAAAACTACTGTAGAAAGAAAAGAAAAGATGGATAAAGCCAAACCTGAGCTTGATAACATGGTTGACTTACTTTCCAGAGAGCTATAGGATTAGGAAGAGAGCTTGGAGGAATGGATAGAGATGAAAAAGATTAACTAAAGAATCTAATTACCATTGGGGTCATCACCAATCGGGAATCATATCTTAAGACTAATGAGTCTCTTGTTCATCATATCTATATAGTAAAAGGCTTATTTGTTGACTTATGCCAAGCTCGTGAAAACAGTGAAGACAATGATGTCATACTTCTACATAGGTTGGAAGAACTCCCATGCACCCTCATAGGTGAAGATCATAAGTTCCTTTCAGTAGATGAAATGATAAGCTCCTTCGAAAAGATGGCTCAACAGAAATACAAAGATGAAGTTCCGTCGATACTTTCTATGGACAGCCTCTATGATCAGCATTCAACTTTTGAGAACATGAAGGACAACCTTGACAAGCATGAGAAGGCAGTAAAGGCAGTAAAAGATGTGGTTCTTCAGGCCCGTACTATCTCAAAAAATATAGCTAAGCCAGATGCATGTGAAATGGCAGCTATACAGGCCATGTACCAGAATTTTCTAAAGAAGAATCATGTAGGAAGCTAATACCTTAGTTTATTTTACTCTTGTATATGTAATTGGAATTTTGTTGTGGACATATTCATGTGTAATTTTCTAAAATGTAATTACATGTTAGGCAAAGGAAGTCCTAAGTCAAATAGTACTCTTCTGTTTGAATAAGTCAAAGTAGTTAGGATTTTCATATTTTTGCTCTCGGTTTCTCTTATAAATAAAGAGGACCCCCATTGTAAATATCATCTTTTATCATTTGCATAGAAACTCTGCCGAATTGGAAAACATTTCAAGACTTTGAGCTTTTTATGTTTATCATATTTTTCAAGTGAATATCAATATAAGCAGGCAATTTGAGTATCAAACTTTGAGTTGAATCATATTGTTTTATGATATCAGTGTTCTTATGTCATTGGTGTTATATTATATTGAATCATTGTTGGAATTGTAGAGTTTATTGAAATTTGAGAGGAGTGTTCTTGTTTTGGTTGAATAGACTTTGTGCTATTTTTCTCATTGTGGGAGTTTGTGTTTATTGTAGGAACGAAATTGTTTAGAGACTTTGTGCTATAAACCGTTGTGTTCAAGTTAGTTATATCATATTGGGTGAAAGTGGAGACTTTGGGCTGCATTTGAATTCAATTAAGTTTGTTTGTGAGAAATAAGCCAAACGATAGAAAACTTTGAGTTTCTATGGTTTGTCTTGGTTCAAGAATTATCAAATATCATCTATTGTGAAGTTGTTATTTTGTAAGAGAGAAACATCTATTCTAAAAAAAGAGAATAGGATGCGATGGAAACACCCCAAGAATAGTTTTAGTTTATTTAAGTACTAAAAGTTGTTTGTTCGAAAGAGCTCATTATTTAAAGGGAAACTCCCCTTGCTGAGAGGAGAGACTCAGTCTCATCATAGCTATGGCGATATAACCATTTTGTCATTAGTTAGCTAAATGACAAAATATTCACCTAACAATTTTTTGGTGACTCTACTAGCGAAGGAATGTGAAACTTGAAGTCTCACACTTTGAGTTGAAGCACTACAGTTCTCTTCCATTGTTTCAAGATTTTTCAAAATTTCATTGAGTACATTGCATTATGACAGATTCACAGTACAGAAAAAGCAAGAGAGCTCAAGGTATTATTGATCCTGTATTTGAATTGATGCAGCAAAATAACTTTGGTCTTTTGCCTTCATGACCTCGACTTCAATGATCTATGAGTTTTCCTCCTACTAACACCCGGTCTCCAATACCAGGTGACGCCTCTAGTTCTAGTACTAATAGAGTTTTGTCTATTCATATTCCATAGAGGTTTGTTATCCCACCATTTAATCAGCACAGCATGGCAACTCAAGGCCCTTGGGGTAACACTTTTGGTCCTCTGAATTTAACTCCACCATTGCCTGAATTACCCCGTAGTTCGAGGAAGAATTTTCCTAAGTTCTATGGTGATGGGAAAGTCCATCTGGATGAAAACATTACAACTTTCTGCATAACTTATGGTGTATTAGGTGTGGAACATAAAGATGTAGTAGTAAGACTTTTTGTGGAAACACTGCAAGGTGTTGCTGCAGATTGGCTTTACCATCTTCAAGCTCAAACTATAATGAGTTGGAACACTCTCAAGACCAAGTTTGAAGCCATGTTCAAACCTGTAGAAGATGCACATGCCTTGTTAGCAGAGCTAACATAGATGAAGAAAGAGCCACATGAACCCATGCGAGATTTCATCGCTAAGTTCAACAAGATGATAAACAGGATGCCTACAACCGCTCAACCAACAGTGGAGAACCTTAAGTGTTTCTTTATCAATACTCAACTTCTTAAGGTGAGCTTTCTGCTATCGCGGGCTGGCCCCGCAGATCTTCCTGTAACTCAAATTTTGGCTACTGAAGTTGAAGATGATCTTATCCTTGCGGGTAAGATAAGAAGAGATTCTAACAGAAGTAGAGGTCCTTCTTCTGCTAATAATTCTTCCACAAGCACCACGGATCCTATGGTGCAAAAGTTAGCAAATGAATTGCTAGCTCTAAAAAGGAAAATGTCACAAGGTATGTCTGCCCCTCCTTCTTATCAGGATATACCAAGGAGAACATTTCCTAACAATTCATATCAAGGCAATGCTGCCAGAAATCAAGGGCAACAAAATCGCATTCCACCCACACAGGGGAAGCTCACCATTGAAGCAGTGCCGGTCAACTCAACAGTTGGCTATTATGAAGCAAAACATGACCATTCTTTCCAATCCCAATTGGACCAAGAGAATGATGCTAATCTTTTTACAGAAGGAGAAGAAGAATTAGCTGGCGACTCTACCATTGGCTTTCTGAATTACCAAGATGAAGTCAAAAAAGAAGGAGAAGTATATGATGGAGCATATGCTATTTTTACTAGGTCCCAGAATTAGTCAAATCAACAAGCTGATAAAGGAAAAGTAAGAGAGAACCTCGGCTAGTGATCTCAATTGCCAAACGGGAAACTCCGTTGCCTTTTCAATCGAAGGACTCAGTTGGCAATAAGCAAGTAATTACATCTAACAATCCTGTATCTTCTACTTCTATCCCTCAGACCAGTACTACCCCTAATAAAACCTAGAATGATGGATCTCCTTCCTCTATCCCTAGTTCATTTCAGTTGTTTGATATAATAGATCATGCTAGGAAGACCAAAATCCAAATGTTTGAGGTTGAGTATTTACAAGCTAATGCCGAACAATTTGATAGGTTAGCTAAATACGTCAAAAACAAGACTGTCCCTATAGGACAAGAACTTCCAAAAGTTGCTCATGATTCCTCAAAGAACAAATCCACCCAAAATAATCTTGTCACTACTCCCCTTGTTGCCTCGGGAAAAATAGAACCTTTCTATGTTTCTCTATTGGTAAATGGTCATAAGTTGAGCAATTGCATCATAGATTCTGGGGCCTTCGATAATGTCATGCCTGCCAAAGTGGTGGATGCCCTTGGCCTCACCTTAACTAAGACCTTTGGGAGATGTTTCTCCATGGAAAATAAGCAAGTGCCATTGTTGGGTCAAATCAAAGATACCCAATTTGCATTTGTAGCCTTTCCAAACAAGAGGATTAAGATGACCATCCTAGTAGCTGATGTTCCAGCCTCTTATGGCATTCTGCTCGGGCATAATTTTTGTAAAGATGTGGGTGGAGAACTGAACATGGACCTGTACAAAGAAAGGATACCTATTAAAGGCATCATGCAAAAGTTGCTTCCTGAGAAAGAAGCAAAATATATTGTTACCCAAATGGCAAATCCCAAAGCCCAAATTTTGTTTGAGTCCTCGAGAATGGGTAATTATTTGTTGTCTACTGAAGATACTTCTAGTTCATTAGATGAGAGCTCTGACATTTTAGATGTAGAATTAGAGGATATTTCTAGAAAATCAGATGAAAGTTCAGATGAGAGCATAGTGATGCCAAAATCTTCTCTTTTTGATGATGAAGAATCCACTAGTAATAGAAACATCAAATTAAGAAATTCAAATGATGTTTGGGTTTTAGAATTTGATGGAAGTTGTTCCTCTACCAGTTCTAGAGCCAGAATTGTTTTGATATCTCCACAAGGTGATATCTTCCCTTTCTCATACAAGCTGCAATTCAATAATACCAGTAACACTGCTGAATACGAGTCATTATTGCTCGGATTGGAGGCTGCTCATGCTAAAGGTGTTAAAAATCTTCATGCTCAAGGAGATGCCAAATTAGTGGTTTGCCAAGTGAGAAATTTATATCAGACTAAAAATGAAAGGTTGAGGCATTGTCGTAACTGTGTTTGGGATTGCATTGAAGGTTTTGATGCTTTCAACATTTCTATAGTACCAAGAGAGTTTAATGATTCTACTGATTCATTAGCTGTCTCTGCCACCCTCATGGTTCCCCATAAAGACTTCAAAGGTAACAAGTACACAATTGAGTTGGTTTTTCAACCAAGTGTACCAGATAATGCTGACCATTGGCAGGTGTTCAATGGTGATATAAAATCATAGCTTTCTTGGAAAAGACTGATAGTTTTGATGAGTTTTATTTTGAAGGTAGTGAATCTCCACCACGGGAATACATTTCTGAAGTAAATTCAAAAGCTGGCGAAGAGTTTCTTCAACTAAAAGGGAATAAGATTCCAAAAGGATTGGTTTCCTTGGAAAAGCCATTTGATAAGCATGACAAATACATTAAACAACAACAACAACTTGATTCAAGTTCATTTATGGAATTTAAACAAGTAAATTTGAGTTTTGAGGTAGATCCCAAAATGGTCAACATTGGGAAGTGTTGCACTGCCGATGAGAAATTCAAATTCACTACACTCCTTCGCCATTACATTGATGTCTTGGTGTATTCTTATGATGATCTGAAGTCCTTCAAGCCTAAGGAGATTCATCATGAAATTCCTCTCAAGGTTGGGTCATTGCCTCACAAGCAAAAACAAAGGCAATATAATCCCAAAATATCAGGTACTATTCTTTTTCAGATTTAGAAAATGTTGAATGTAAGAATAATCTTTTTGATTCATCACTCTACCTGGATCATGAATATTGTTCCTGTAAGAAAGAAGAATAGAGAAATCCACATTTGCGTTGATTTCAAGAATCTCAACCAGTCTTCTCTAAAGGATAACTACCCCTACCCATCATGGACCAAGTGTTGCAAACTATAATTGGTTCGAAAATGCTATCTATGTTAGACATTTTTTTGGGATATAATCAAGTAGAGGTCAATGAAGCAGATCAGTACAAGATTGCTTTCACAACATCTTGGGGCACGTTTGCATATCGCAGGATGCCTTTTGGTTTGATCAATGCTACTGCCACTTTCCAGAGAGCAATGGACCTCGCTTTCAGAGATGAGATGGGGAAATTCATTGTGGTATATCTTGATGATTTGACTATTTTCTCCAAACAACATCATGATCATGCATATCATTTGCGACAGGTGCTGGAAAGATGTCGACAAAATGATATTTCTCTTAACCCTAAGAAATCAGTTTTTGGGGTTATAGAAGGTAAACTTCTTGGTCACATTGTGTCCTGAGAAGGCACTAAAATTGACTCAGAAAGAGTCAAGTCCATCCAAAGTCTTACTTTGCCTACTAGTAAGACTACAGTTCACTCTTTCTTTGGAAAGGTAAATTTTCTACGAAGATTCATTCTGGAGTTCACAGAGAAAACCTGTCACATTGTCAACATGATGAAGGATAAGGCTACTTTTCGTTGGAGTGTGGAAGGTAAAGTGGCATTTGAGGATATCAAGAGAGCTATAGCTCATGCTCCGGTTCTTGTTTGTCCTGATTATACCAAGGATTTCGTAGTATACAGTTATGCTTCCAAGCATACACTTTCAGCTATTCTTGTTTAGCAGAATGAAGAAGGTGTGGAATCTCCCATTTCATTTATGAGTTGTCCTCTAAAGGCTCATGAATTGAAATATTCAAATATGGAGAAACATGCTTATGCCAAGGTCAAGGCGGTAAAGCATTTCTAGTTCTATATTTTGAATTCACACACTATTGTTTTGGTGTCTGATACAATAGTAAAGTTGATTCTGACTCAACAGGAGTTTGGAACCAAAAGACACAATTGGATTGCCAAGATTCAAGAGTTTGATCTTGATATCAAACCTACAAAGCTTGTGCATAGAAGAGGTTTGTGCTAGTTGATTGCCGACAATGTACCAAAAGAGATAGGAGATGAAGAAGAAGAAGTTGAGGATATGCCAACTGTTCTTTTTGGCACTACTACATATGAGTGGTATTCAAATATTGCTCATTTTCTTACCTATGGTGAGTTCCCTTCTCATCTATCCTATAAGGAGAAAAGGACTATCAAATTAAAGGCTGCTAACTATGTCCTATGGGACAATGGTTTATATAAAAGAATCCTTGATGGAGTTTTTCTCCGTTGTGTGGATAAAACGCAACAAAACAAACTTCTAGAGTCTTTTCACAATTTAGCTTATGGAGGACATTTTTCTGCACCTGTGACAGCACATAAGATTCTGTAGGCTAGGTACTATTGGCCCACACTATTTCAGGATGCGTACAATTAGGTACGTAGGTGTGAGTTATGTCAACAGTTTGTTGGAAAACCTAAGTTGGCTGCACTAACTCTCAAGCCATTTGTGATCGAAGAACCTTTTTAGCAATGGGGTGTTGACTTCATTGGTGCTATGAACCCAACGTCAAGTGCAGGTCACAACTTTGTTCTCACCGCAACTAATTATTTTACCAAGTGGGTGGAGGCCATCCCAGTTAAGCATGCCACTTCTGAAGTGGTATGTAATTTTCTTAAGGAAAACAGTATTTCCCAGCTTGGAGTCCCAAACAAAGTTGTAGAAGATAATGCTACTTGTTTCTCTTCCAACGAGATTACTAGCTTTTGTTATGAACATGGGATCGTTCTTTCTCACTCTTCAGACTATTATCCACAAGGAAATGGTCAGGCAGAATCTAGTAACAAAAATCTAGTTATTATTATCAGGAAACTGGTGGAACATAATCAGAGAACTTGGCATAAAGCGTTGTTTGATGTTTTATGGGCAGATAGGATTACCCCCAAAAGGGTGATAGGTATGTCACCATTTTAGCTTCTATATGGTCTAGATGTAGAGATACCAATTACTTTGGAGTTGCCGGCACTGAAGTTGGCAAAGGCAATAGAAGATAGAACTTTTGAAAGTTCTATTGAAAAAAGAATCATGTACCTCACTGAACTTGAAGAACAGTGAGCTATGGTAGTAGATCATATTGCTAAACATCAAAGTTAGGTGAAGAAACTCTTTGACAAGAAAGCAAGGGCTCGTGAGTTTCAAAATAGAGATCAAGTCTTGTTATGGGACAAGAGGAGAGAACCAAAAGGAATGCATGGGAAGTTTGATTCCCTATGGAGAGGCCCATTCATCATTCATCAACTTTGTGGTGAAAATAGCTTCTTGCTGGAGTATCTGGATGGAACATCATTCTTGCTGCCTCACAGTGGACAACATCTGAAACACTTCAACCTTGAAGTATCAGATAAGTTCATTTGTACATTTGTATAGTTTTGTGTTTTTCTTTTTGTTTAGTCTTTTATGTCTTTTTTTTTTGGTAGCTTAACTCTATGGCCCAATGGCATAGATGAAGGCACTTAGAGACTAGATTCTTCTCCCTTCAATCATTTCAAAGTTTGATCGATGGAAGTTCCCCAGTTAGAGCTAGCTGTTGTTCTCAAAATTAGCTATGCTCGTTTTTGTAAACAACTCCTACAAAACTTGTCTGTTTCGTAGACTACACTCTAGTTTTCTTATCACAACAAGTCCCCTTGGCCTCACGCGAAGTCTCCTAATATTGTTGGAATGGTTTGTGACATTCCCTAAGATGATTCCTCGAAAATCATGAAACTTGTTTTGGTCATAAACATGTCAAAATATCAATTATTGACTATTTTGGGGGTGTTAGAAAAATTTTTGTATTCACATGCAATAGCGGTCCAAATTACCGCTCCTACATGTGTTTTGTTGTTTTATGTGTAATGACGGACCTTTTTGCCACTTTTACATATTTTATCAAAGTTTTTCTTTTAACATGCAAGAGCGGTCCTAATCGCCGACCATGCATGTTCCCTATCATAGTTTAAGGTGCAAAGGTAGTCCTAGGTACAGCTCTTGCATAAGGTACTCAGTTAAATACATTAGTGGCCTTTTTCACCACCTTGGTATGATCTCTCTGAATCTTGAACTATGAGTATCATTAATGGCATTCATGTGGCCATTAATATCTTATTTTTAACCCTCTTTAAAAGCATTTTAGTCATTGTTCTTTTTAGTTTTTATTCTCAAAACTTCTCAAATAAGTTATCCAAGCCTCTGTGAAGTCGATTGAACTATGGAACTCATGGATTCTAAAGATTTTGCACCTAGGGTTTTCATTTTTATTTCCAGGTAGGTTGACGTCTTTCCTATTTTCGTTCTTGTTTTTCTTCCTTCTATTAGGGTTTATTTGTAATAGAAATATTTGTTCAGGATTTATGAAGATGTTTTTATCTATTCTGAGTCATCATTTTGCATATTTATGATTATCCTTAAAACCCTAAGTAGAATGTGTTTCTATGTTATTTCTTTGCTGTCCTTTGTTTGGGTAGCGGCGAATTCATCATGCCCTACTTTTCATCATGTTAAACTTAGGTTCTTTCATTAGTTTCCCAATGTGTACCAGTGGCCTTTTTCACCAACGATACTCGTTCTTACTCCTGAATCGTGTATAGCTCATGTAATGGCAATATTTCATGCTGCTCTCACATGAACTTTAAATGTTTCTTTTCTTTGACATGTAGTAGTGAGATTTTCCCCCACCTTTGCATCCTTTATACATTTGGTCTTCCCCATATGTAAGGGCGGTTAAAACCATTGCCCTTACATGAACTTTATGTATCTCCCAATGTGCAGGAGCAGCCGAAACTACCGCTCTTACACATAACTTGGAGTTTTCAAAAACACCTGTAGTAGTGGTCAATTTGACCGACTATACATCAGTTTTAATTTCAAACATGCACCAACAGTCCTTTTCACCAACTTTGCATGTACCTCAAGACTTGCAATTTTCCCACATGTAAGGGTCGGCCCCTACATGAAAACCTCATTTTGATCCCACATGCAGGAGCGGGCCTTTTTGCCACCCTGACATGAGATGCAACCTTCTCACATGCAGGAGTGGTCATTTTGACTGCCTGTGCATGATTTTTTGCAAAATTTACTAACACTGGGAAATTCCTGCAAATGATGCCTTTAGCCTGCTTTCACCCAATTTTTTGACTTGCGCATGCATTCGCCCTTTCAAGATCATCCTTGTGATCATGATCATCGACATGCAGTTTCCCAATTTATCCATTTTTCCCCCAACTCTGAGATCGTGGATTTTTGCAGTTATCAACAAACATCTGTGATAGATATCTTTTATAGAATTCTCTCTAGAGCTGATGTCGGAGCCCTCTATATCCAAAGCCAAAATCATGAAGTACAAATACCAAGGGGTCTTCCCTGTCACTTCAGTATAGTCACATGTTGATGAAATCAAAGATATAGAAATAGGGCATGTAGATATGACAAAATTTGTGGACAGAACTAAATAGACAAATCCATCCAGACACATGCAAAAGATCATTGACAACAACATTCACTTGGTTTCCTCTTTTCTAGTTTCTACCCATAACCCCGAGTTCATTCTTTGAGTGCCTATCCATTACAATAGGGATACTAGGGTTGTGACAGATTCCCAAGGGAATGTGATCATGAGGTTGGATGCAGAATTTCTTGATAAAATCTTCATTTTTCCACCTATTGAAAACATTGGACAAATTGATTTTGCTCAAGGGCAAAGAGATTATGATATAGATGTGGAAGCTACAAGAAGGTATATAAACAGTAAATGGTTAAAAATCCCTCAAAGCAATCTAACCAGATGGCTGAAGGATCTCCTGATGAGTGATTTTGTAGAGGAGGTTTGTGATTTGATCACACTTATGAGTTGCATTAGAGGACTCCCTTCTTCATCCAAGTTTCAAGAATGGATGTATACATACATCAAGGTGATTCTCCAAGGAATACAAAAAATCTTCCAGGGAGAACAGATCAGTAATGCATTCAATGAACAATTGGTGAAGGTCAACACAACATTCAAATTCTATAAGACCTCATATCTTGTATATGTTGTTGCTAGCATGAGGAGTTTTCCTGGTCATACTTAGGTTGGCGACAAGAGATTGGTTCATGTGTATGAGTATTATCCTCAAATCACTCTGAAAGGATCAATTCATTATTTTCATAGGGTTAATGATGCTTTCTTTTCAGTATTTATGTGCTTATGGGATAATGAACTTGTTCAAAAGAGGATTTCAAATGAAGCTTGGGAAGTTGTGAATTCTTTTGGCTTCTTATTCTAAAAATTTCCTGCTTTCACATATTTCAGAGTAGGGTATTATCCTAGCTACCCTTATATTCTTCCACAATATCCCAGTGACTGTATTGATCTCATGGAATTATGTAGGCAGCTGATTGTGGTACATAATAAACAAATGGATCTGAAAAAGTCAAGGATAAAGTTTCTTGTAGAAATTGGAAGGTATTCAGTTCAGTTAGCTACCAAGGCAAAAATAGTTGATTCTGAATTACAGTTGGTCACCATGAAAATTTTCAAGGAAAGGGACCGTTTTGAATTTAGGTGAGTACAAGATAAAATCAAAAGGAAGTCAACTTTCCATATGCCAATGGTGGAAGATATTTAGGTTGATCTCAGGACACAAAATGAGATCATGAAGTTAGACTATTGCAGACTTCATTTGAGTCAGATCGAAGAGCTAGGCCTTGCAGATATTCTAGATGGAATGCAAGATGATGGGGATGTTCTAGACCCCAAATATAACATTGAGAATGTTGAAGTCTCACCTCTTCCAAAGGTGAAATGGTTAGTTAAAGAGGAAACTTCTATAAGGAAAAGATTTCAGCCGATCTTGGCCAATACAAACATATGGTTGGAAAGCAAAGGGATCAGATTGAAGGAATTTCTCATAGGGTCAGAGACTGAAACTTAGGAGCAAACATGCAAGAAAGTAGAAAACAGGACCAAGAATAAGAGTGGCACCCCTTCTTCCTTCAAAATACGTAAGCCAAAAATTAAGTTTGTATCCAAGGGAGGGAAGAAGAAAGAGGTTACATGAACCTCTAATGTCATTGAATCAGGTGTTGAAGATACAAATGTTGAGCAAATGGAGG
This sequence comes from Cunninghamia lanceolata, assembly GCA_027924645.1. Taxonomy (NCBI): domain Eukaryota; kingdom Viridiplantae; phylum Streptophyta; class Pinopsida; order Cupressales; family Cupressaceae; genus Cunninghamia; species Cunninghamia lanceolata. The sequence continues at coordinate 1,883,044 of BSBN01000749.1, read as the reverse complement.
TTGAAGATGTTGAAACTAAAAAGCAAAATATTGAGAAATCTAAGGATGCCCAACAAATAGAAGTGTCTGATAAATCTAATGAGGAAGATGAAATAGAACAAGATAGAGATGAGAATGTAGAGCAGGAACAAACTGGTGATCCATGTCAGTCTCCTAAAAAGGATCTTCCAACTAAATCACAAGTTTCTACACCCCTTCCTCATGCTCCTATTTCTAGTGTTTTTCCTATAGTTTCAAATATTCCCATTTCTCCTATTTTGGTTGTTTCCTTAGATAATACTCCCCCTTCTCTTAGAACTAGTTTTGGGACTATGTTTGACTCCTCCAGTTCTATCCCAAGTTTATCTTCTCCATCTTTTGATATAGGTGAACAAACTATGTTGGAACACTTTCTAGATAGTTCTAAAAAAGTTGTTGATACTACTATTATTTTTATTCCTACCAGTCCCATTGTTACAATAATAGGAATAAGCATGGACCTGGCAATGCAAGTGATTGATTCTTCTCCTAATGTGGGAGCTACTGTACTTCCTCCTTGGTTGTCTGCATATACCCCAACGAGGAAAAAGCAAGCAATTTCACCAGATGAAATTGATATAGAGAAGCTGTTACCTTTGAAGTTAAAAACTCTGAAGAAAAAGCCTAAGAATATTTCTAGGCTCTTCAATGAAAAAGGGATCAAGTATATAGAGATTGCTAAGACACCAGAGGATGCTACTATTGACAATTTTGACATGAATGATTATGTCATCTCAAGGGTTGAGTTAGGTAAGCTAACTCATGAAGGTATAAAGGTAGATTTTCAAACTATTGCCAACACCTTGCTTGAAAAATATGATGAAGTCAAAAAAGAGAAAGAAAAGTATAAACCTAAAGCGGAACAACATGCCGCTATTCTTTAAAAAATAGTAAAGTCATCTGAAATTGTGGAACCCATGGTAGTGACTATAGAAGGTCCTCTAATTCAGAAAGTTGAAAAGAATTAGGCCAGAGGAAGAGTGGTAGGAGATATTGTGGAGCGGTTGCTAGCATAAGGGCAAGTTCTATTGAAAACCACCGTAGAAAGAAAAGAAAAGATGGATAAAGCCAAAGCTGAGCTTGATAACATGGTTGACTTACTTTCCAGGGAGTTGTAGGATCAGGAAGAGAGCTTGGAGGAATGGATAGAGATGAAAATGATTAAGATAAAGAATCTGATTACCATTGGGGTCATCACCAATCGGGAATCATATCTTAAGACTAAGGAGTCTCTTATTCATCGTATCCATATAGTAAAAGGATTACTTGACGACTTATGCCAAACTCGTGAAAATAGTGAAGAAATTGATGTCACGCTTCTACATAGGTTGGAAGAACTCCTATGCACCCTCACAGGTGAAGATCATAAGTTCCTTTCAGTAGATGAAATGATAAGCTCCTTCGAAAAGATGGCTCAATAGGAATACAAAGATGAAGTTCCCTTGATACTTTCTATGGACAGCCTCTATGATCAGCATTCGACTTTTGAAAACATGAAGGACAACCTTGAAAAGCATGAGAAGGAAATAAAGACAGTAAAAGATGCGATTCTTCAGGCCCATACTATCTCAGAAAATATAGTTAAGCTAGATGCATGTGAAATGGCAGCTATACAGGCCATGTACCAGAATTTTCTAAAGAAGAATGATGGAGGAAGCTAATACCTTAGTTTATTTTAATCTTATATATGTAATTTGAATTTTGTTGTGGACATATTCATGTGTAATTTTCTAAAATGTAATTACATGTGAGGCAAAGGAAGTCCTAAGTCAAATAGGACTCTTCTGTTTGAATAACTCAAAGTAGTTATGATTTTCCTATTTTTTCTCTCAGTTTCTCTTATAAATAAAGAGGACCCCCATTGTAAATATCATCTTTTATCATTTGCAAAGAAACTCTACCGAATTGGAAAATATTTCAAGACTTTGAGGTTTTTATGTTTATCATATTTTTCAAGTGAATATCAATATAAGCAGGCAATTTGAGCATCAAACTTTGAGTTGAATCATATTGTTTTATGATATCAGTGTTCTTATGTCATTGGTGTTATATTATATTGAATTATTGTTGGAATCATTGAGTTTATTGAAATTTGAGAGGAGTGTTCTTGTTTTGGTTGAATAGACTTTGTGTTATTTTTCTCACTGCGGGAGTTCGTGTTTATTTGAGGGAACAGAATTGTTTAGAGACTTTGTGTTGTAAACCATTGTGTTCAAGTTAGTTATATCATATTGGGTGAAAGTAGAGACTTTGGACTACATTTGAATTCAATTAAGTTTGTTTGTGAGAAATAAGCCAAACGATAGAAAACTTTGTGTTTCTATGGTTTGTCTTGGTTCAAGAATTATCAAATATCATCTATTGTGAAGTTATTTTGTAAGAGAGAAACATCTATTTTGAAAAAATAGAATAGGATGCGATGGAAATACCCCAAGAATAGTTTTAGTTTATTTAAGTATTAAAAGTTTTTTGTTAGAAAGAGCTCGTTATTTAGAGGGAACCTCCCCTTGCTGAGAGGAGAGACTCAGTCTCATCATAGCTGTGGCAATATAACCATTTTGTCATTAGTTAGCTAAATGACAAAATATTCACCCAACAGCCCTAAATGATAATAATCCTAGCATTGGATTGGGAGAATTAACAGGGGATGTCATAATAAAAAGAGTATCAAGTATTCCATCTCCCCAAGCTGCTAGCTTAAATATGCAGACAACACAATTTATAGAGGTTGTCACAAGCAAGCTACAGAAGGACCATGATGACCTGTTGTTGAAGTATGGGCATGCTATTCTAGAATTGAACAGTTATAAAGAGAAGCTATTGTTAGGGCCTAGCACATCAATTGCTCTAGCTATAATACAAACTACAAAAGCATTTCCACTTGATACAGAGCTACTGCTATCAAAAATAAGAGAATTTGATGAAGGGGGTAAATCACAAAATACACAACAATAGAAATGGAACACAGAAAGTAGAACTTTCTTTTACTGATTTGGGCAACTCATTACATTATAGAATCCCAATTACAATCAGAGGATGAATCGCCTATTGGTTGCAACACATTACAGCTTTCCCAACCTCAAGACTCTAGAATCTTCAGCCTTCTGTAACCCCAAATCCACTAGGGTTTCTATTTTTCCCACCTATTCTTAACTCTACACTTGCCCCCTTTTCTCTACTACTGTCCAGGGTTCCCAAAATAGCCATAAATAATACTTTTTGGTGGCCTCTAGCTAAATTTTGAAATTTACAACTCCCTCCAAAAGTAGGTCAACTTCCAGGAAGCATAACTTTTGATCCGGGTGTCTGATTTACAAACTGTTTTAGGCGTCAGAAATCTCACGATGTGAACTATCACACCAGAAATCTATAAATGGATTTCCATCAACGTTTCAGGATGTTTAGGGAAGTTTTAATGCCTCATATCTAGTTTCAAAAAAATTTAGGGGCTTTTCAGAAAACAAAAACTTTAATATCTTTCAGCTCACAAATGATCTTTACCTGATTCCTTCGCCAAAGGTCTTATATTTCCATTATGTAACTTTCTGCAAGTTTTCGCTTCAATCCATGCCCAACTGCAAACTTTCCAAAAATAGCAGGTAGACTTTCCAAAACAGGTAGGTTGCTATTTTTAGCAATTTTAGAAAAACTAAAAGTCCTACATCATTATTTTGGATATTATGGAACCAGAAACACTAATTATGGAAAGAAATGAAAACAACTACAATGATTTTGAATTAACTTCTTTTTGGGTGATGTAAGATTGACCTTACACCACTGGATGCTCCTGTATTAGACACCCAGGGTAATTTGAGAAGTGACCCTCTCACGTCTCAGATGTTTATGTGAGGGAAACCCAAATGGTCAACCTCTGCCTTAGATAACCAAGAAGAATCTTTAATAGGCATTCCTTTCCATTTTACCAGATATTCTTCATATTGCTTGTTCCGAGTACTTCTTCCCACATGGCTATCCAAGATCTCTTCTATCTCGTCCATTGAAGTAGATGCTGGAATACTCCACTGTGCTTCTATTGGTCCATCCTTTGTTCCACCTTCATGATATTCTGATAAATCAGCAATGTTGAAAGTAGGGGAAATATTGATCCCATTTAGCAGCTCTACGTCATATGCATTTCCTGAATCATGCTTCTTCAAGATTCTACATGGTCCAAATTTCTTCATTTTCAACTTATTGTATGTTCCAATTGGGAACCTTTCTTTTCTCAAGTGAACCATGAATTAATCTCCTACCTGGAACTCCTTATACCTCCTCTTCTAATCTACCTTAGCCTTGTACTGAATATTCATCTTATTAATGTTCTTTCTCATCTCTTCATGCAAATTCTTTAGATGTTTTACAAAGTCTTCAGCTTCAACACTTATCTTTTCTCCTTTGTCCATCTTTCTTAACTCAGAAGCATTTCTCAAGCTATTGCCATATACAACCTAGAATGGTGATTTACCAGTACTCCTATTGATAGAATTGTTGTAAGCAAATTCTACCTGTGGTAAAATCAATTCCCATCGCTTGGGCTTTCTCCTACTAAGCACCGTAGCAGGTTACCCAAACTCCTATTCACCACTTCGGTCTGTCCATCAGTCTGTGGATGGTGTGCAGAACTGAACTTCAAATCTATCTTCAACTTCTTCCATAATGTCCTCCTAAAATAACCAACAAACTTGATATCTCGATCTAAAACTATGCTCTTTGGTAGACCATGTAGTCTCACCACCTTTCTGAAAAATAATTCAGCAATATGAACAACATCATTAGTCTTCTTAAAAGGAATAAAATGTGCCATCTTCAAGAATCTATCCACCACCACAAAATGGAATCATGTCCTCTCTATGTCCTTGGTAAACCAAGAACAAAATCCATACTAATATCATCCCATGGCTTCACTGGTATAGGTAATGGCTGATATAGACCTGTGTTCTGACTTGCTTCTTTTGCCATCTAACATACTCTGCAACTCTGCACAAATTTTCGCACATCTTGCTGCAACTGTGGCCAATAATAATTTTTACCAACAATAGCAATGGTCTTATCTCAACCAAAGTGTCTAGCCAATCCTCCACTATGCTTCTCCTTAATCAGGTTCTCTCTCATGGAAATCCTTGGAATGCACAACTGGCTTCCTCTAAATAACATGCCCTCTTGAATTATGAAATCCAACCATTTTGTCCTATCCAAAGTAACAGGTTCCATACAAGCTTTCCAGGCCTCTACAAAATCTGGGACTTCAAGATACAAACTTTTGAGCTCATCGAACCCAACAACCTCTATCTTCATTTCTGTCAACAAATTTTGCCTTCTGCTCAAGTCATCTGCAACTCTGTTGGACTTTCCCACTCCTGTGCTTCAAAACAAAAGTATCGCTCTACAAAAACTCAACCCATTTTAAGTACCTTTGGTTCAACTTTCCTTGACTATTAAGATACTGCAAATCCTGATGATTAGTATATAAAACAAACTCCTTTGGAAACATATAATGTCTCCATTTCTTCAAAGCATGAACTATTGCATAAAACTCCTGATCATAAACAGAATACTTTTTCTTGGCATCATTAAGCTTCTCACTAAACTAGGCAATGGGCTTACCTTCTTGGCTCAAAACAGCTCCTATACCACTACCACTAGCATCACAATCTACCTAAAATACCTTATTGAAATCTGGAAGTGCCAAAATAGGTTGTTCTACAACTTTCTACTTTAATGTATCAAAGCTCTTGTCTGTTCCTTTAATCCATCTAAACTTTTTTCTATCCCCTCTCATTGTCTCAGTTAGGGGTGCACAAATGCTACTAAAATTCCTGATAAACTTTACGTAAAAACTTGCCAAACTATGAAAGGATCTTACCTCCGTTACACTCCTTGGCGTAGGCCATTCAATGATAGCCCTTACTTTTTCTGGGTCCATCTTAAGACCTTCCTCTGAGACTACAAATCCCAGGTATAGCAACTCCTTTTTTGTAAAACTACATTTCTTCAGATTAATCAACAACTTCTCCTCCCTAAGTTTCTCCAGAACTCTTCTGATATGCATCAGACGCTCATCCCAAGTTGTACTAAAAATCAAAATATCATCCAAATAAACAATAAAAAAACTTTCCAAAAATTCTTTCAATACCTCATTCATGAGCCGCATGAATGTGCTCGGTGCATTGGTTAGCCCAAATGGCATGACTAACCACTCATACAAACCTTCCTTTGTCTTGAAGGCTATCTTCCACTCATCTCCTTCTCTGATACGGATCTGGTGATACCCACTCTTCAGGTCAATTTCTATGAAGTACTTGGCTCCACTCAAACAATCCATGATGCCATCCATTCTTGGCAATGGAAATCTATACTTGATCGTTATCTTATTGATGGCTTGAGAATCTGTACACATCCTCCATTCTCCATCCTTCTTTGATGCTAGTACTACAGGTACCACACATGGACATAGGCTCTCCCTTATTAGTCCCTTCCTCAACAACTCTTGAACTTGTCTATTTAGCTCTTCATTCTCTATAGGGGTCATTCTGTGGGCTACCTTGTTTGGTAAACTGGCTCCTAGTATCAAATCCATTTGATGACTTATCTTCCTTACTGGTGGTAAACCTTCTGGTACATTATCAGAGATAATGTCTTGGAACTCTTCCAACATATCTGAAACTTCTACTGGTACATCTTCATAGTTCTCTTGACTAATCTTAGGAATCAATGCAAAGCAATGACGCTCATGCTTCATACCCTCCAAAAATTTCCTACCATCTACCAAGCAAATTCTGGCAGTACTACATACCTTGTCTTCCACCTCTTTCAAGGGCTTCAACTTATGACAAACTCCATCCTTTGTTAGGGAATATGTGTTTGCATGACCATCATGGACAACGCTCCTATCATACTGCCATGGCCTCCCCAATAGCATATGACATGCGTCCATCGGTATGATATCATACAGCACCTCATCATGGTAGTCCCCAATCTTGAACTTCACTAAACACTGCTCATTGACCAAAGCTTGGTGGTCCTTCTGCAACCATGCAATCTGATATGGATGTGGATGCTTTCTTCTTGTCAACTTCAACTTGTCAACCATCTCTTCTGAAACAAGATTATCAATGCTTCCACTGTCAATAATAATATTACAAAACTTACCTTCACATTTGCACTTTGTGTGAAATAAACTCTTCCTCTAATTGGGTTCTTTCTCCTCATTCAGCAAGGTTCTTTTGAAAACTAGGGTTTCTCCCCTTTCAGCATCTTTAGAATGCTTAGAATGTGCATCTTCATCGACATGTGCAACTCGTGCATTGCCTTCAAGTCCTCTATTTGTCCTTCCTTGATGTTACGGACACTCGTATGCTCGATGCCCTTCTTCTCCACATTGGAAACAAGTTCCTCTGAAACCTCCTCTTCGAGGTCCTTGCCCAGGTCTACCTCTTCCTCTTCCTCTTTTCTCACCATTGTTCTAGTCACAAGGGTGGTAGGTATTATCTCCTCTCTGATTTTGACTGGTGCGAGCTTCTTCACTTATCTTTGCATCTTCATTTTGACCCCCATAGGGTCTTGTACCAATCCTTCCACCTTGACCTCTTCCCCTTTGCTTGTTGTTGAATCTTTTATTCAGCTTCTTTTCCACCTTCAGGGAAAACTGGTATGCATCTTCTATGGTGGTCATTCTGACTAGGCTCAACTCCTCTTAAATACTCGGCCTCAACCCATTAATGTAACAGGCTACCTTCTCCTTGTTGGGCTCTGCATGGCCTATCCTGATAGTAATCTTATAAAACTCTTCTGTATACTTCTTAATAGACTTCTTACCTTGCTTCAGTCCTTGCAACATCTTCAATAACTCCATCTCATAGTCCACAAGAATGAACTGCTTCTTTAGTTTCTCCACTATCTGATCTCATCTAGTGATCTTTCCTTTTCCTCTTCTATTCCTCTCTAGTTGAACCTCCTTCCACCAAATATTGGCGTGGCCCTTCAACTTTGTTTTTACAAACTTGACCCAATCTGGGTCCTCCACATCTTCATACTCAAAATACTCCTCCATGTCATTGATCCAATCAATAAGCTATTCTGGATTCAAATCCATAGAATATGTAGAAACCTCGATCCTGGGCCTCTTTCTGATCTTCGAAATGGCCCTTAACAACCTAACTTCTGCAGGATCTCCGGCAGCTTCTTGTTCTTCCTCAGATAGCTCTTCTTCAACTTCATCTTCGCTTTCGTTTCTTATCCTCAGCTCAAACCCTCTTCGTAGTTCTTCTTGCAATGCATCAATTTGCCTTTGCAGGGCTCTAAAACCCTCTTCTGTCAAAGCATCCTCCCAACATGATTTCTTCGTGGAGGCATCTTGGTCTCCGCAGCAAACCCACAACCTCAGGTCCTAGTGCAAACACCTCACAATCGGTGATCTGTCTACACACTCAGGAACCCTTTCTCTGATACCACTTGATGAAGGGGGTTAATCACTAAACGCACAACAATAGAAATGGAACACAGAAAATAGAACTTTCTTTTACTAACCTGGGCAACTCATTACATTATAGAATCCCAATTACAATCAGAGGATGAATCCCCTACTGGCTGCAACACATTACAGCTTTCCCAACCTTAAGACTCTAGAATCTTCAGCCTTCTATAACCCCAAATCTACTAGGGTTTCTATTTTTCGTACCTATTCTTGACTCTACACTTGCCCCCTTTTCTCTACTACTGCCCAAGGTTCCCAAAATAGCCATAAATAACACTTTTTGGCGGCCTCCAGCTAAATTTTGAAATTTACAACTCCCTCCAAAAGTAGGTCAACTTCTGGGAAGCATAACTTTTGATCCAGGTGTCTGATTTATGAACCGTTTTAGGTGTCAGAAAGCTCATGATGTGAACTATCACGTCAAAAATCTATAAATAGATTTCTGTCAACTTTTTAGGATGTTTAGGGAAGTTTTAGTGCGTCATATCTCGTTTCAAAAATTTTTAGGGGCTTTTCAGAAAACAAAAACTTTAATATCTTTCAGCTCACAAATGATCTTTGCCTGATTCCTTCTCCAAAGGTCTTAAATTTCTATTATGTAACTTTCTACAAGTTTTTGCTTCAATCCGTACCTAACTGCAAACTTTCCAAAAATAGCAGGTAGACTTTCCAAAATAGACAGGTTGCTATTTTTAGCAGTTTTGGAAAAACTGAAAGTCCTACATCATTATTCTGGATATTATGGAACTAGAAACACCAATTATGGAAAGAAATGAAAACAACTACAATGATTTTGAATTAACTTCTTTTTGGGTGATGCAAGATTGCCCTTACACCACTGGATGCTCCTGCATCAGAATTGAAGGAAGGGGTGAGGAAATTGAAAGATGAAAAGAAGAATTTAATTAGAGACATGGTCACAAATTTGATAAATCATAGGATGACCAAAGTTCAAGCAAGGATAGATGAAACATGGAAATCATATTCAAGTTTAAGGATGGCCCTAGACAAGCATGAGTAGGATAAAGAAAGCCTCAAGACTATGAGTAAAGCGTGGTTGCTAAGAACTAGAGAGGTAAGGGACGTTCATAGATGCTCAAGGTTTGATTCAAGATGCACCACCTAAGATAAAGTTGATACTTGACATGTTGCTAGTACTTGAGGAAGTCGTGGCCTTTTAATTAAAGTTGGACAAGGTCTTGGTTGATAAATGACATTTTATTGAGAGAATAGATAAGAAAATAATGCTAGGCAAATTGGAAAATGATGGATAGATAAAGGGCCTAGACAAGTGGAAGGCTGACTTTGAAAACATTATCGACCAATTAATATCTTCTAGTTGTATTGATGGGGATTTGAGCATGAAGATTTTGATCTCACATTGGGCAATTTGCATGTGTTTGAAATAAATTTTGAGTTGTTTTGTAAGGAGTCAAAGATTTTGTTGGATGCACAGTACACAGGGCATAATAAGAAGATATCAAAGTTGATTTCTTTTCAATAGCCATCAGAGAAGTCATATGTAACCTAGATAGTGAAGTATGGATAAATGTGTCTGAGATGAATGAGTAAGTAACATCTTCTCTTCATTTATGTGACAGGGCTTCCCTAGTCAATTGTACTTCTTCCAAGAAATTATATTTTGTCTTTTCTCTATTCAATATGTAATTAATTTCCCAACGCTTATGAGCGGTGTCTTGTCATGTAAGATTCATATAATCGACATAGGCTAATGAATGCTGAGCACCATGTTTTTGTATCTATAAAAGAACTAGTAGAATTACTTTGTAAGGTTGTTGAAAGATTGGGATTTTGAGAGTGAATACAATACAAATTTTGACTGGTTGCCCTATCTATGGTGTTGTAAGTTTCAGTTTAATGTGTGGAATGTGTTTTTCATAAGCAATTTATTAGTTTCAAGTTGACTTATATGAATAATGTTGTAAGCATGTGTTTCTATTAACTGTCTCCATTGTTACCTATTTTTTTCTTTTGAACAAAGTGGCTAAGAGTTTTCTAAGTTCTGGGGTTCACACTTGTTGCTTTACATATTTAGTTTCTTGCTTCTATTTAAGGAATAGACTAAATTGCTTTAGATCAAATATGGGGAGGTATGTTTGCTAATAGGGATATTTATAAGAAGAGTTAATAGAAATACTCAATCTTGGGAGTTGTCTGCAAGGCAAGAACAAAATAGACCCTTTGAAAACTGTATGTTTTCTTGGCTTATGGAAAATCATTTACATGTTTAAAGTTTGACTCCCTAGCCTAAGACAGGCACTGATCAAAGGCTTGGATTGATTTTATGAACCAAACTCTAATCTGGCAACCAAATATATAAAAATAAAATCAATTCAAAATCTTAAACTTTAGGATTTTAGGAATAGGATTTTAGAGACTATGTTCTCTGACCTACAAATGAACAAATTCCCAAAGCTAGCCACTTTGTAATCATCACACAATTTTGGTCTGCATAAAAGAGAACATATCTTCTTAAGTATCAATATCTAGTTGAAGTTAGGGTTTATTATATGGGTATTGAATAAGGGAATACCTCTAGGTCCTGCAGAGCCCAAAGTGCAGAGTAGACAGAGAGTCAGTCTCATGTTTGTTGGTCACTGACCTAAGGATCCTATGGACCAAAGATGGCTACTTTTTAGGGAAACTTGGATAATTATTTGGGAACACCAACAAATTGATGACTCCACTGGGGAGGTTGGCAAAGAACCTGGACTGTAAATTTGGATCCCATTTCATGGGTGGCAACTCTGAAGGTTAATCTCCCAGCTGGTGAAAATAAAAGTTGCATGCGGGGGAGAAGATCCCTGCAAAACCCCTTCTTCCAAGAATTACCAAGAAAAATATATGGGAAGAAAGGAGGTACTTAGCCCAGTCAAAAAGGTTCACCAAGTCCTAGGAATAATGATGATCCCCAAAATAATGTTAGGTCTCCTAGGCAACAACAACATTTCTCAGCCACAAAAGCTAATATTCAAAAGATTTATGAGAAACAACAAAGTGATGGGTTGAGGATAGGATCTGATATGTTTCAAGAATGACCTTTTCCAGATCCCCCTGATAGGTTTGAAGATACAAAATCACCAAGGGATACTAATAACCCCAATGTGATGAGACCATCCTCTTCTATGACAAGAGAAGAGGAATTAGATGAAGATATCAGGAATCTCAGGGCTGAATTGGATTACTTACAAGCCTTGAAAATGAGGTTCAAAATCAATAGAATAACCAAAATAGGCTTGGAAATGATCAAGGGATTAACCAACATGTAAATCAGAACCCACAAAATAATCAAAGACAAAATGTTAATAACAATAGAATACCACATAATAATGTGAGAAATCAAAATGCTCATGGTAATGTAAATAGGAATGCTAATGTAAACCAATTTGGTAGGAGACCTATGCAGTTGGACAGATTCAGACAGTTAGACTTCACTGGCATTCCTGGATACCCTAACCCCATTGACAATGATATTAGGGCTGAATTGCCAAAATTCTCAAGTAACAATATTGTATCAGGTGAAGACCACTTGAAGGATTTCCTTAACATAATGGATAATTTTGAAGTAGAACATGAAGATGTTCTCATGATATTATTTATGCAGTCCTTGATAGATGAAGCCAAAGAATGGTATAGAAATTTGCCTGATCAAAGTGTTACATCATGGGATGATTTTAAGAGGATTTTTATGGAGCAGTATGGGGATAAGACTGACCCTAGTTTCATCATTAATGAGTTCATAAGTATTTCTAAAGGGTCTATTACCAATTTTTCACCTACAGCTCAAATTGGCAGAGATAAAACATTTGTTTCATTTTAAGATGAAAAGTTCTTAACTTTTTTTTGCTATGTTGGTTTTCGCATAGTTTAGAGTGCTTGGAAAAGAAAAGGTTCAGTTTTATGATGCCATTGTTATAACAAAAGAGAAGACATTCGTTTTATCATTTAATGCCTCGCAGAGATTTCATGCATGATAAAGAGTTATTTCATTTTGTATTACAATGTTTCATTCATTTGTACAAATGAGATATACACAAAACTGCATAAGTATTGTATTGAAAGAAAGAAGAGAGATCAAATATCCCACACAAGCTGTGGGAATAGCTGAACCAACACATCATAAAGAATATATCATGCATCTAAAGAATAAGTGAAGAAATGAAGCAAATAAGACCAAGCATATCTATCATTGCCTGTTGGAGTCTTGAGTTGATCTTCATTGTAGCTACCTCCTCTTTTCTCTCGACCTCTAAATGAACCTATAGTAATTGAGAAAGAGATGTTAGAGCTCCAAATATGATTTTTCCTATGTGCTTCATCAACAGAAACATAATACATTGTTTATCATGTACTAAATCAGATAACAAAAACATCTATATGCAAGAGAGCCTGGAAAATGAAACATCATAGGAGCATTTAGCTTCACTATTTTTAATCTAACATGTTTGTTTACTATGCAAGTATAGGTGAAATCATGTTGCTGATCTATTTCTAAAGGCATCATAGCATGTGGTGCAAAAGTGGGCTCCCACAAAGGTTGAGCCCAACATGCTACCCTTGAATCTCAAGAGGGGATTGATAGTAATTTGTATCCATAGTGCTTAAATCAAAACATTTTCAGCTGAAGGTAACTCATTAAGTGATTGCAAGAGCCTCAAGATCATTGTTCATTCATGGTTGTCAGTTCAAACATGATGAAATGAGAATCACATATGAGCAGTGAGCTCATTCAAGGCTGCCCAATGATGTGTCAAACTGAGTAAAAGGCATTTCCAACATCATGATGTTATTACATCTATTTTTTGTCATAATATCATATATTGTCATTTGTATACATTCAATTCATTATATTGAACCAAAAAAAACATTATCAATACAAAAGTAACCATTAAATTACAGGGGTAGTCCATAGTGTAAGTGCTCGTGCATGAAGGGGGCAGCAATCTTTTGTTGATCTAGTAATATAATGCCAAGGTCCTCATCAAAGAAGAAGTTGGATAGTAGTAGAACATGTATTTACCATTTTTGTCACTAATGAAGTGTAAAGTTACTATTCAATGCATGAAACAACCATAAAGGATCAAGATTAGTCATGATCATGACTGTCCTATCAGTCATAAAGTATGTTTTAAATCATGGGATAGCATTATTATTGAAACAAAACAAACAACATCATATTCGAAGTATTCATTTCAACATTATGACATGGTTCAATGCCTTGAAAAGAACTTTCACAAACGAGGGTTACAATTGTGTGCTTAATACTTCTTTATGCAATAGAACAGAATATGGAATGAACTACAACAAAAAGTGGTAAACCTTCATAGCATCTGTAAGTACACCTTGCCTTCCAAATGCAAGCATGCTATGCTAAACGTCTAGTACAGTGAATAGAGTGTTAGACATATCATATACTATGCACCTATGGGCATATTTCATGTTGCTTGTAGGTTGACATTAAGATGAAAATGATAGTATTATTCAGACTTAGAACAAGTTCAAAGCTAGTGAAAGGAAAATCATAAGCTACAGGCGTAGCATCTAGAAGATGCAATGAGTTTGAGATCAAATAGATAATATACCAAGTGCATACACAAGTTATATGAGCATAGGACCTCAAGAAAGAAAGTACTATATCAGTTCAAAGATATCAAAGGAGTGATAGAACCATAGTTTTTCTTCCATAATGGTTGTCACCACATCTAGTGCTAACATTTTTTTGAAAGGTGAAAGAGTAGTGAAACCCTAGTAGGGTTTGTAAACAATACACAAAATGAAACCTTCTTGCTATAAGCAATAGGCATTCAACCACGGCCTGTGAGGTTTTTCAAGCACAATAGAATACCCAGAATGAGAAACTGTGGCCATGAAGGGTTTTATAACCCATAAAGTAGCTTCTAGAGTAAGGAGAGCTTCATTTCACAAGATTTAGATCATTTTATTATGGCTCAGGCTCGAATCGAGCTAATTTTACTCAAAACAAAGTGGGTCAATCTCTTTTACACAGAATAAAGAGGTAAATACAAATATTAAAATGTATTGAGGATTCTCAGGCCGTGGCCTGAGAATGTATTTTTCTTCATTAATTTCAAAACCCATGTCAATTTGCATAGAAAGAATGACAAGTGTGGAAAAGAATGGAGGGTTTCGAGTTTGTCCAGGCTTTGAAAATGCTCAAAAGTGAGCAAATATTTAGAATATGGCCATGTCCTGAGGATATACGAAGGTTTCATTATGCTTCTATAGTATGTGATGTAAAATAAATGCATTCATCTTCAGCTTCTTCAGCTCATATCGAGCAATGAAATGATACAGTATTCAAAAGGTGGAAAGTTTTACCTTGCTTTTGTTTTTTGAATGAAGATATATACATGGGGATGTGAGTTTTGCCTATATATTGTCTCCAATAGGTTCAAACTAGTCTCTCATGGTGCCCTCAAAGTTAAAAGAAGGTAGAAACAACAATGAAGACACAAAGCAAATACATCAGAAAGCTCCATGGCTGCAACTTAAAAGCCAAGGAATTTCTACTTAACATGAAAAATATGGTTCAAATCTGTGATAGAAAGATTTACCTTGGAATTTCATGTCATTATCCTCAAGAAAATGCTTAGAAGCAATAGAGAATGGATGGTCTACAATTCAAACCCTAGCTCCCATGGCGGCGGCCCAGTAGAGGCGTTTTTCCAAAAGTTAAACTTGCAAAGTGAGGTTGAAAACCTAGGGGGTCGGTTGGTTTTTTTAGGGTTTCCTTTGTCACATTGATTTAATTATTTAGAGCCTCAACTAATACCTTCATGGTATCATTTTTACCTTTGTATATACCTAGGATTCATTTTTGTGACCTTGAAGGGAAAAAATTAAAGTTAGATGCCTTAAGATATTTTTGATTTTTTAAAATATCAACGGAGATATGATGCACTTGGAAATTTTTGAAGATAAACCATATATATTGTTGCCTTGTATTTTTGTAAAAAATCAAGTCAAAGTCAAATTGAGCCTCCTTTTTTGTAAAAATCAAAACTACAACATATTGTAAAGCAATAATAAGGTAATATTCTATAAATTACCTTAATATTTGCTATTTGAAAAGTGTAGTTAAACCAAAGCCAGTGGATAGAAATTTCTTTTTTGGGTTGAGTTCTTTTGGGTGAAATTGGAAAAATTTGGACAAACTGAAGTTTCTATTTCAGTTCCCAGTCAATTATAGATTAATTTTTGAGTCTTTTTAGGGGGGCCCACTTGGGAGGGAAAGTTTCCACCTTTTTTTACTCAGTTTGGAGGCAGTTTTGGCACTATTTTTGAGGTTTTTCTTTTGAGCTCAAAAATGATTTTGGAGGTTGCTATTTTGGAGAGGCAGTGGATTCATACTCTTTCCATTCTCACTTTTGGGAAACATTTTGAGGAGATATAAATTGGAGAACTTAAGTTTTCTCAGTTCAGATTGCTTCTTACTTTTTGACCCATTTGCAAAAAGCTTTGTAAGCTCAAAATTTGTACTCAAAGTTTCATTTTGTATACTCCTTTCAGATTAATAAGATAGTAGAGTATTCATTTCTCATTCATTTTTGTCTCATTTTTGAAGTTTTGATTTGATGTTTCACTGTGATCATAAAGGTTAGATCCTTTGTTATGTCTCTTTATTGCAAACTTATGTTTGGAAGTCTCATGTGATGCAAGTTGTATGTTGAGTTTAATTTCAAGCCTTCATACAAATCACTCATGTGTTACATGTTTCAAGTGAGATTGTGAAAGTAAATATTTTTTAAGAGTTAGATTTTGAGTAAAAGCATTAAAATAAGTTAGATTTTTGGTATATCATTATTTGGTTTAGGATTTTATTTCATGTTATCCTTCTAAACCCTTTTCCCAGAAAAGTATTTTAGATTAGGTGATCTGCCAGGAGATCCAGCCCTACATGGAGATTCATTCTCATTATAGGTCACCCACAACCTAAGAGTGTTTCCATGTTTCAGCAAGATAGTTAAATCAATTCTTAGCTAGGGTGCAATCCTGATTGACAATAGGGTCAAATGAATCTGTTTCTAATTTCAACACTAGGTTTACTAGGGTTTTGAACAAATTTCCACCTCATATGAGGCCAAATGAACCAATGTATATGGTCTTGTATACAAATGCCTTTGATGCCAAGACAACATATGAACTAAGAGATATAAGTCTATCTAGCATTAGGGATGCTTTCAGAATTGCAACCAATATAGAAAATAATAGGAAGGCATCAGGTAAAGGAAATAGAAGGGATGATGTGAGAATCTTGCAAAATCCAAACAATAGAACTCAGAATGCTCAGTGTAACATCTCCAAATCTGAGGATAAATTGGACAAATTGACAACTTCTTTCAAAGACTTTAAGTTATAAACTTACTAAAAATGAAAAGGGACTTGGTCCTAAGAAATAGAGTTATCATAGGAAAGAAAAGAGACCACAACTACACGATATTCCATACAACACAAATTGGCACAATGGTAAACCTATCATAAATAATAAAATTGATCAAAGGTCTTAGAATACTAAAGAAACTCCTGGTCCCCTCAAGAAGACTGTCAATATTGTTGAATATGCTCCATGGTGTATACTATGCCAAATGCCTCACTCACAATCTTAGTACATGATTGTTCAATCCTTTTATAATGATGCTAATGCTTGCAATGAGTGTAATGAAACTCACTGTGTTGAAGATGATATTCTTAACATGCTTTTTACAAATGGAGACTATTCCTCCTCTAATGAGGCAGATGCAAATACAAATGTGAATGAAAGAAGGTGTTATAAGGATCAAATCTATCAGCAAGTGTTTTTAGATGAAGAAAATGAAGATCACCAAGTTTATGCCCAAGACTCAGATATTCCTTTGGTTAATTTAAAAAGACCTTCTGATGAGGAAATCAGAGCTCTTATAGTTTCTGTAGTAGCCCAAGTTAAGAGCAACTATAATCTCAAGAATAAATCTCAAACAAGTGACTCAGGCCAGCCAAGAAGCATCTTTGTAAAGAAACCTCAGGATAATCAAAGAGAGCTTGAATCATAGAAAAGGTAGGGTAATAATAGTAAAAGAGATCCAAAAGAAAAATCAAGTCAAAACACTAAAAATTTAGAAAGTAAGGTTTCTCAGAGTGGGGAGAAGACTAAAGGTCCACATGTCATGGTGACAGTCAAAATACCACAAAAGCTAAGGCTGGACAAACTCATGAGAAGAGTAAGAGTTTGGGCCAAGATATAATCGTTATAAAAATTATGCCCCATTTGATATAACTCAGGCCTTATCATAGATGGAAGTTCAGTCCCACTGATAAAAATGATGAAAATTGAGGAGTATAGAAATAAAGCATTGTCCCTGATTTTAGCAATATCCCATCAGGCAGGACACACAACTCAAGATCATAGAAAAACTCAAGAGGTGGGTGCCAATGAGGAGGAAATTCCATAGGTTTACTTGGGAACAATAGTAACAAAATGCCCATCATAGGTAGAACCATTCTATGTATCCCTTATTGTTAATGGGAAAGTGATCAGGAATTGCATGCTTGATTGAGGTGCTTCAACGAACATTATGCCTTTGGTTGTTATGCAGCAAATTAGGTTAAAAATAGATAAGGCATGTGGAAAGTGTTATGCTATGGATACTAGAGAAGTGTTAGTTATAAGGATTATGAAGAATGTGGTCTTCATGCTTGGAGCCTATCCAAAAAAAACCTATTCAATGAATGTGACTGTAGTTGATATCAAGCCACAATATGCTATGCTATTGTCTAGGAGGTGGGTAGGACTAATTGGAAGAAGTACGCAGTTGGATTTGTCATATGCTATGATTCCCATGAATGGTAAGGATTTCAATCTGACTAGAGAGGAAAGAGCACCAGATATAGTTGAGGATCAAGAACCAAAAGATCAGATTTGTTTTGTGGACATTGATTGTGAAAATTTCAGGATTGTATCATTTGATCAGGATGCAAAGGAAAAAGAACCTATTGATGAGGAGCTTGAAAGACAAAAGGATCATAATGGCTTATGGACCATGTACGTTTATGGTGCTTGTTTGAAAGAAGGTTCTAGTGCAAGAGTGGTATTTCAGTCTCATACTGGTAAGATCCTTAGATTCTCCTCTCTATTGAAGTTTGCTTGCACAAATAATATTGTGGAATATGAAGCTCTATTGCTAGGGTTGAATGTTGCTCCTAGGCATGGCATTAAATTGTTGAGGGTGTTTGGAGATTTAGATCTAATAGTTTCCCAAGTAAGAGATAAATATGCTTCAAAGAAAAAAAGGTTGAAACAATATAAACATGCAGTTTGGGATACTATTGAGTTGTTTGATGCATTTTCAATAAATTGGATAGAGAAATCAAAAAATGTTATGGCAGACTTCTTGGCTAATGTGGCTATTAGGCCAGATGATATTACATTATCCAATATCATGAATGTTGAGATTAAGATCAGACCAATAGTGCCAAACAACATATGTAGATGGCAAGTTTTTAAGGATGACAAGGATTTGGTAAAATTCTCGTAGTGTATTGATGAGTATGAGAATCATGAGATAGATTTCCATAACTTTGAGGAAGTTGTAGATGGGAAAGAAATGCTTTTTGGAAAGAAAATATTACAGCTTAAGACTAACAAGATTCTAAAGGGATTGATGGCTTTGGAGAGAACCTTTGATCATAGAGATTAGTTGGTTCCTAAGACCTCTTCCCCTCACATGGAAGATTTGGAGGAAATAAATTTGGGTACACACAATGCTCCAAAGAAGATTTACATAGGTAAGCAACTAAAGCCACATATCAGGGCAATGTTAATAGCATTAATAAGAAAATACAAACATGTCTTTTTTTGGTCATATGAGGACGTAAAAACCTATAGAGAGGACATGTTTCAACATGAAATCCCCCTAAAGCTAGGATTTAAACCATTCAGATAGAGGCAGAGGCCTATTAATCCTACCTTAGCTCTGAAAATGCAGGAAGAGGTTATGACGCCCACTTGGGTGTTAAATCTTGTCCCAGTTAGAAAAAAGAATGGAGATATAAGATTGTGTGTAGACTTTAGGAATTTGAAGATGTCTTCTTTGAAGGATAATTACCCATTGCCTAACATGGAAGATATGTTTCAGAAGGTGACAGGGTGCAAGATTTTGTCTATGATGGGTGGATTTTTTAGGCTATAATTAGGTGAAGGTGAAAGAATCAGAACAATATATAACTACCTTCACAACTCCATGGGGAACCTGTGTATATGTGAGGATGCCATTTGGTTTAACAAATGCAGGTGCGACTTTTCAGAGAGAAATGGATGTTGCTTTTGCAAGATTGATTGATTCTATCATAGCTATATATTAGGATGATCTAATTGCTTATTCAAAGAAAGAAGAAAAACACTGTATGCATCTAGAACAAATTTTCATTAGAGCACTAGAATATGGTATCTCACTAAACCCTAAGAAATGTGTTTTTAGGGTAACTAAATTAAAACTCTTGGGACGTATAGTGTCTAAAGATGGAGTTAGGATTAACCCAGAGAGGGTTGCAGCAATTGATAAAATCTAGATACCCAAGATAGTAAAAGAAATTCAATCATTCTTTGGGTAGATTAACTGTGTTAGAATATTTATTCCTAATTTTGTAAAGATTACCAAAGCTATATCCAAGATGTTGAAAAAGGGTGAATCTGTGACATGGGGAAGTGAGGCAGTCCAATCATTTCAGACCATAAAAGAGGCTATTAAGACTGCTCCTATCTTAAAGTCTCCTAATTTTCTAAGCTTTTTCAGTTATTTTCATTTGCTTCATTCCATACAATTGCTGCCTACTTATTACAAAAAAATGATGATGGATTTGAACAACCAATTGCTTTCTTTAGCAATTCTTTGCCAACTACAAAGCTAAAATATGATATAATGGAGAAGCAGGCTTATGCCTTGGTCAGGCCAGTTAAGAATTTCAGGCCTTATTTGGTTGGAGCCCAGATTATAGCATATGTACCTCATGCAGCAGTTAAGGACATATTCACTCAATAGGAAGTGCCTGAAAGGAGATGCAGATGGATAAAAAAGCTTCAAGAGTTCAACATTGATATTTAGATTACCAAATTAGTAAGGGGACAAGGCCTGGCTAAATTGATGGCATAATCAAATTTGGAGGCATGTCAAGTGAATGTATCTTAAGCTCAAGTTTGCAACATATCAAAGTTAGAATGGTACAAAGATAGTGTGCACTATTTGCAAAATTTGAATTGCCCTTCTTATTTAAGTGATAATCAAAGGAGAACACTAAAACTACAAGCACTCAAATATGTTATTGTTCAAGGTGAATTATATTGGAAGAACCCTGATGGTGTGCTAGTCAAGTGTGTAGATGAAGATCAGGCCATGGAGATATCAATTGACATGCATAAGGGGATGTGTGGGGGACATTATACAACTAAGACTACTACCCATAAGATTCTTAGAGTGGGTTATTGGTGGCCAACACTTTTCTTTGATGTACATAAGATGGTGAGAAAATGTGATTCTTGCCAAAGATTTTCTAGAAAACTTAAGTATGCAGGTGCATTGCCTCTTAAGATTGTGATGGTGGAAGCTCCATTCCAGCAATGGGGCATTGATTTTATAGGAGAAATAGCAAAAAGTCAAGCGGAGGACATAGTTGGATATTGGTTGCTACAAATTACTTCACCAAATGGATTGAGGCCATTCCAACCAAGAAAGCCACAAGCAAGGTTGTGCTTGACTTTATCTTAGAACACATAATAATCAAGTTTAAAGTACTAGCAAAATTAGTCATAGATAATGTAATGTGCTTCAGGTCTGGTGAGTTCGTTGATTTTTGCAATAATTATGGAATTAGTTTGTCTCATGCATCAACATATCATCCTCAAGGAAATGGCCAAGAAGAATCTAGTAACAAGAGTCTTATGAAGATAATTAAAAGGATAATGGATAAGAACAAAAGGGCATGGGACTCTAAATTGAACTTAGCACTGTGGGATGATAGGGTAACAGTAAAAATGGCAATTGGTAAATCTCCCTTTGAGTTGGTATATGGTGCAGAGGTTAGGTTGCTAGTCAATAATGTCCTGCCAGTGTACAAGTTTATACAAGAAAGTGGTGAGGATATGGAAGATCCAATGGCTGAGATAATGAATCAATTGATTGAACTAGATGAAGTTAGGAGAGAAGCACAGAAAATCAATGTGAAGTAACAACAGAAAGTGAAATATTTGTTTGATAAGAGGACTTCAGAGAGAAAATTCTAGGTGAATGAATTGGTTCTTGTGTGGAATGCCAAGAATCAAGATAAGGGCAAACATGGTAAATTTGAACCTTAATGAATTGGCCCTTATCTAATAAGTAATGCACATGGAGAAGATTCTTATTTTCTCCAAGCACTTGATGGTGAATTTCAAGAGTTGCCAGTGCACAGACAATTCTTGAAACCCTACTTTTCATAATACACTATATTGTATAGTTCATTCCTTTTGGTTTTAGTTTGGTCTACTCCTAGAATCCAATAGTTCTCACTGCAATCTAATGCTTGTATGTCCCCAACCAGAGCCAATGGTGGAACCTGTGTGGGTTTAGGGTTTTGAGTCTAAGAAATTGTAGGTTTTTATTCCTATAAGCTTTTAAACCTGGGTTGTTAAGTCTCATTTGTTTTGTCTTCTAATTTCATGTTGACTTCTTGTAGTAGGTTCCTAGTCATCTAAGTTACAACTTGAAGCCTTTAAGATCATGAGGTGACTAGCCCTAAGTCCTAGCATTAGCCTTTGTAACCCGTGAAAATATTAAGTTTTAAATCCTAAGTCCTCATAAGGGTCAAAAAGCATCATGTCATAGTATTTCAAAGCATCGCAGAGCTTTGAATATGATGTCATCATCCTTCTGTGGGGCCATGAAATGAGGACATCTGTCAAGGAATTTAGGCTTATAGCCCCTTGATTAAGGATTCTAAATCAAGGAACCGTGTGCTGTTAGGTGTCAAGGTAAGAAGTGGTTTGCATAAAAGTTAAGATCTAACAATAGTGTAAGCATGCAAAAGAATCCTAGCAGATGTAAAGGTCCACCGTGTGGTCGTGAAATGGCAACACGTTGCCTCCTCTTGAGAAAGGAATGAGGTTAATATAAAGAAGGATGCATGGAGTCTTTAGCACACCTGCATAGAGTGATGGTGGGCCATTTCCTGCTATGATGTCGCGAAATGGTGCCATGTGTCCACATCAGATAAAAGACAAAGGAGTCATTAAAAGAAGTACATCTGACATGGATCATTTCTATTGGCTAAAGACTTTTCAATGAGGAAGACTTGGATTTTCAAATTTGGTGGGTGAATGATGACCATAGATTTCATGAAGGGAGAATTGGATCAACAAACCATGTTTAAAATTTTTATGGTGAACGTTGTAGGTGCCATGTGACACGAATTTGAGTTAAGGGTGAAGCTACATCTATTAATGCCTAAGACCCTAGGCAAGGGTGAAATTGGGGCTTTCTACATCATTTTCACAAGCACAAATAGAGTCTCGATGCACAACAAGCTTTCAGATGAACGTGAGAAGGAATTTTAGGCTTCTGTAAGCATAAAACTAGTAAGTTTACTCTATTTGACCATGTTTAGTTGAATTCTAAGTTGATTTCTTTTTTGGAGGGTAGAATATTTTTGAAATAAGAAACCTTAAGTTTGATAGAAATATTCTAAAGAAATAAGTCAAACGAATCAGCCCTCCACATCAAAAGAAAGTTTGGATGAGGACCTCATGGCCCAATTCCCAAGGTCTATCAGACATCCTGTGAATGTGCATGGTCTTGGGGGGTCAAATGAAAAAATTCTGGACCTCTACTACAATTACAGAGATGTCATATTGCATGTGTCAGGTTGGGTTCTCTTTAAGCACTGGTATGATAAAATAGACTTCAAGGTCCCAATTTGTAACGCTTGGTGGTTGGACCTAGACAAGTTGATATGCCTGAATGTGTTTCCTAGCCTAGACTTGGTAAGGGCAATTGTGTAGAGATATAACCCTCAAACAAGATCAGTCCTAGCAGGGAACGACACCATAATGATAAAACTCACAAAGGACTATATCCCAAGTTTATTTAACCTGAACCCTGCAGCCACTAAGAAAATTGACTTAAATGCCTTAAAGGAAGGATACAAAATTGTCAGATGTGGATATAGAGCCTTTAACCTGCCCAAGCATAGACCAAAGGGGGTAGATGGCAAATTGGTAAAGATATTAGACAGGGAGGAGGAACCCTTTGAGTGCTCCCAATTTATACACTATTTTGTAAGAACCTACCAAACTCTCTATCAGGTACTTGGGAGAGATGCCATGTATAGAATGCCAGTTTCTTTAATCATGATGGTAGTTAACATTTAGGATCAATGTACAAAAATACCATATGATTATGCCTCATACATAGCATAAAAAATGCATAAGCAGATGATTGGGGTCAAAAGAAAACTGTATACTATGGATGCTCATCTAGATTTTACATGGTACTCATTAATGTGCCATATGATTTTGTTTTCTATATTGGGTATGTGGCACAAGGATTTACATGTTAAAGAGACTGATTCAGAGGGAAACATGTTACCTGTTCAGATGTGGATCTACAAGTTAGACATGCATTGCATTGATTCTAATTATGTGATTTTTGAGGAACACTTTGTAAGGAGAATAATTAGGTTTTTAGAGCAAGAGGGAGAAAGGATACATGCATATGTGTTGGATTTTTTTAAGTCTCTATATAGGACCCCTAAATTGGGGATAGACCACAACTGAGGTGACTGGTTTCTGCATACCCACACCACCTACGTTACGATTTATAGATGTGAGGCTGCTCCATATGTTTTGCCCAAGTATGTGCCTAAAAGGATTGCATTCTTAGAGATCATCAGGCAACTAAATGAGTCTGATAAAGAACACTTGAGGAAGCACAAAAAAGGCTCATTTTTTCCCACTTCCATCAAATTCAATGATTTCATATTGGTTAGCAAGGATGGCTTAGATCATATTGATTCAATTCTATAGGTTTACAGGATGAATGTAGAGAAACCCATGGTATTTGACCCTGAAGGCTTTATTGACAATGGGTGAATGTAAAAATACCATGCTACATTCATTAGGTTTTTTATGATGAGGATACATTTAGGAATTGTTTTACCATGGATGATATTCACAATTTAAGGGGAAAATGGGAAGCAGTCATGGCAGGGGATAGGTCAAGAAAGAATATGAATGTTGCTTACACAGGGGCCTTTGAAGAGATAAAAGATCCAATAATGATGATTCAAATGATTTTTGATAGTGCAGATGAGCTAATTGGAAATGCTCTAGTAGGTGAGGAGAGTCCAACCTACCAGCCCAGTAGCTCAAGAGGAGGATATGTTAGAAAAAATGAATTACCTAATTTTCCCCCTACCAAGAAAGCAAAGACAATTAATCTAGAAAATGAAGAAGAGATTG
Source organism: Cunninghamia lanceolata (assembly GCA_027924645.1). NCBI lineage: Eukaryota > Viridiplantae > Streptophyta > Pinopsida > Cupressales > Cupressaceae > Cunninghamia > Cunninghamia lanceolata. Next base: position 1,858,049 of record BSBN01000749.1, on the reverse strand, counting down.
AAGTAGTAAACTTGGAGGAGGAAGTAGAAGAACAAGAACAAGAAGCTTTCCATCAAGTGATCCACCTGACAGAATAAGACCTTATGCTTTCCCAGATAATAGACTAGCAAGGTCAATCACTGGTTAGTATGTAGACATAGAAGATGTTAGGGTATTCGCTTGTGCACAATTCATGGAAGATGATGATTTTGTCAACACTCCTAAATTCAAGAGATATATATTGAAAGCCAGGAGTGAGGAATTCCAAAAGAGGATAGAGGAGGCCAAAAGTGGGGCAGATCCATCACAGTATGAGGCCATCACTCAAAAATTATTAAATGAGGTAAATCAAGACATCAGTGGGATGACCCCAAAAGAAGGGAGGGCCTTAGTTGCCAAAAGAAATGTGTTGCTTCTCCCACATTGGACCTTATCAGGTGCCATTGCATTTGAACAATAACTGGAGAGGTTTTAGAATTGACAAATGAATAAGTAGAAAAGGTACTCTCTAGTGCAGCTTTTAATCCTAGGTTTGAGACCTTAGCAATATGGGCATTGGCCCCAAATGATAATAAACCTAGGATTGGATTGGGAGAATTAACATGGGATATCATAATCAAAAGAGTATCAAGGACTCCAGCTCCCCAAGCTACTAGCTTAAATGTGCAGACAACATAATTTGCAAAGGTTGTCACAAGCAAGTTGTAGAAGGACCATGATGACCTATTGCTGAAGTATGGCCAGGTTGTTGCAGAATTCAACATGTATAAAGAACAGCTATTGACAGGGCCTAGCACATCAAGTGCTCCAACTATAATACAAACTATAGAGGCATTTCTAGTTGATATAGAGTGACTGCTATCAGAAATAAGAGAATTGAAGGAATAGGTGAGGAAATTGAAAGATGAAAAGAAGAATTTAGTTAGAGACATGGTCACAAATTTGATAAATCATTGGATGACAAAAGTTTAAGAAAGGGTATATGAAACATGGAAATCATATTCAAGTCTGAGGATGGCCTTAGACAAGCATGAGAAGGATAAAGAAAGCCTCAACACTATGAGCAGAGCATGGTTGTTAAGAACTGGAGAGGTAAGGGATGTTCATAGATGCTATAGGTTTGATTCAGATGCACCACCTGAGATAAAGTTGACACTTGACATGCTACTGGTACTTGAGGAAGTTGTAGCTTTTCAATTAAAGTTGGACAAGGTCTTGGTTGAGAAAAGGCATTTTATTGATAAAATAGATAAGAAAATAATGCCATGAATATTGGAAAATGATGGACAAATAAAGGGCCTGTATAAGTAGAAGGTTGACTTTGAAAGCATTGTCGGCCAATTAATATCTTCCATTTGTACTGATGGGGATCCAACCATGAAGATTTTGAGCTCAACATTGGATAGGTTCCATGTGGTTGAAATAAATTTTGAGTTGTTCTTTAAGGAGTCAAAGATTTTTTGGATGCAAGGTACATAGAGCATAATGAGAAGATATCAAAGTTTATTTCTTTTTGATGCCATCAAAGAAGTCATATGCAACCTAGATAGAGAAGTATGGATAAATGTGCATGAGATGAATGAGTTACTAAGATCTTCTCTTCATTTATGTGACAAGGCTTCCCTACTCAATTGTACTTCTTCCAAGAAATTATATATTATCTTTTCTCTATTCAATATGTAATTAATTTCCCAATACCTATGAGTGGCAGATTGTCATGTAAGATTCATATAACCAACATAGGATAATGAATGTTGAGTACCATGTTCATTTATCTATAAAAGAACTAGTAGAATTAATTTGTAAGGTTGTTGAAAGATTGGGATTTTGAGGAGTGAATGCAATACAAATTTTGATTGCTTGTCCTATCTATGGTGTGCAAGTTTTAGTTTAATGTGTGGAATGTGTTTTTCATAAGCAATTTATCAGTTTCAGGTTGAATTATATGAATAATGTTGTAAGCATGTGTTTCTATTAACTGTCTCCATTGTTATCAGCATTTTTCTTTTGAACAAAGTGGCTAAGAGTTTTCTAAGTTCTAGGGTACACACTTGCTACATTACATATTTGGTTTCTTGCTTCTATTTAAGGAATAGACTAAACTGCTTTAGATCAAATATGGGGAGGTATATTTGATAACAGGGATATTTATAAGAAGAGTTTATAGAAATACCCAATCTTGGAAGTTGTCTACAAGACAAGAACAAAATAGACCCTCTGAGAACTGTATGTTTGTTTCGCTTATGGAAAATCATTTACATGTTTAAAGTTTGACTTTGTACCCTAAGATAGGCACCACTTAAAGGATTGGATTGATTTTATGAACCAAACCCTAATTTGGAAACCAAATATATAAAAATAAAATCAATTCATAATCTTAAACTTTAGGATTTTAGGAGTAGGATTTTAGATACCATATTCTCTGACCTACAAATGAATAAATGCCCAAAGCTAGCCACTTTGTAATCATCATACAGTTTTGGTCTGCATAAAATAGAAGATATCTACTTAAGTATCAATACCTACATGAAGTTAGGGTTTATTATATGAGTATTGAATAAGGGAATACCCCCTAGGTCTTGCAGAGCCTGAAGTGTAGAGGAGATAGAGAGTCAGCCTCTTGTTCATTGGCCACTGACTTGAGGATCCTATGGATGAAAGATGGCTACTTTTTAGGGAAACTCAGACAATCAGTTGGGAACATCAACAGATTGGTGACTCTGTTGGGGGGGTTGAAAAGAACCTAGATTATAAATTTGGATCCCATTTCGTGGGTGGTGACTTCGAAGGTTAATCTCCCAGCCGGTGAAAATAGAAGTTGCATGCAGGGGAGAAGATCCCTACAAAACTCCTTGTTCCAAGAATTACCAAGAAAAATGTATCGGAAGAAAGGAGGTACTCATCCTATTCAAGAAGGTTCACCAAGTCCTAGGAATAATGATGATCCCTAAAATAATGTTAGGTCTCCTAGGCAACAACAACATTTCTTAGCTATAGAAGCTAATATTCAAAAGATTTATGAGAAACAACAAAGTGATGGGTTGAGGATAAGATCTGATATGTTTCAAGAATGACCTTTTCTTGATCCCCCTCATATGTTTGAAGATACAAAATCACCAAGGGATATTGATAACCCCAATGTGATGAGACCATCCTCTTCTATACCAAGAGAAGAGGATATAAAAAAAGAAATTACGAATCTCAGGGCTGAATCGGATTACTTGCAAGCCTTGAAAATAAGAAATGAAATGAGACAAAAGGTGGAAGCCTTGAGAATTGCCCACCAGAATGCAGCTCCCACCCTCAATAATACAAATGTGTTAGGAAACTGGCAGGAAAATGAGGTTTAAAATCAATAGAATAACCAAAATAGGCTTGGAAATGATCAAGGGCTTAACCAACATGTAAATCAAAATCCAGAAAATAATCAAAGAAAAAATGTGAATAACATTAGAATACCACAGAATAATGTGAGAAAGCAAAATGCTCATGGTAACGTAAATAAGAATGCTAATGCAAACCAATTTGGTAGGAGACCTATGCAGTTGGACAAATTCAGATAGTTAAACTTCACTGGCATTCCTGGATACCCTAACCCCATTGACAATGATATTAGGGCTGAATTACCAAAATTCTTAGGTAACAATATTGTATCAAGTGAAGACCACTTAAAGGCTTTCCTCAACATAATGGATAATTTTGAAGTAGAACATGAGGATGCTTTCATGAAATTATTTATGCAGTTTTTGATAGATGAAGCCAGGGAATGGTATAGAAATTTGCCTGACCAAAGTGTTACATCATGGGATGATTTTAAGAGGATTTTTAGGGAGTAGTATGGGGATAAGACTGGCCCTAGTTTCATCATTAATGATTTCAAAAGTATTGCTAAAGGGTCAAATGAATCTGTTTATGATTTCAACACTAGGTTTACCAGGGTTTTGAACAAATTACCACCTCATATGAGGCCAAATGAACCAATGTGTATGGTCTTGTATACAAATGCCTTGGATGCTGAAACAGCATATGAACTAAGAGATAAAAGTCTAGCTAGCATTAGGGATTCTTTCAGAATTGCAACCAATATAGAAAATAATAGGAAGGCATCAGGTAAAGGAAATAGAAGGGATGATGTGAGAATCTTGCAAAATCCAAACAATATAACTCAAAATGCTCAGAGTAACATCTCCAAATCTGAGGATAAATTAGACAAATTGACAACTAGTTTCAAAGACTTAGGTTATAAAGTTGCTAAAAATGAAAAGGGACTTGGTCCTAAGAAGCAGAGATATCAGAGGCAAGAAAAGAGGCCACAACTACATGATATGCCATACAACACAAATTGGCACAATGGTAAACCTATCCTAAATAATAAAACTGATCAAAGGTCTCAAAATACTAAAGAAACTCTTGATCCCCTCAAGAAGACTGTCAATATTGTTGAAGATACTCCATGGTGTATAGTATGCCAAATGCCTCACTCACAATCTCAGTGCATGATTACTCAATCCTTTTATAATGATGCTAATGCTTGCAATGAGTGTAATGAAACACACTATGTTGAAGATGATAGTGTTAACATGCTTTTTACAAATGGAGACTATTCCTCCACTGATGAGGCAAATGCAGATATAGATGTGAATGAAAGAAGGTGTTATAAGGATCGAATCTGCCAGCAAGATTTTTTAGATGAAGAAAATGAAGATCACCAAGTTTATGCCCAAGACTCACATATTCCTTTGTTTAATTTAAAAAGACCTTCTGATTAGGAAATCAGAGCTCTTACAGCGAATGTAGTATCCCAGGTTAAGAGCAACTATAATCTCAGGAATAAAGCTCAAGCAGCTGACTCAGGGAGCCAGGAAGCATATTTGTAAAGCAACCTCAGCATAATCAGAGGGAGCTTGAATCATAGAAAAGGTAGGGTAATAACAGTAAAAGAGATCCAAAAGAAAAATCAAGTCAAAACACTAAAAAATTAGAATGTAAGGTTTCTGAGAGTGAGGATAAGACTAAAGGTCCACATGTCATGGATGACAGTCAAAAGACCACAAAAGCTAAAGCTAGAAAAACTCATGACAAGAGTAAGAGTCTGGGTGAAGCTACAACTATTATACAAAATTATGCCCCATTTGATATAACTCGGGCCTTATCACAGATGAAATTTTTAGTGCCACTGATGGAAATGATGAAAATTGAGGAGTATAGAAATAAAGCATTGTTGTTGATTTCAGGATTATCCCATCAGGTAGGACACACAGCTCAAGATCATCGTAAAACTCAAGAGGTGGGTGCTGATGAGGAGGAGATTATTGAGGTTTACTTGGGAATAATAGTAACAAAATTCCCATCACATGTAGAACCATTCTATGTATCCCTTATTGTTAATGAGAAAGTGAACAGGAATTGCATGCTTGATTTAGGTGCTTCAACGAACATTATGTCTTTGGCTGTTATGCAACAAATTGGGTTAAAAATAGATAAGGCATGTGGAAAGTGTTATGCTATGGATGCTTGAGAAGTGCTGGTTATAGGGATTATGAAGAATGTGGACTTCATGCTTGCAACCTATCCAGAAAAAACCTATACAATGAATGTGATAGTAGTTGATATCAAGACACAATATGGTATACTATTTTCTAGGAGGTGGACAACACTAATTGGAGTAAGTATGTAGTAGGATTTGTCATATGCTATGATTCCCATGAGTGGTATAGATGTCAAGTTGATTAAAGAGGAAAGGGCACCAAATATAGTTGAGGATCAAGAACCAGAAGATCAGATTTGTTTTGTGGACATTGATTGTGAAAATTTCAGGATTGTATTATGTGATCAGGATGCAAAGGAAAAAGAACATATTGATGAGGATATTTAAAGAAAGAAGGATCATAATGGTTTATGAACCATGTAATTTGATGGTGCTTATTCAAAAGAAGTTTCTGGTGTAGGAGTGGTATTTATGTCTCCTACTGGTAAGATCCTTAGATTTTCCTTTCTATTGAAGTTTGCTTGCATAAATAATATTGCAGAATATGAAGCTCTGCAACTAGGGTTAAATGTTGCTCTTAGGCATGGCATTAAATTGTTGAGGGTGTTTGGAGATTTAAAACTAATAGTTTTCCAAGTAAGAGATAAATATGCTTCAAAGAATAAAAGGTTGAAACAATATAAACATGCAATTTTGGATACTATTGAGTTGTTTGATGTATTTTCAATAAATTAGATAGAGAGATCAAAAAAATGTTATGGAAGACTTCTTGGCTAATGTGGCTATTAGGCCAAATGATATTACATTATCTGATATCACAAATGTTGACAGTGGGATCATTTTGGAGAGAATTAGGAGTGGCTAATGATAATAACCAAGCAACATGTGAGGTAAACCCTTTACTTCATGAAGGTAAAGCTTCATGATTCATAGATTGTACATGGGAGGATGAGGGTTATTGGGATTATGTGGTTTGGTGGGGTTGAATGGATGCCATTTGGAATGATGGGGATTGATAACCCCCAAGGAGAAAAACTAAGGAGGATTGATTTGAGATTGCCTCATTAGGACCATGTGTTGCATAGGATAACCCAGTGGACGATAGGCACTTAGTAAGAGTGGGTGAAATTATTGAAGGTTAATAGAACCCTAAGCTAATCATGATCCCTATCTTATCAAGTAAGGAAAGAATTAAGGAAACTATGATGGAATCTAATTTCATGAGGGAATTCATTCTAATGATGTTAGGAACTAAAGATTATAACCAAGAGGGGGAGTAGAAGTTATAATTATAGTGGGTGGTGTTTTTATTGTCTTGAGCCATTTTTCCAATTATTTTATCTAAAGGTGAGAACTCATGCATAATAAATTGATCAAATATGAATATCATTACAAAAGTAAATGCCAAAGGTGCTATATGTAAAAATGATCAAAACTAGAGGCTAACACCTCAAAAAAAACCCATCAGTAGGATTGAAGAGAAATACATCAAAAACCATACAAACAAAAATTATTCAAAAATTGAAACATAATTTTCTTTAGGGGGTGATGGGAATAGGAGTACTGGAACCCATGGTGGACTTGGGGCATGATCAAGGGAGCATGAAGCTTAACAAAGAATATAACAATAAAAACATCCTTAATCCTATCTACCAAGCCATCAAGAAGTTGAATCCTATGTTTGTTGAACACATGGTTTAGAGTATTGATGCACCCACTCCAGAGGCCATTTTTCATGGCTTGATATACATAGGTAACCTATGAGGATGTGTGTGGAAGCTCCAGTGAGAAGATACTTCCAATAGGAACACCACCCACATGTAAATCACAACCCTCAAACATCACCTTCCATCTATCTATATTTTAGAGATAATCAAAGACTAGACAAAAACCAATAGCCTAGATGTAATCTGTAACTTGAAAAAATGTCCATGATTTTAGAGAAGGGTTGATAGCACCTCATACCATTTAAGCTTCCTAACAACATCTCAAAATAGTTGATAGCCAAGCATGCATCTAACAACACATTCAATATTATTGCAATCAATGTTGAAGATTTATCTAATTTACACTGTGTTGGAAGTACATTACACACTAGGCTCCCAACTTATAGATAGGAGGCCAATCCTATCATTTATAACACAATTCTCCATATAATAAAATAGTAACCTATAATATAGAATAGGCTTGGAGGAGAACGGGGATGAGTGAAATGGGTTAGAGTTAAACAAAGGGTATCGAATAATCATTCCAAGAAGTTGAAGGATGACATAACTTAAATTTCATTAGTAAATCCAAAGCCTTTGAGATAATCTCAAAGTATATAAGTTAGTACAAGTACCTGAAGAGATGATTCCCTTGTGATGATGGCATGTTGTACAATCATATTAGAGAGTTGGATACATTAGTACCCAAGTAGGAGAGCATAGGAATGATACATGCTTAATAGAATTGTCTCATAAAAAATTCTATCATGTCTTCACATTAATCCACCCATTGGGAAATTGGAAGAGGATGAAATATCATTGAGATGTTACAACGACAAGATCAACCATGGTGATAATTCATAAATATCTTGATTTGAAGTAGACTTTGAGTAAAAGAGGGAAACCCATGTATGCTAGCTAGTACAAAAACTTAGAAAACCTTGTACCAATTAGGAGTAAATACTATATAGGAATGAATTGGGTATATAGGGATATGAATATAACAAGAGTTTGTTGATGTAAAAATGTGATGTTGTCACCTTGTATTGCCACCCACCAGCCAAGATCATTTATTTGATATCCTATTAAAAGAAAATATCATAAATATTGTATGAATTTCACAATCCCTACAAGCCTTGATTCATAAATGGTCACCTAAATAGTAGTATTGAATCAAATATGAGCTTCACAACCATCTTTAATAAGTATGGAATCTTCCAACTTGACCAAGAATGCCACCATGGAGGAAGGGACCTAGAAATAATAATTTGAAGAGATAGGACAATCCTTCATTTACATTCCAACTTAATTTTAAAACATCACCTCATGATAGTCTACCCCTAAAAAACTTACTTAAACGCTATTATGAAACACTCAGCTAGATTTAAATTCTTATATTGCAATGGTTTACCACATATTTCTAATCATCATTAGCTATTTATATCAAGAAAAATAAAGTTCATTATTATCATCTCTATTCCCTACAAATTTATCCCAAGTAATTGTAGATGAAGGAAAGTCTAAGGTGGCCCATACCTTTTGATCAAACAAAGTATATTAGAACATTAATTTCCTGATAGAGTTGTAATAATAGTAGTCTCTTGTATTTTCTTAATAGCCAAATTGGCTAAACCATCAGAAAATTCATGTGCTTCTCTTTAATAGTGGGAGCACTAGAATGATACAAATTCACTCATTATTCTCTAGATAGGCTCAAGAATATATTTAATCCTCCAATTCAAAACATTCTTGGACTTCATAGCATTTATGGTGATCATTGAATCACCTTCAATCCATATATGATATACCTTGCATTCTCTTAACATTTCTAGTTCATGCTGAAGGGTGAGTGCTTCAACAATTTATTGGTTCTATTTGGAAGTTTAATAGCCTTAGCCACAATAATGTTTTCTTGGTGGTCTCAAATAATACATCCTACTCCTGACATGCTTGGATTGCCTCTTGATGCCTCGTTGAAGTTTATTTTCACAAAAGGATCCATTGAGGGGGACCATTTGACTTGGGCTATGTCCTCCTTAATGTTGTTCATTTAAATTATACAACCTTTCATAACATTTGACATCACAAATTTGGAGATGGTGCTTTCAATCTTGAGCAATACTTTAGAGATTTGAAAGGAGGACCTTCTAAAGATCCTTCAACTTCTTTCTAGCCAAGTATGTCATATTACTAGAGGAGGATAATTTCCCAAATACAAGCAAATGTTGAATTAACAAAAAGAACCAACCAACATTTAAAGTGTTCTAGAAGAGAATTAGCAAAGAGTACAGGCTAATTCAACTTAAAATGTAACCATTTCAAACATCTATTTTTGAAATAAAAATCTGAGAAGGTGATCCACATCATCTTCCATATCATCACAAAGAAGATATCTTAAAGAAGAAGATATACCAATTTTGTGTAACCTTTTACTTGTTAGAATTCAAAAGTTGGGACATATCCCAATTGACCTCATCATCCTCCCCAAAAGAGATAATAACTCGTTGCGATAAAATATCTTTGAGGATCATTGTTTGGTTAATGGGGAAGTTACATTCATTAAAGGGCCACCATTTAATTCTACCCCTATTGTTTGGATCCAACAAATCCTAATAATTAAACCCTTTGTCTCCCTAAGCTTTCTTAAGGAAGGATCATGCCTCTGTTAGGTACATCCTTATACCTTGCACAAGAAAATTCCAAATATGTGATCTCTTGGTAGGGATTGCCACTCTAAATATCCTCTCTATCGTGATAGTCCAAAACTTTAGCTTGCATTAATTTGACCTATGTATGCAAGAAATTTGCATTGTAAAAGTGAATAAACAATGCAGCCTACAAACCTACAAGGAATCTAATCTAGATAACAAGAATGAAATATAAAATAAAGCAATGTCACCCAGATTGATTTAATTCCTTGGTGTGCGTGTGGATTGCTTCCCTGAGAATACAACCATGTTGCATGAAGCTACCATGATACTCAAAGTATTCATGAAAATGATATGCAAATGATGATAGTGCAGATGTTGAATGGATTTCAAATGTGTAAAATGAGAACACAAGAGGGTATTTATAGACATATAGCACAGATGATCAACGGTGGAGAGAAAAAAAGCAGAAATCAATGGATGAGGATGAATGAGAGATAGGAATGAACATGCACATGCCAAGTGTCCATACAAGGCATTTTATTTAGAAAACTTATGTGGGTTGTTGACGAAGATAAGATTCTTTTCCCAAGACAAAATGCTTTTACTATTTTGAGATTCAAATTCCCACATTTTGATTTTTGCTATTTTATGGACAAAGGGGCCCACTTACATGATTTTGGAAGAAAAAGATAAAGATAAGAGTGGATGAAATATAAATTAAATAAATAAAATCTATTTAATTTATGTGCATGATGAATGAAATAAATAAAAATATTTAATTTTATTTATTTTTAGATAAAAGATGTAATAATTAAATAATTTAAAGTTATTTAATCATTTGATGAAAAATAGAAGAATAATGGAAATTAATTAAATAAATAAAATTTATTTAATTAATTAAAGATAGGAAGGAGAAAATGAATTATTTACTTATAAGTGTGTTAGACAAAATGACGAATACAATGAAAATGTGATAAATGAATAAATGATAAAATGGGTCAATTTTGGGTGTCTACATGACCCATTTTAATTATAGTTTGAAATACATATTCCATACCAATTTTGCACTAAGTGCTCAATTTTTATTCTTCAAATTAAGAAATGCTACAGCCGCTAATGTCTTTTGCTAGCATATCTTTCCTAACAAAATTAGGGGGGTCCTTTTCTTCTCTAGAAATACTAGCCATATAAATACCCAAAGTAGATTTTATATGTTATATTTGACCCCTTGAGGCATACACAAGATTGAAATAATATAAATAGAACTGTTGGTAATATTACCTTTAGGTGAACCTACTAGCCAAAGTTAACCACCAGCCTTTCCATGCCACAATTTTTTTATTGATATATAGAGTTGTAAAGATCATTTCTAGCCATAGCTAAAAATAATGGTAGACCCATATACTTACATGGGAGTGAATCCATCTTGAGGCCAAGGATTCCAACAATCCTTCTTTGAACAGTTAGAGAAGTGTAGAAAAAACCTTTGATTTTGACTCATTGATGGGTTGTTCAAAAACTTCATAATAAGATTTGATTGTACTACTAATAGCTCTAGATTTTGCAATAGAAGCTTGTCCAAAAAGCATTGTTTTGTCTATCAAAATGGTATGAGTTAAAGATTCTCACAATATCAACAATTGAATGCCTTTGTAGTTATTTATTTGATGTTATGCTTTAACAACTCAATCGAGAGATTCATCCATCAAAATGAAGAGGTAAAGGGAAAGTGGCTCCTCTTGTCTCAATCCTTGTTTTTGATAAGAGGAACTAATAGCATTACCATTAACTAAAAATAAAAATTTGATTCTTGAAATGCAAGAGTGAACCCATTTGCACCATTCTCTTGATAAGCCCATTTTAGAAAGGACATGGAGGAGGAAATTCCAACTGACTTTGTCGTAATCTTTTTCCATGTCCAGTTTAATTTCCATGGATGAAATTATAAGAACTTTTATAGAGTTAATTATCTAAGGAGTAATGATAGATCCTTCAGTTGTCTCCTCCAAGGTATAAATCCACCTTTCTCTTCAAAAATAATGTGATGGATTAAATCAACCAACCTTGATGCCATTTCTTTTAAAATAATTTTATAAAATGGTATTACAAAGGGAAATAGGTCTAAATTCATCAAAGCAAGATGGGAATTTAATTTTTAGAATAAGAGCAATTAGGGTGACATTAATTTATTTTAGAATATTATGAAGCTTTCTTGCCTCTTCCACTACCAATAAGACATCCTTGCCAATCAATCCCTAATTTTTGAAAAAAGGTCTCTGTAAAACCATTGGGACCAGGCACCTTATCCCCCACCATAGAAGTGACAACTGAGTGGACTTCTTCAAAGGTAAACTCTTTCATTAAACTTTCATTTTTTCATATTTAATTAGTTTGGAAATGGACACTAAAATTGAGTCAATATTATCCTAATTGGGATTACCATCACCATTAAGCAGACCCTTGAAATAATTAATTTCCTCATCTTGAATTTCTTCTAGTCTTGTTGTGCAATCACCATTATCTTCCTTGATGCAATGGATGAAGTTAGTTGCTCTTTTGATTCTAGTTGGAATATGACATAATTTTGTATTACAGTCTCCCTCTTTGAGCTAGGTTTCTCTGGACTTCTATTTCTAGTAAATTCTTCTCATTCCAGAATTTCTTGAATTTTCTCTTTCAAGAACTCTTCCTCATGATAAACCACAACAATCAAACGATGAGAAATGATGTGAGCTAATATAGCAAAAAGATGATCTTGAATTCTAATCTTTTATTTGAAAATACTTTTGAAATGACAGACATTCCACTTCCTCACTTTTTCTTTAATGAAATTAAGTTTATTGACCATGTGATACACTCTAGAACCCTTGACAAATGGAGAAGAGTTCCACCATACTTCTAATAGTGGTAAGAAACTTGGATGTCTAGACTGTTGGAAGTATGTTGTACACCTTGCATAACATTGGCATTATTTTATTATGTAAAATAAATATTTAATTGTGGTACACCATGTGATGTGTTTAGCCACATTGGATATTTATTTGGATGTCACTTGTAATCATTGTATGTAGCATTGGGTTAATTAATTTGTAATTATTTGATTAATTGGGAAAACTTAGTACCAATAATCAAATGTGGGGTCAATGGTTTTGTAGACACGTGGTTTTGGGGAAAATGGTATTACAATACAACATGTTGTATTTGTGTGAGCTTATGTCTATAAAAGCAAACACAAGGGTAGTTGTATAGGTCGGTTGAGTGAAGGTTTATTGCCTTTGGCTGGGTTGTAGCTTCTCTTGCAGTTTGGTTGTGTGAGGGTTTGAAGCATGGCATGGGATGTATGGTTACATTATTGTTCACATGGATTGCAGGTAGAGAGAGCTTGATGTTTTAGAGGTGGTCTCTGCATATGTATCTGTTGATTATTATTGAATAATACATGAGAAGTGCATGTTTTTAGAGGTTGGGTTTTTACCTCTATGAGGGTTTTCCCAGGGTATACCTTGTGTCACCATTGATGGTATGATTGTTTATTTCTTTTGCATGTGGATTTTGGTGCAAGAGCACCATGACTGCAAGACATAAATTTCTATATTCTTGATCATAAATCTTGTATTTTTTTAGTTTGAATAAAGATTATAGGGGGAGTTATCTCATTTAATTTTGTAATAAAGCCATTTCATGGCATAATCATGTAGTGGGAGTCTAAATGAAGAGAGTATAGTTATGAGTCTTAAGTCCTATGTTGAGTGGACTGTCTATTTTTAGGAGCAGTGGCTTTAATGCCTAGTTATAAGGCTTTTCCACAATGGAGACAGTAGAAAATGGTGGTTTCTACCTTTGTCATGAGTATAGCAAAAAAAAGATATATATTGTGGTCGAAGCGAGGAGGGAAAGTAGTTTTTAGAAAGGAAATATACATAAAACAGTCTTAATTTCTGACTTTTCACTATTTTTTTCTTATTTTTCTGCCCAAAACTTGTACTCTTCCGTACTATCATGAGGTCCTACATGCTAATGGAATTGGCCTCTATTTCATTTTTCCTATGCATGCATTGTTGAGTGGTTTTAGAGAAGTTTGTAAGGAGAATAAACATTTTTCAACAGTGATTTTCTAAGTTTTCACTGTTTTCTTTGATTTTCAGTCCCTTGTACTTGGCTGTACAGTATTATCATATATTCTCACACATGGAATGATAAATTAGATGGTGTTACCTTTGTGTTGAAACAAATTTGGGAGGAATTTTATTGTCATCAAATGTTTGTCAAACGTTTTCCTTCCACTGCCCTACTTTTTCCAGTTTATCACTTTTTTATTTTTTTTCCCTTGGTTACACCTATCCATACTGCTCTATCATGAGCTTGAATTTCATGGAGTTACCTTGCATTTGAATCAATTTGGGAGTGATTCCATTGTGTTTGAAGGATTTTCTATCCATTTTTCCAAAACTGCTCATTTACCTAGGGTTTTAGAGTTTTTTTTAGGGTTTAAGAAGAATGATGGTTTCTTGACTCTTTCCTTCTAATTCATCAACTAAGTATGGGTGGAATGGCTATGTCTTACCCTTCTCTCTCTATTGAATTCATTGCAAGAGTTGGGAATAGGAGAAAACTAGAATTTGTGACTATTTTTGCCTAGTATCTTCATGTGTTAGACATTTGTGAGTATTTGAGTGAGTGTTTGAGGATGCAACAGCTTGGGGTGGCCCAATAACCTTCAAATCCATATGAACAAACCTATTTTAGCATTACTAATGCCTTAGAACTAAGTGCAGGGAATGAGAATGAGTTTGGTGGCTCTTGGGTGTGTGATGGAGGCTTAATTAGGCCTGTTGCGGCAGGCACAGTCCTATTTTGAAGCTTATGTTTTAAAGGGACCTCTATTACATGTGAGTTATGTGGTGTAGCATCAAAATTGGTGCCCTAAATCTATCTCCATTCATGGGTTTGTCATTTCCTCTACAAGTTATGCTTTGAAAACCTCACAGATAGGGCTACTAGCTGGTTGATCAGCTTGAGAGGAAACCATAGGAAAGTGAGAAGTCTTGAGAGTTTTGGTGTTTTGTAGAGTGTTTTCTTAACAAATTGATGTTGTCAAAGGTAATTAGGGAGTTTGACAACTTACCCTTTATTCTCAACCTTAAAATGGCAATTTGGCCTAGCTCAACATCCTTGAATTGGAAATATGTTGTCACTGTTTCACATGATCAGCCCATGCCACATGAAGAATGTCTGTGTTTGATCCCACCTCTACATCAGATTTCTAGTTTATTGCACATTGAATCTCTTATTGAGTTATGAGGAATTAGTCTATATGGCTGCATATTTCCAACATTTGGAATCAGAGCTTGGTTGCCATGATTTGGGTGGAAAACCTTGTTTGATAACCCTAGCTATGAGTGGATTTTTTGTATATAGTAGAATCCATGGATTTGCATGGAAGGAATGAAGGCATTTTCATGATTACAATGTTGTTTCCAAACTTGGGTTGTTGCAGATCTAAGATTTCATGGACATTTGGCATGTGGGTTTTTAATTTGGGCTCTTTGTATGAGGGTTTCAGGGGGCGATCTTTTACTGGAGGCCTCTTTGGAAAAACCAGACCCCATGGTTGAGTCTAGAAGGTGTGACAACCTATGGATCCATATAAAATTTGACATATTTTGGAGTCAAAAAAAAATTCCCTACTCTGCCATAGGTAATCTTGCTAGAATCTACCGTAGTGTACCGCAAATTCTGCAAGCGTAGGCCTTGCATCATCTAGGTACATTGTCATAGAAGTTTATTAATAAAAAAAAGTTTATTCCACATTTTATTAAGTCTATAATTTTTATTAAAAATATATATAAGGTTTAAGGAAAGGTCGTACCCCCTATGCCTGCAGACACCAGACATGCGCTAGCATTGACAGGTCGCACAACGCTGTCAGCACCCAGCACAGAAGCCAGCGGCAAGCACCCCTAACTGATAGGAATAGTGGGGCCAATGGGGATTAGCCCCCTAGCTCTGAGCCCCCAATTTGGTGGGGGTAGTCCCCAGCACCCCGTATGGGGTTTATAAAAAATTTAAAACATTTTTCAAATAAAAAATTTAAACCATTTTAAATCCTATTTCAAGTACACCACCAAGTGGTGACCACCACCCACCCACCCACCTGCCACTAGAGGGCCACCACGACCTGGATATTGGCACACCTGGTGGGACTCTGAATAGAGTTTCATGCCACTAAACATATTTTTTCTTTATTGTTTTGGTATGCATAGCAGAGTTTCAACCTTTTAGAAGTAAAAACAACATACTTGGCGACACAAAATTCTAATCTTTTACAGATCCAGTCAATATAGCACATGAGAAGGATCCAAACGAGGGGAAGTGCAACTTTGTTTGAGTATCTACAGCTGTCTCCCCGAAGAAGAGGTAGAGTAGCAATAAGAACACCCAATCCAACAAGGAGAACTCAATCTAATCCTTCAAATACTAGGACTACAAAGTTTGACCAAAGAAATCAGGTAATAAATCTTCATATACAAACTCCACAATCCCCTCAACCTCCACCAATGGAAAGATAGTTGTCTTTGTCACATTCAATACTAGCAGCCCATTGCTACTTACAACACATGATGATATCCCGGTGGCAACTTTGAGAGGCTTGCCTTTCTTCACTGGTGAAGATCAAACTACTCCAATCGAGCATATCAAAGATGTGGCTACACTATGTTCAATGCATCATGTAACACATGAAATCATTGTAGTGAGACTTTTGGCTACATCTCTGAAAGGTAAAGCATTGCAATGGTTTAGAAGATTGGTTTTAGGTTCAATACTACATGGGATTTGTTAGGAGAAGCACTAAATAAATAGTTTGAAGACAAGTTAGATAAGCTATCATTGGTTGAACAGTTAAGTACAATAAATAGAGCTCCACAGGAGCACATGGCAGATTTTAACTTTCATTTTCAAAGGACTTGGGATTGAATACTAACAATGGTAAGTCCTACTATCAATGATGCATTTCTATACTTTCTTAGAGATTTAAATAGTGACATTGTTGTAATGATTCAATCAATGGGTGGAACAACCCTACCTGATGCTTATGACTTAGCCATAAAAGCTAAAAACTACCTAATTTAGGCTAGTAAGATAGCCCAGAGACAACCTATGCCTATTTTTCCAGATGTACAGCCACTAGTCCCAATGCAAATTCCACCTATTATTGTTGTACTTGTTTTACCAGCTCTAAATTTCAAGAGCTTAAAGGAGTGTTTCAAAAACAAACAAAGTTATTAAAAGGACAAGAAGAGATGTTACAAACAATTGGCAAGGAGTTGGTAAACATAAAAAAGTAGCCAAATCAGATTTATAGGCCTTATTAGCCTCCATAGAAAAACTAGCAACAAAATAACCAACAGAATAGACCTTCATATTAGCCTAAAAATAAAGGCCAAAGAAGGAATTTCAACACAAGGCCTTATTAGCCTTACAACCAGCATGCTGTCAACTCATCAAGAGAGTTAGTACTAGTGTAGAACAATATGGCACAAGAGTACAATTGGTGTTACCCATTTAACCAACCACACAATTAATCAACCTACTCAAATGGCATGATAAATCATGCCTTGATGGTGCAGAATAATGATGTCCAACAAAGTACTGTACAATAAATTTTAGAACAACAAGTGTCTAATCCTGAATAGGAGCAACCTGATGCAACATTCATGAATTGGCAGGTTGATGAGTTTTGTGGGGTTAACCATACACAGGGGCAAAACTAATCTACCCAGTCCATAGTATCTAACATGAGAGCTAAAAAGAGAGTTGTTGGTATAGGACAACAAGCTGGAAGAAGCCAAAATCATTCCCAAACAAGTCAACAAGGTGTTACAACATGAGAGCCAAAAAGAGAGTTTTTGGTATAGGACAGTAAGCTGGAAAAAGCCAAAATCATCCCCAAACAAGTCAGCAAGGTGTCATTGGTCCATCACAATAGTCAAATATTCATGTTTTACCAAGAGGATAGCCACAACAAGTACAACAGCAAGCAGATCCTTTTGCTTTAAGGGGACAGCCAAAGGTTGGTTCATTTTCTTTTAATATTATAGATTATATGAAAAAGGCAAATGTAAGCATGTCTATGTGGGACTCATTGTCTCTCCTAGGCCAAATAGACTTATTACAAAAGGCCTTATCTAATGTTTCTATAAATAATGAGATCAATCAAGACCAGCCAAGAGACCAACCTAGGGTAGTGCTTGCAAATGACCCACCAATTCAGAAAGAACAACAAGCCAAGGAGATCAAACCAACACCATTTTATGTTTCACTGATTATTAGAAAGCACTTAATTCATAATTGCATGATTGATTCAGGTGCTAGTACTTCAATAATGCCAAAACAAATAGTAGATAAATTGGGACTGACTTATGAACTAATGTCTAAAGATGTAGTACAGTTAGATGGTTCATCTGTCAATACCCTTGGAGTAATCAAAAACTTGGATCTTACATTGCATGCTTGCCCAAATTTTGCAATCCCAGAAGATATATATGTTATAGATGTACCCCCATACTTTGCCTTATGTCTTTCCAAAGAATTTACAACAAAGTTAGGAGGTTATTTGTCAGTTGATTGGTCACATATGTGTTTTAGGATGAGTTATGATACAAGAGTGACTATGAAGTCCAAGAATATTGCCAAAGACCACATTGAGCCTTATGTTCCTAGTGTTGTTAATGCCAATTTTACCTATCATGATGAGGAGCAACTTCTTGTTCATGAAAGAAGCACCCCAATTGAGAACATAGCAAACCTATTTTTAGATCACTGGGCATCTAAAAACCATGAAGATGACCATTACAAGCAGTTGAAGGAACCTAGATTAGGTATTTACATGATCCATGAACAGCATCATCCTGTTCCTAACCTTATGAAGGGAGAAAATCAACAGGAACATCAAGAGGGATAGAAAAATAATGATTTATGGCAGCTGTACTTTGATGGGGCAAGAAGCAAAGTTTGTGCCAGTGGTAGAGCTATGCTCATTTCACCTAAAAATGAGAAGTACTATGCAGCATTCATATTTGCATTTAGTTGTACTAACAATACAGTTGAATATGAGGCACTCATTCATGGTTTGGAATGGGCCAGGAAAAAGAATATCAAGTGTTTGTAGGTATTCGGTGACAGTGAGGTAGTTACAAATCAGGTAAGGAACATTAAAGTCACTAAATATGACTTATTAAATTCATATAAGCACAAAGGATGGAACTTAATTGAAGATTTTGATGCATTTAACCTATTGTTCGTGCCTAGGAATCAAAATAAATAGGTTGATAAGTTAGTAGCCATGGGGGCTGAATTTGATATACCAAAAAAAATCAAAAATACTAAGCAATAGCAGTATGCAAAGGTCATTGTGAGACCATCAGTCCCCGATAACAACATACATTGGCATGTATTTGAAAGTGATGACCAGATTGCAAACTTTCTCATTGAGGAAGCTGAGTTTTTAGATTGTAATCAACAAAAATTATACCAACAGTTTGAAGATCAGATTGTACAACTCAAGACCAATAAGATGCCAAAGGGTATTGTGACTTTGGAATCAATTTTCAATTCAGATGATGAGCTGAGATAAGAAAAATCTAGCATACTGATCAAGGAGGAGGACTATGAATTAGTTGATATTTCCAAATCTAAGCTTCTTAAATTAGGAAAGGTATGTACAGTAGAGGATAGGCATGCATTTGTGTTATTATGTCAATAATTTGATGATATTTTTGCCTAGGAATACAAAGACCTCAAAGGTTTTAATCTCTAGCTAGCTCAGCATACAATAGAGCTAGAACTGGGTGCAAAACCAGTGAGGCAGAAGCAAAGGCCTCTTAACCCCAAGCTAGAAATTGTGATGAAAACTGCACTTAACAAGCTAATTCAGAGTAGCATTATTTTTCCAATCAAACACACTTCCTAGGTATCCAATTTGGTGTCTGTTAGAAAGAAGAATGGTGAAATCAGGTTGTGTGTTGATTTTAGAGACCTGAACAGGGCATCATTGAAAGATAATTATCCACTTTCCTCAATAGAGCATATTTTGCAGGTTGTTTCAGGTTCTGAAAGATTTTCTTTACTAGATGGCTTTTCGAGGTATAACCAGATTTTGGTTAAGGAAGAAGATCGATATAAAACAACATTCACAACCAAATGGGGAACCATGGCTTATCAGAAGATGCCATTTGGGTTGTCATATGCTGGAGCAACCTTTAAGAGGGGCATGGATATGGCATTTCAAGGCATCATGAAAAAGTTTGTATTGGTTTATCTAGGTGATATAACTATTTTTTATAGAGATGCAAAAGATCACTTTTCTCATCTTAGACAGGTCTTTAAGAGATGTAGAGAATATGGAATCTCACTTAACCTGAAGAAGTGTATCTTCAGTGTTCATGAATGTAAGTTACTGGGTCACATTGTTTCCAAACATGGGATTACAATTGATCCAGAAAGAGTAAGTGTTATTTCAGCCTTACCCTTACTAACCCACAAGAAGGGACTGCACAGTTTCTTAGGAAGAATCAATTTTGTTAGATAGTTTATTTCCAATATTGCAAGTTTATTGAAGCCTCTAACAACCATGTTGAAAAAGAATATTGGTTTCAGCTAGACTAAAGAAGGAAAGAATAACTTTGAAGACATCAAAGTAGCTATAGTAACAGTACCAACATTAATAAACCCAAATTTCTCAAAAGATTTCATACTTTATGCCTATGGAGGAACTAATACTACCTCTACTATGCTGACTTAGCAAAACAAGGAGGGCCAGGAGCAACCAATTGCCTTTTTCATCCAGGGGTTAGAAGGCTATGAACAAAGGTACTCATTTGTTGAAAAGCATGTACTTGCAGTCATTAGGAGCCTTAAAATGTTTAGGCACATGCTCTTTAATAATAAAATTCAAGTGATGGTTGCCTATCCAAGTGTAAATAATTCCTAGTGAGAAAGGATTTGGGAGATTAAAGGGCAGGTTGGGTTACCAAAGTGATGGAGTATGATGTCGATATTAAAGTTACAAAGTTGGTCAGGGGTAAAGGACTGTGTGAACAGCTTGCTGAAGGGACAGAAAATGACTTAGAACAGTCAAAAGATGTTTTAATGGCTAGTAATAATGTTTTTACCTATTGTTCCAGCCATAACACAAGCTAGACACAAGAAATGATTCATTGTCTGTAGATCAAGGAGTGCCCAACAGGGCTAAGCGCAGCAAAAAGAAGGTATTATAGGATGCAATCCATTCCATATGTTATTGTCAATGATTTTATTTAGAAAAGACTACAATGGAGTGCTCTTAAGATGCATTGAAATAGATCAGATCAATAAAGTATTACATGAGTTCCATGATGGCCCAACTGGTGGTCATGTTGCAGCTCAAACAATAGCCTTAAAAATCATGAAGGCTGGATACTACTGGCCATCTCTTTTCAAAGATGTACATACCTAGGTAATAAAGTGTGTGAAATGTGCTATTTTTGTAGGCAAATAGAACTTGGTAGCCATGCCACTACAACCCATTTTAGTTGATTAGCCCTTTGCCAAGTGGGGCCTTCATTTCATTAGATCCATTAACCCACCTTCAAGTTCTGGCCACAAGTGGATATTAACAACCACAGATTATTTTACTAAGTGGACAAAAGTAGTAGCTTTGAAAGAAGCTGATGCAAAGTAGGGCATAGGTTAAACATGGACTTCACTGATCTTTGGATTGATCAAGTATGGTTTGGATTGCTTTCTCTCTCTCAACACACGCTTTCAATGCTTGGGAAAGGTAACACAACATGGTGTGAATGCATGGACCACTTGCTAATCTCTAGGGACACCTGAGACCTCATTTGTATGATATATCAACACTAATGAAACTCACAAAGAAAATTGGTCACTTGTCTTTCCTATCATTCCTTCACAATTAACCTTAATTGCTTGTAGCCCTTGGAATAGGGTTTTTGGGGCATAACTTGCATAGTTCATGACAAACCCATGAACAAATTAGCTTTTTAGATACCCATTAAGTTCCTACACAACATATCATACATGAAGTATATGTTCCTTTAGAAAAAAAATCTCAAAAAAATGATTGTCCCTGTTGTACTAGGCCTAATTAAGCCTCTTTTGCAAAGCAAGTGTCTGACAAACTTTCTCCAAACTTCCAGGACCTACTCCAAGGCATGAATTAAGTTGAAAATGGATTGAATATTCTAGTTTGATGGATCTTAGCTCATCCCAATTCAACCTTTCATCAAATCACTGCTCCACCTATGCTAGAAGGCCTAATACATGAGGATATTAGGCTCAATTTCCTTCAAATGTCACACCAATCAAGTCCCCTACTCTTGCAATGTAATAAACAAATAAATGCAACCTATCTAAGTCCATTCCACCTATTCTTGAGAGTTGACACAGGAAGAATGGGTCAAAACCCCATTGGTTTGCTAAAACCCTCCAAAACTAGGGTTTAAGACCTAGTTTTAGAAAATGATTGATAAAATGCTTCAAACATAATGAAAATCCCCCAAATTAGGTGCAAATGAAAGCTAACTCAACTCATTACAAAAATTTGGGCATTATAAATCATGATAGTCTGGTACGGAATAGTACAGGATGTAGGAATAGCGAAAAAACATAGAAAAGGTGCAAAACACTGGAAAAACTTTATTATTTCTTCTCTCCAAACTTCATCTTTGATCTGCCTTGAAATGTGTGAGGCATTAAATAGCATGTTTTCAATCAAATTCCACGTTTCATAACTCCAAGGTCATGGAAAAGCCAAAAAGAAGGCTCAAAACAATCTGTCCACTACAATGCCAAAAATAGACTGTCCTAAAATTAAGCAATATTCAAGACTCCACCTCTAGGTGACCACATATACATTAAAATGGTCTTTAATAGACTTTAATACATTATTTATGAAGAAAACCTTCCACCTAGGCTCTTATTGAGACCAAAAATCAAAATTTTTCTTGGTGCCCCTACACCATACACCCAAGGAGAAAGGATCTCAGTCTCCACCCGAGATCAGATCAGGGACTGTGGTTCCATGTTTGGCAATGTCTTCAACTGTCATCCATGTGGTATCTTCATGAGGTAGTCCCTGCCACTTCAAAAGATATTCATTGTACACCTTATGCTTTGTTCTCTTGACCTCCTTGGTGTCTAAAATGGCTTCAAGTTTGATTGGTGCAGCAGGAGGAAGATCTTTAACCCAATCAGCATCATCAATACCTTCATCAGTACCTATACCTGCATCCAAAGATCCCTTGAAAGGATATAAGTCAGCAATGTTAAAGATCAGTGAGATAGCAACTCTAAGAGGGAGTTCTATCTCATCTGCATTTTCACCAAACTTGTGGACCACTTTGCATGGCCCAATCTTCTTCATCAGCAACTTGTATCGACCCTTAGGTAACCTCTCTTTTCTCAAATGTGCAAGTACTAAATCTCCATCTTTGAACTGAACATTCCTTCTTTTCAAATCTGCATGCTTCTTGTAAGTTTCCACACTCATCTTGAGGTTCTCTCTTACTTGATCATGTATGTCTTTCATGGCCATTGCAAACTCCTCTCCTTCAGCACTTCTCTTCTCTAACCCTCTCAAATCTTTGAGTTCAAGTATACCTCTTGGGTTCAATCCATACACTCTTTCAAAAGGACTCTTCCCTTTTCTCTTGTTAATGGGGTCATTATAAGCATATTTTGCCTGAGGGAGAACAAGATCCCATTGTCATCCATTTTCTTTTGTGAGACACCTAAGCAAGTTTCCCAATGATCTATTAACTACTTCAGTCTGCCCATCTATTTGTGGGTGATAGACAGTGTTGAAAGTCAAATTGGTTCCTAATTTCCTCCATAAGGTCCTCCAAAAGTGACCTATAAATTTAGAGTCTTTGTCTAAAACTATAGTGAGGGGCAATCCATGAATTCTAACTATCTCCTTGAAGAATAAGCCTACAATGTTTGAGGCATCACTTGTGCATTTGCAAGGAACAAAATGTACCATTTTACTAAATCTGTCAACAACTACAAACACATTGTCCACTCCTCTCTGAGTTTTGGGTAAGCCTAATACAAAGTCCATACTGAGATGTTCCCAAGGTATGCTAGGGATTGGGAGAGGCTGATATAGTCCTGCATTTGAACTAGAGCCCTTGGCTCTTTGACAAACTCCACAGGTTTCAACAAGCTTTCTGATATCTACTTGTATCTTAGGCCAAAAATAGAATCTTCTTACTAGATTTAGTGTCTTGTCAATCCCAAAATGTCCTCCTAGACTCCCACAATGCTTCTCCCTTATCAAATTTGTCCTCATAAAGCACTTAGTGATGCATAACTAAGCACCCTTGAATAACAGTCCATCTTGCAATAAAAAATCAGGACATTGATCATGAAAAGTACCTTGAAACTGCTGGCAACTAGAGTATAACTCTTTAAAGTCTACATCATTAGCATACATGTCTTTCAATGCTTCTAGTCCCACACTTTGAAGTTGTATTTCATGCACTAGCACTGATCTCCTACTTAAGGCATCTACTACCTTGTTAGCTTGGCCTTTCTTATGCTTGATGGTGAATGTGTAACTCTGCAAGTACTCAACCCACTTTACATGCCTAGGACTCAACTTGTCTTGACTATTAAAAAAATTAGAGCATGGTTATCTGTGAAGACTATAAATTCCTTGGGCAAGAGGTAATGTCTCCACTTCCTTAGGGATTGCACTAATGCATAGAGTTATAGGTCATATGAAGAATACTTTCTTTTGGCTTCATTGAGATTTTCACTGAAGAAAGCCACTAGTCTCCCTTCTTGGCTCAAGACTACACCCACTGCAAATCCACTAGCATCACACTCCATTGTGAAGATCTTGTTGAAGTCAGGTAAAGTCAGGATGGGCTATTGTGCCACTCTATTTTTTAGATATTCAAAGCTCTTACCAGCCTCATCAGTCCACTGAAACTTCCTCTTCTTATCTCATTTGATGGTGTCAAGGATGGGAGAGCAGATATGACTAAAATTTTTAATGAATTTCCTATAGAAAGTAGCTAAACCATGAAAGATTCTTACCTCTCCTACTAATTTTGGAGTAGGCCAACTGAGTATTGCCTCTACTTTTGTGCGATCCATCTTTAATGAGCCCCTGGAGATGACAAAGACAAGATATACTAGTTCTTCTTTCATAAAGTCACACTTTTTGAGGTTTATCATCAACTTCTCTTCATTCAATATCTGCAAAACCATGTCAAGATGTTTCAAGTGCTCTTCCTTTGTCTTTCTAAACACAAGATTATCATATAGATAAACAACAACAAATTTTCCAATAAAAGGCTTTAAAACCTCATTCATTACCATTTGACAGTTCAAAGGGCATTACCATCCATTCATATAGTCCTTCATTTGTTTTAAAAGTAGTTTTCAATTCATCTCCTTCCCTGATCCTAATTTGGTGGTATCCACTTTTGAGATCAATCTTTGAGAAATAGCATGCACCTCCTAAACAGTCCATTAGGTCCTCCATTCTAGGTATTGGAAACCTATATCTGATTGTGATTTTGTTTATTGCCCTTGAGTCAGTACACATCCTTCACTCTCCACCTTTCTTGGGTGCTAAAATAGTAGGGACAACACATGGACTTAAGCTTTCTCTAATGAGACCCTTATCTAATAAGTCTTGGACTTGTGCCTTAATTTCTTCATTCTGTTGTGGGGTCAGTTTGTATGCAGCCTTTTTAGGTAAATTGGCACTAGGGATCATGTCTATGTGATGGCTGATGTCTCTCATGGGAGGTAAGGAACTTGGCAAATCATCTACCACAATATCCTTGTACTTGTTCAACAAAGACTGAACTTCACTAGGTATGTCTTCCACCTTATTTGTTGCTAAAACAAACTTGGTCTTAGGTCTGATTACTACTGTAAATCCCTATCCACCTTCTTCCTTCATTGTCTACAAAAACTCTTTCTCTCCTACTACCATAATGCTAGACCCAACATGTTTATCAGACTCTTCCTCTTGAAAGGGTGTCAATGAGAATGAGACTGCATCCTTCTCTATCACATAAGTGTTTTTCTGACCATCATGCTTGGTCTTTCTATCATGTTACCAAGGTCTTCCTAGCTGTAGGTGACAAACATCCATAGGAATGATGTCACAAAGGATCTTATCTCTATAACCCCTAATGTTAAACTCTACCCATGACTGTTCATTTACCAAGACTTGTTGACCTTTGTTTAATCATGACACTTTATAGGGTGTGGGGTGAGCTATTCTTTTTAGGTTTAACTTCTCTACCATTTCTAAAGAAATCAGATTATCAGTAGAACCAGAATCAACAACTACTTTGCATACCTTTCCATGTGACTTGCAAGTTTTTCTAAACAATGATTTCCTTTATGAAGGCTCCCTGGTTGTTGGAACCTTGAGGAGTGTCATCCTTATCATCAATGTATCACCTACCTCAGGAACAGCAGGCTGAAGTGGTTAATTGACACTTTCACTGTCCTCTTCATGCACTATTTGGGTTCTACATTCACTTCCATGAGAACTTGATGCTTGCTTCTCTGGGCACTTGAATGCAGGATGTCCAAACTGATTACAATTGTAACATTTACCTAAGAAGGTGCTTGACCCTCTTCCTTGGCCACTAAACCTTCCTCTAATATTTGATCTTCTTCCTCTAAAGTTACCTCTGCCACTTAACTCACTATCATGTTCCTGCTGGCCATTTGATTCTCCTTGCTACTTTTGTGACTGTCCTCTTGCACCAAAGTTGCCTCCACCTTTGAAATTATTTACTCTACCTCTTCCATGTTGCTCTTGCCTTCTATTTATCCTTTCTTCTACTTTGACAACTAATTGGAAACACTCTTCCACTGTCCTTGGTGTAGATAGGTTGATCTCATCTTGAATGTTGTACCTCAAGCCATTTAAGTACCTTGCCACCTTTTCTCTTTCATCCTCAACATGTCCTATTATGATGCTCAACTTATGGAACTCCTCAGTGTTTGCCATAACATCCAACTCCTTCTGTTTTAGAGTTTGTAACTTCGTAAAGGTCTGAATTTCATAATCTGTAGAAAGGAATTGTCCTTTTATCTTGGCTACCATTCTATCCCATGAATGGATCTTTGCCTTGTCTATCTTTACTCTCTCCTCTTGAATGTAGTTCCACCATGTTAGGGTAGGGCCCTTCAACTTGGTCTTTGCATACTTCACCTTCTTATTGTTTTCCACCTCTTGAAACTCAAAGAAGTTATCTAGAGCATCTATCTAGCCCAATACTTCTTCACTATCCATCTTCCCACCACAATGGGTACTTCCACTTTCAATTTAAGAGTCTTTTCCCCTTTGATAGCCTTCATCATTTTTAACAACCTCTCTTCACCAAAGTCCAAGTCTTCTTCCTCTTCTTGAACCCCTATTTGAGGGTTTAAACTCTCACCCTCTTCCTCTGGGTCACTTTGATCCCCATTGATCATACCTCTCTTTAGGTTGGATTCTAATGTTGTAATTCTAGCTAGGGCAGCTTCATGAGACTCCTTCACTTGTCTCAACTCCTTTGCATGTTGTTCTTTCAGGTCTCTAACTTCCTTAACCATGGATTGCTCTTTGGAGGCATCTTGTAAACTAAACTCTTCCCACTTTACCAATCAGAACCTATGCTATGATACCACTTGATGCAGAGCAGGGGATAGGTTCAACATGGACTTCACTAATCTTTGGACTGATCAAGTATGGTTTGGACTGCTCTCTCTCTCAACACACGCTTTCAATGCTTGGGAAAGGTAACACGACGTGGTGTGAATGCATGAACCACTTTCTAATCTTCAGGGACACCTAAGACCTCATTTGTATGATAGATCAACACTAATGAAACTCAACAAGAAAATTGGTCACTTGTCTTTCCTATCGTTCCTTCACAACTAGCCCTAATTGCTTGTAGTCCTTGGAATAGGGTTTTTGGGGCATAACTTGCAGAATTCATGACAAACCCATGAACAAATTAGCTTTTTAAATACCCATTAAGCTCCTACACAACATATTAGACATACATTATAGGTCCCTTTGGAACAAAAACCTCAAAAAAATGACTATCCCTACTATACTAGGCCTAATTAGGCCTCTTTTCCAAAGCAAGTGTCTGACAAAATTGCTCCAAACTTCCAAGACCTATTCTAGAGCATGAATTAAGTTGAAAATGGATTTAATATGCTGGTTTGAGGGATCTTAGCTCATCCTAATTCAACCTTTCATCAAATCACTACTCCACCTATGCTAGAAGGCCTAATACATAAGGATATTAGGCTCGATTTGCTTCAAATGTCACACCAATCAAGTCCCCTACTCCTGCAATGTAATAAACAAAGAAATGCAACCTATCTAAGTCTATTCCACCCATGCTTGAGAGTTGATACAGGTGGAATGGGTCAAAACCCCATCGGTTTGCTAAAACCCTCCAAAACTAGGGTTTAAGACCTAGTTTCACAAAATGTTTGATAAAATCCTTCAAACACAATGAAAATCCCCCAAATTAGGTGCAAATCAAATATAACTCAACTCATTACAAAATTTTGGGCATTAGAAATCATGATAGTTTGGTACAGGATAGTATAGGATGTAGGAACAGCGAAAAAACATAGAAAAGGTGCAGAAAACTAGAAAACTCTGTTATTTCTTCTCTCCAAACTTCATCTTTGATCTGCCTCGAAATGTGTGAGGCATGAAATAGCATTTTTACATTCAAACTCTCCATGTTTCATAACTCCAAGGTCGTAGAAAAGCCAAAAAGAAGGCTCAAAACAGCCTATCCACTACAATGCCAAAAATAGATTGTCCGAAAATTAAGCAGTATTCAAGACTCCACCTCTAAGTGACCACAAATACATCAAAATGGTCTTTAATAGACTTTAATACATCAGCTATGAAGAAAACCTTCCACCTAGGCTCTTATTGAGACAAAAAATCAAAATTTGTCTTGGTGCCCCTGCACCAGAAGCTAATGAGAGTTTTGTTTTAAACTTCTATGAAGATTTAGTAGCTAAGTTTGGTGTACTAGATTCAATCATTTTAGATAATTCCTTGGCTTTTATTGGCATGAAAATAAGTGACTGGGCCATCAAACATGGTGTTTACCTAAGCACTTCTTCAAACTACTACTCTCAAGGGCATGGGCAGGCTGAGTCCACTACTGAAAACCTCATCAGGATTATCAAATAGACAATAGATGACAATCAGAGAACCTGACATTCAAAGTTGAAATCACCCTTATGGGCTAATAGAGTGACTCCTAAGAGGTCAACTGGTCAATCTCCATTTATGCTTGTGTATGGTAAAGAAGCTAAGCTACCTATTTCAACTAATCTACCATCTCTAAGCCTCATGAAACAACTTGAATTCATCAAGGAAGGTCCTATGGAAGTACGATTGGTTGAGCTAGTAGAGTTAGAAGAGAAAAGGAGACAAACAACATAACAGTTGGAGATGTACTAGATGCAAATGAAGAGGACATTTGATAGGAGGGCAACATTCAAAGTTTTCAAAGAGGGAGACATTGTTCTTAAGTGGTATGAGTTAAAAAGTAGAGCTAGTAAGCACAATAAGTTTGATGCTATGTGGACAAACCCATTTATGATTGTTGAATACAAACAACACAATGCTTTTCAGCTAGTCACTATGGAAGGACAAGTGTTAGCTATCCCAGTAAATGGGGTTCACCTCAAACACTATTTCTGAGAATTAAAAATTACAAATGTATCATAGTAGAGTAGGTTTTTTAGTTAATAAGTGTTGGTTGCACAGTAGTTTCATTTCATTTTTGTTTTCCAAGAAGTATAGATGCATAATTGGCTGGTCCTATTTGGAGCTAGCATTGTTTTGTTTTCAGTTTTGTTTCTACTGCTATTGTTTTCTAGAAGCTGAGTTTTCATGAAGTTCTCTGAGTTGTAGAGGCCAAGGAAAGACTCTATTGCCCAATGGATATACTAGGCAATTGGCCTCAAGAGTTTTAACAGGCAAAATTGGCGTAGAGGTCACCAAAAATGTTACCAAATTGTGCTTTGCATCCCAATTAGGTTAGGATGTAATAACAATCTCTTGGCTGCTTTGGAGAAGAAGAAATTTTAAAGAGGAAGGGAGAAGAAGATTTTGGTTCATAGGCCAGCCTAGGAGGTCTATTGTCCTGATGAAGGACCCTTGCAGTGATCATCTTACCAAGATCATGTACCAGCTCAATCAGAGTTGCTACATGAGCTAGATAACATGAGAGGATACTCCAGCAAAGCAAGAGGTATCCTAGGACTGACAGGAGAACCTAAAGCTAATCTATGCATTGTAGAATATGTTTTAGTGTGTTCATTGCAGATTCATTCATTGCAATTTGATACATTTAAGAAAGATACATAAAATCTGGCTAGTCTATTCATGATTATAAACACCTATTGCATGCAATAATGTTCAGTTTATCTTCATGCAATTGATTTACAAAAAGGAGAAGTAATACACAGGTTATTGCATGAACTAACCATTTATATTCAAAAGAAGAGTGTTTATATGATCCAACACAAGACATGGGAGTAACTGTATATGATGCAATGCATAATAACAAGTATATTTTGAAGTAAAAGGAAACATATAAAAGAGGAGAGGGAACCATCATTGCCTGAATGACGAATCTCATTGACATCCGCATCATCATCTTTAGTTGTCCTAGTGATAGCTCCAAGTGAACCTATAGGAGGAAATGAGTGAATGTTAGAGCTTAGGGTTTTCATCTACACTTCTATATGCAGTAAATCAAAGTGTACTTGCTATCTTACATATGATCCATAAAATGAAGGAGATAAAAAAATATCAGATGCAAATAAGACAATCATGAGAAGAAGCAGGAAAGAGAATCCAAGAAAATTAAAGGAGAGGCTTTAGCCTCTATGTTTTATCTAACTTGTTTGTTCACTATGCAGGAATAGGTACATGAAGACCATTCATTTATGACATCTCTTACAATAGTTAGAAATACCAAGGTACATATGCTAGGACAGTCTTGAAAAGAACAATCGTGTTCAAGCCCTGATGGTACAATCAGAAAGGAGAAGTCTAGGTTAATGAAGTAATAAATCAAGATATATCGTAGCAGCCATAAAAGACTGTTAACTGTATAAGATCAAGGGTATCTATCTCAAAGATGAAGAGTAGTTATTGTCAATCAAGATTGCACCCTTGGCAAAGATAAACTTAGCTATCCTATTGAAACGTGGAAACACTCTCAGATTGTGGGTAATCTATGTTGAGAGTGAATCTCCAAAGTGGGTTGGTTCCCCTAGAAAATCACCTAATCTAAAAGATTTTCCAAGGAAAGGGCTAGGAGGAAAAACTGAAAATGAAAATCCTACAACCTAAAGATGATTCACCAAAAATTTTAAAAGACTTTGATGACTTTACTCACAACAACTTCCCAAAACTTCAACTCTCACAATCTCACTTATACCATCCAAAAGTAATTTGTATGAAGGTTCATAAGACTGAACACAAAATACAACGTAAATTATATGAGACTATTGCACACAAACCTACAATAACAAGACATAAAAAGGATTCTTTGTTTTGAATCACAATAAACATCAAATTGATACTACAAGTATGAACAAAGAAATGAGAAAGGAAAGCTCTATTATTTATTAAAACTGAAGGAGTGTCAAGCTCAAAATCTGAGTAGAAAAGTGTTTACAAGACTCTCTGAGATGAATAAGAGAGCAAGAAACAATAATTTGAACTGAGAAAAATTAAGTTTGTCTCCCATTTATGTCTCCCCAAAATGTTTCTAATTTTGAGAAATGGAAAAACTGAGCAAAAATCTCTCAAAAGGCAACCTCCTAAGCCATTTTTGAGCTCCATAAAAAAGCTTCCAAAATAGTGCCCAAACTGCCTCCAAACTAGGTGTAAAAGCTGCCAAAAACTCTCTATCAAGTGGTCCTACCAAAAGATGCAATAAATTAAGCTTTATCTAGTTGGAAACTGAAATGGAAACACCAAATTGCCCAACTTTTCCCAATTTCGCCCAAAGAGATAAAAAATAAAGATTTTTCTATCTTTGCTTTTTTAACTTCATTTAATTGACACTTATTAAATCAATTTAGAAAAACATTGCTTTAAATAAGGCCTTACAAATGATTTTTGCAGTTTTATCTTACAAAAAGACTCAAAAGAATACATGAGTCGTGGCCCACCTAACTTTACTTTATTTTTCTGATTTTCACAATGACACAAGGCAAAACATATGGTTTTGATTTAAATTCACAAGGTATTAAATACTTCTTTTTGATTTTCTATAAAAATCATAAAATATTCTAAGGCATTTCCTAGGCCTATATGCAAAGGTGAAATAATAATACCTTAAGGGTATTAGTTGAGGCATTTAAATTTTAATTGAATGTGATAAAATGCCTATTTGAATTAGGGAACAAAGGAAACCCTAAAGACAAAGCAAATGAGCCCCTAGGTTTGCGGCCTCATTTTGCACTTTGAACTTTTGGAGAAGAGGCTCTGTCTCTAGCTGCCGCCATGGAAGCTAGGGTTTGATCTCAAAACCCTACTTTTCTTGTTGTTACAATGCTCTTTCTTTGAATACTTTGCAAGAAAATGAAAGGTATATTCCTCTCTGTCACAAAACCAAATCAAAATTTTCATTTTAAACACAAGTTTTGGCTTTCAAGCCGTGGCCATGGAAAACTTTCTGATGTATTTGTCTTTGTATCTCTATTGTTTATACCTTCTCTTCTTTGTGGTCGTCGTGGCTGACTGGTTGGAGACAATTAGAGACAATACATGGGTGAAACCTGTGGCCCTATGTATATATCTTCTCTCAGAAAACAAAAGCAAGGTAAGTTCCTCTCTTTCAAATACTGTATCATTTCTCATTTCTCATTGTTAGAAACTCAAATCGAGCTCAACAAAAGGGGATATTAATAGATTATTTTGCTTTTTGTAAAAGAATATAGGATGTATGCTTGTGTTCTCCATCGCAGGCCGCAACCATGTTTTGTACACTTGCTCAATCCTGAGTGTTTTCCAAGATGACATAGCTCGAAACCCTCCATTTTTTTCTTTGCATTTGTCTTTTCTCTATGCACATTAGCATGGGTTTTGATATTTATGAAGAAAAATGCATCCTTGGTCGTGGCTATAAGAACCCACTTTATATTCATTATTTACATTTTGTCTTGGTTCTATATGAAGAGAGTTCGATTCGAGCTTGTCCCATGAAAGAATAATGCAAATCTTATACTCTGGTTACTACTTTATGGGTCCTAAAACCCTTCATGGCCACGGCCATTCAAAATCCTAAGTATTGCTTAAACTTGAAGATTTACCATCTGTAGACTCTTGAGGCCATTGTTATTGGTTGTAGTTCTCCTTTGAAAGACAAAAAATTTGGTCTCTGATAGTGAGTAATGAATTTATTGTTCTTCAATGTTAATGACACTCATTGAGAATGTTTTACAACTATTTCTTTGTTATTCAGATCTCTCTAATAATGAACTGGTACCTTTGAAAACACTTCTAAGTGCTCTAATCTGATGAAAATGCTATTCCTTTTGATGCTACAATTACCTTGGTATAGTCATGAGGCCTCTGCATGATTCTTCATTGCTAACATTTTTGTATTCATTTGACAATGATTTCAATACTATTCTACAAGGATGCAATGGTTTGACAGTGACTTATCTACATTTGAAGACCCTTGTCTAACACTGTAACATCATAGATCCCTTAAAAGCTTCTTTACCACCCTACAACACCACTGTGCTAGTGAATGCTTCCTCATCTTATACAACCATGTTTGATTATTTCAACTTTCTTTATACAATCCTTGGCCACTCTGCACCATTGAATATCACATATGACTGTCAGGCATCTTTGTTACATGTTGTCCTGTATCTAGCAATGTGATTGTCCTACCTTGTTTTACTTCTTAAAAGGTCTTTGATTCTTCATTTATGACTGTGACAATGGTCTATAAATAGTCTCTCAAGCTCATTGTACCTTCTAAATGATCACTGCACCTATAGCTCTCTTTTCATGACTATTGTAGCTGTTTTATTGATGTCCAATTTTTGCTCCATGATGCATCCTTGGCTATCATGCTCTTGATGTGGTAATACATGATGTTCATAATCACAAAGTAGGCACTCTGGTGTCCATTGTTTATATTCTTGTAGATCAAATACATCCATGCACCGTGTATTTACTTAATGGTATTAGTATGTCTTTGCATGATGTCTAGACAATAAAGAGACTTGCTCTTGTATTTTGTCATTATGAATGGTACTTATGACTACTCTACTTCATTAGCTATCTGTTGCATCCCCTTTTTGGATTCAATATTACTATTTACTTTTTCTTAAATAGTACAGTTATGTGGATATGTTTTAACATCATAGAAAATGATGATATGAACAAAAAAAGGATAATTTTATAAAATTATAGATTTTTACTTGATTATGATCAATTTGATGTTATGAATTAAAATGTCTTTTGATATGAAAATGAAATGATTGGATATAATTGTTTTTTGATCAGAATATTAGAACTCTAACCATAAATTGTATGCGAGATTGTCAATGATAGGAATAGATGGAACATGTTCACCAACAAGAAAGAAGAAGAGAAAATATCTTTGAGAAAGAGAGAATATACTCTAGAATAAAACATGGGTGCTTTCCACTAAAAATGATTATCAGGTAGATAAACCTAGATGCCTTAAGTTAAGCTTTGATTTTGGGCTAAGTCAATTTTAGATGAGATGTCGAAGTTTGCAATAATAGGTCTTTCTTCTTTCATAAGTTGTCATTTTGAGTATGGGAAATCGACATCGGTGTCGTAATACTCTGAATCATGTCGTCAAATACGGATGACTGATATATTGTTTATATGTATATATATGTATATACTTTAGGTTGAGTTGTAAGTCGTGTCTTGTTAGTGGTTCGGCACAAAAGTTGAAAGTTGTGTGTAAGTTGACCCCAAACCTTGTTTTACATTTGTTGGTCCCCAAATCCACAGAGGGTTTGCCAGTTCCTATGCACAGGCAGAATCAGGCCACAAATACAGGAGCTTGCGTGAACTACCTCCCCTTCACTTCTGGTTCTACCGCACCAAGGGGGGTATCCCTATAGCTAAAGATTTGATCTTGACTCGCCCAATGACAGAAAGATTTAGCTTTACAACAACAGGCAGAATACTCTCATGTGTGGACCAAGACATGCATGATAGATCACAAGGCTAGCAACATTCTTGGACATATCTAACTGGTTGGGTATGAGAGTATGCAGGGGTCCTATTCCTACTCCTACAACTAACAGGTTAGAATTATGAAATGATTTGTTTAATGCTTTCGATGCAAGACAGGGGTTTTGAAAACATAACACAACACAGGGAGTAGACTGGTGCCTATCTCAGGGCAAGGAGTCAACTAGACGTGTACAAGTGAATGATTTGTACTGATATTCAAGTTTCAAGGGGTTAGATTGGTGCTTTCCTTAGAAACACCACCCAAGACTGAATATTTAGTTGCTTCTGCTTACAGATATCCCAACTGACATACATTCTTCTCCCTACTTAACCTAAAACAATTTAATCCACTCCTTGAATGGAGGACAAAAGATCAAGCATGCAATACATAAATTTGTATTCTAGAATCTGAGAAACCCTTAGCAACCAGATTCAAAATGAGCTATGCATACATCAAATGGAGACAAGCAACTAAATACATGCATGAATGCATTTTTCATATAAAACAACAATGAAACTAAAAAAGTATGCAACATGCATTCAAAATGCAACTCATAAACTCCAATAGAGATAAAACAGCCAAGAAAGGCTTTGTTTCTTGTTATTTTCCAAAAATTTTGCCCAAGTCTTCAACAACCTAAAATGAGTAGCATAGTTTGCCTTTTATAGCAAGAATGTGCACTCAGCACTAAGCACAATGGTCTTTTCAAAATTTTACCAGATGCACCGCATCATCAAAATGGTGCCCAAAATTTAATGTAGCAGGAGACAAAGAGGGAGGGAATAGGTAAAATTGGGATCTACACCACCGCCTGAAGATTGTCTCATCAAATTTGGTAGCTAACCTATCATTTAGACCCATACCCCTATGCAATCCTACCATTAATGGCTTACCAACCCGCGGCCTCAAATACACAGCAGACTGTGTGCTCTGCAAATTTTCCTGCCAAGAATGCCTCTGTAGATGCATGGGAAAACCTATGCCTTTGAACATTTTAAAATAGCCATTGATTTCTTTTCCTTCCACTGAGATCTGTAGCCTCAAATCATGCTGAAGAATCAACCAATGAGATCGCGCCACGTAGGCACCCTTTTTCCATTGCTGAATTTCCCAACCTCCATTTTGCCTCTTTCACCTTTGTATATGCAAAAACATATACATACAATTGCCCCTTTGTATATTCCTTTGTACCTACAATTGTACAAGAGATTGTATATACATACAATCACCAACATAAAAGGCAGACCACAAAACTTTTGTAAAACAAATTCAAACTCACCATCGGGTCCGGCTTGTATTTCCCCCATGCACATATTTTCTTGTATATTGCATATACAAATGCAATATACAACCCATGGATTCCACCACATTCATCTATCAGATTGAAATACCCTTTGAAATCTGACATGCATCTCCTCATTGTATATCGGCACATACAAGCACTTTATCATACAAGCTGCGGACCCCAAATTCTTATGAAACATATTGCAATCGCTTTCAGGTCCCAGCCTTGTATGTTGCCGCCTTTGTACATTTGCAATGTACATTCTACCTTGCATGTCGCATATACAGTATGACTTTCATAGGAGATACAATTGCCATTGTATGTGAAGCGGACCCCACTAAATGTATCTCCCCCTTGGTATGTTTGCATGTGTCGGCCATCGGGAAGATCCCTAGCTCAGCTGTCGATGTGCTTGTCTGGCCGATATCCCTTTCACTGTAGTGAATGTATGTCGGCCTCTTTGTACATCACCCTTGTATATTTCCTTATGCATCCATGATGTACAACCTGATATGCATTCCTCTTTGCATATCTGCGGGCCCCACCATTTGTATATCAGCCTTGCATATGTCCTTTGTATGTCAAATATACAAAGTGAACATATAATGAAACCTGATGCACAAACCTACAGACCCGACCACCATTTTTCAACCCAATTTGAATCTTCATTGACGTCCGCCACTTGTATATGCCCATTGTATATCTGAATATACAACAACAACATACAAACCGCTACATACAAGCAAGGAATATTCTAGGAATCTGCGATGGAATCTTTAATGTATATCCACTTTTGTACAACCATAATGCATTTAAAGGACACATACAAGCCCGATATGCATACGAAGATGCATACAACCATTTTTTGCACTTTTTGAAGCTAATTGCACATCTTTTGGGCCCATCAATGTACATTAACACTTGTACATACAAAGACACATACAAGCAACCAATGCATATACAAAGATACAAGTATGAAAAAGGAGGCTGCCATACTTAGAATTTTTTGAATTTTTATGAAGGAGCTTACAGATGAATGTTTGAAACTTGAGACAGTTGCAGGGACCAACAGCGTTTACACTCAATTCGTCGTTATCGTCGTAAAGCTCTACAAGCGTATGATATAAACATCTACTTGTGAAATTCGATGGATGTTGAATTCTTTCTATATTGGGTTATTATCGTATAATAAAAGGTTTAAATAATGTTTTAAACCTTGAGACCATGGTGTATAGTACCTTTGGTCGTATTGTATTGGAATATACAATATTATTTTAGTTATATTTAAATTGTCATTTTGAGGTGATTCCTTTATTCATTTGTGATGTTGGTAATCGGGCAGTAGCTCAAAAGAGACTCACTCAAGTCCTTTCTATGATGTCTTTTATTTCGATATAATCTATTAACTTCAAGCTTTAAACCTTATGATGGTCGTTGGCCTAGCCATTTTTTCATAGTTTTTGCATCTGATTTATACTCATAAGTGGAAATGAGTAGTGTGACAGTTTGTTAAAACTGTCAACTGCCACCTCGTGAAGTGTGGAGCTCCACTCTGCAAAGTAAATGTGGATTGAGTGAGTAATATCAAACCATTTTCTAGTGGTGAGCGCAAAAAGAGGAGAAGGTTTAGCATGCAAGGTAGTTACCCTATTTGTTAGGCATGGTCTTGTGTAGTGGAAAAAGTTAGTTTTTCTCTTTCGAAGGGGAATGGGATATAGAAAAAGTTGGAGTCAGTTTTATGGGACACAGAATGCAGAGTAGAAGCAGAGAGGAGACTGAGCAAGAAGCAAAGGTGAACAGATAAGAGAAGAATGAACTCCTTGTACCAGTCTCCAAGCAGACACTGGAGATTATCTTCGGGTTCTTTTCATCTCATTTCTGCACAGTCATAGTTATTAGATATGTTTTTAATAAGTAATGACTCTACTTACATTACAATGGAATTTAGTTTTTTTTTAGATGCAAAGTGTGAAATATTTACCAACTGTAGCCTGTGTTTGTTTTCATCACCTTCAAAATGGAAGCAATGCTTTTGTCCCCTACACTGCACCGCAGTCGAGAAACCCATAGCATAATACATTATTCTTCGAAGAATCTTTGAAGGTTGAGTTTATTGTGTAGTCATTGGTTCAACTTTAGGAGGTTTTTGGCTATGTAGAGTGCAATTTAGACTGAGTGTTTGGTCAAAAACTAACTCACAGCTATCACAAGCCGTAGTGGCAAAACCTAGGTAAACGTGGATATGTGTCAGACAATGAATCTGAAGGTTACACCCCTCTTGTAAATACTAAGTGAAAAATGAAATATGTCTATCCTTAAAGAATGTATATACTGTTGTGCAAAGTATAATAAAGACAAATTTTGGTTTGAGAATAACTATGGTTATGAGCAATTATTATGTTTTGATAATATACAAAATGATATATCATAGAACTGATTAGTACTTGCTAAAGCAGGTGAGAAAACAAATAAACATGGATCAATCAGAGTTTAATGAGAGAGAACTCAAGAAGGTCACAACTCTCAGGAAAAATACACCAATAAATTGGACAAAATTCTTAATATGCTTACTGAAACTAGGGAAAGATTGGGCAAATTGGAAAAGAAAGTGAATGAAACCGGGAATACGGAGGGTGAAAATGAGTATTCTAATAATGCAAGTAAAAGTAAACAACGAGAACATGGCATGTCAAGTAAGAACCAAGATGATAGTGAAACTCAAAGGGAGACAAAAGACAAACTTGCACTAGAACTATCTAAGGATATGAAAAAGATTATCCCTCCCAAATTTGATGGAACGAAAACTGGTGATGGAGTAGAAGCATGGATAACAGAAATGGAGAAATACTTTGAAATCATAAATTACTCTGAGATTACTAAGGTAGTGTCG
Source organism: Cunninghamia lanceolata (assembly GCA_027924645.1). Taxonomy (NCBI): domain Eukaryota; kingdom Viridiplantae; phylum Streptophyta; class Pinopsida; order Cupressales; family Cupressaceae; genus Cunninghamia; species Cunninghamia lanceolata. Next base: position 1,818,725 of record BSBN01000749.1, on the reverse strand, counting down.
GGAGCATATCAGTTATCTAGAGAAGCATCCACTTGGTGGATGAACAAGAATACGGAATTGGATTTAAGCCCCTTGAAGGTGACATGGAATAAATTTGTGGAACTTTTTCAGAAAAGGTGGTTACCACAGCTCTATTTTGATCAAAAGCTAACAAATTTTAAAAATCTCAAGCAGCGTGACTTGTCTGTGGTTGAATATGCAGAAACAATTACGAGATTGTTAAAGTATGTTCCTCAATATCAAAAGGATGAAAGATTTTAGATAAGAAAATTTATTATGGGACTTAATCCTCAAATTGGCGGTGAGGTGGAGGTGCATGGTCCAAACACAATGGACCAGGTGTATGAGAAAGCAATTAAGTAGGAACAGAAGATCAAATCCATTTCTGCTTATCATGAAAAGAAGCGTAAGAGATTTGATATGAACTTCAATGATCAGACGTATAAAAGGAAGAATGATAAAGGATATGGAAACAGGAGCTTGGATAAAGGGAACCGGAAAAACAAAGGGGGAGTTGGTAATGAACGAAGAAATGAAGACTTTAAGAAAAATGACAATTTTAAGAGGAACGATTATGCTATGAGTAGACCATCCGAGAAGAGAGGACCAATTGGAGGTTGTTTTTCATGTGGTGGAGACCATTATGCCAACCGTTGTCCTAATAAAAAGCAGAACGGGTAGCTTAGGAACACGGTACTTCCTTCAAAGTAGGAAGCATTTTAAAAAAGGATTCATGCCACCCTTGACAATCAACAAGCTAAGTATCAGATTACTTACATTGAGATGACATGTACATTATTTGGAGTTCCTATTTCTATTTTGTTTGATACTGGTCCAATAGAAAATTTTGAGTCATCTAGAGTCTTAAGTAAATTTCCTAGAAGAGCTAGTTTTATGTCAAAACCGTGGACAGTTGAATATGCAAATCACTTAAAGGCTTAGGTAGAACAATGTTTGTTCAAAGCTAAGATTAATATTTCAAACTTCTCCACTAAGGTAAATTTATATGTAGCACCTTTAGGATCCTACGATGTCATCTTAGGAATGAATTGGTTGTCATCTTAGGAATGAATTGGTTGTGGAGACATAGGGCCAAGGTGGATTGTTTTCATAAAACAATTGAGTGTTTGGATGATAAAGGAAACAAAGTAAATTTTTAGGGTATTCAAAGGGAAATAAGGATCAGATCTATTTCTTCAAAACAATTAAAGTGGGCTAGGCGTAAGGGATGTCAACTTTTTGCAGTCAAAATGGACCTAGTAGAGGAAACCTTAGAGAAACAAACATTTGAGAAAAAATACCCATATCTTTGCAATTTCGGTGAAGTATTTTCTAAGGAACTACCAAGCTTGCCTCCAAAAAGAACCTTTGATTTTGCCATAGATATTAAACTAGGATCTGAGACAGTATCTAAAGCTCCATACCAAATGACCACTACTAAACTTATGGAATTGAAGGCTCAATTGCAAGAGCTATTGACTAAAGATCTAATTAGGCCAAGTGTATCACCATGGGGAGCTCCGGTTATTTTCATCAAGAAGAAGGATGGAACCCTTAGACTGTGTATAGATTATTGGATGCTAAATAAGGCAACAATAAAGAATAAGTTTCCAATACCACGTATTGATGATTTATTCGACCAAATTCCTAGTGCATCAGTATTTTCTAAGATAGATTTGAGATCTGGATACCATCAATTGAGGTTGAAAGATGAAGATATTCATAAGACTGCATTTAGAACAAGATATGGTCACTATGAGTTTACTGTGTTACCATTTGGATTGACTAATGCACCAGCCACTTTCATGAATCTCTTGAATAGTGTTTTTAGAGATTTCCTTGATAAATTTATCCTAGTTTTCATAGATGATATTCTAATATATTCCAAAAATGAGGAGGAGCATAGTCAACACCTTCAAATTGTTTTGCAACGATTAAGAGAACATAAATTGTATGCGAAACTCTCGAAATGCACTTTCTTTCAGAAAGAAGTGCAGTATTTGGGACACACTATATCAGTAGAAGGGGTATCAGTTGACCTAGCTAAAATTAAGGCTATTATGGAATGGCCTGTACCTTCCAATGTTTCAGAAGTCCTAAGTTTTAAGGGATTGGCTAGATATTATAGAAAATTTGTTTTAAATTTCTCAAGTATTGCTAGTCCAATAACTTCTTTGCAGAGAAAAGGAAAACGGTTTGTTTGGATAGACGAATGTCAAAAGACGTTCAATTTGTTAAAAGATAAGTTAACAACAGCACCAATCTTGAAAGTTTGAGACCCTGAAGGGCAATTTGAGGTTATTACTGAAGCCTCGGGAGAAGGGTTAGGAGGTGTGCTTATGTAAAATGGGCATGTAATAGACTACGAATTGAGAAAGTTGAAAAACTATGAATAGAATTACGCTCCACATGACTTAGAACTAGTAGCAGTGATTCACGCTCTTCAGATGTGGCAACATTATTTGTTGGGAAAGACTTTTATACTAAAATCAGATCATCAAAGTCTTTGTTGCATATTTACACAATCTCATTTCAATGCAAGACAAAGGAGATGGTTAGAATTAATATCAGATTACGACTTTGAGATTGCTTACATCAAAGGTAAATAAAACCAAGTAGCTAATGCTTTAAACAGAAGAAGGCACATAGCTTCTATAATCTCTATTCATGCTAATTTTAAAGAGTTAGTATTGCAAAGTTTATCTGGAGATGAATATTACGAGTAGGTGAAGCAAGCTCTACAATCAAACCCTAAGGATCCAAGATATGATGGATTCTGTTTTGAGTCAGATGGATTGATGAGATTTAAGAGAAGAATTTATGTTCCTAATTCTGTAGAACTTAGAAACCTTATTCCGAAGGAAGTTCATTGTGCACCTTATTTTGGACACCCAGGAGTAACAAAACTTTTAGCTGATGTCAAACCGCTATATTTCTGGAAAGGAATGAAAAGCGACACTGCAAATTTTGTGGCAAGTTGCTTAGACTGTCAAAGAGTGAAAGCAGAACACTAACACCCTGCTGGATTGTTATACCCACATGATATTCTAGAACGGAAGTGGCAGGTTGTTAGTATGGATTTTGTTCAAGGGTTACCAATGCCTAAGAATAGAAATGATGCAATATTGGTTCTTGTAGATAAACTAACCAAGGTAGCAAATTTTATACCAAGAAATTTGACAGATGGAGCTCATATTTTGGCTTGGAAGTTTGTACAAGAAATATTTAGATTGCATGGGGTACCTAAAAAGATTATATTCGATAGAGATGCTCGAATAACCTCTCAGTTTTGGCAAACTTTATTTTCAGCACTAAGGACTAAACTGAATGTGAGTACAGCTTACCATCCTGAAACCGATGGACAAACAAAAAGGGTTAATCAGGTCTTAGAGGATATTTTAAGAATGTATTGCATGGACTAGCAATACAGATGGGAGGAATATTTACCTCTTGTTGAATTTGCTTATAACAATTCCTATCATTCTGCCATTAAGATGGCACCGTTCGAAGCATTATATGGAAAGAAATGCAGAACTCATATAAGCTGGGATAAGCTCGAAGATAGGATAAGAATTGGACCTGAAATGCTTGTAGATATGGAAGAAAAAGTGAAAATGATTAGGAAGAGGTTAGCAAAAGCCAACGATAGGCAAAAAAGTTATGCAGATTGCAAATGGGTGCCTAGACATTTCTTGGTTGGTGAGAAAGTTCTTTTGCAAGTGAAACCCCATAAAAGCTCAATCAAATTTGGTAAATCATCAAAGTTGGCTCCTTGATATGTCAGACCTTTTGAAGTCCTTGAGATTATCAATCCAATGGCCTACAAAATTGCTCTACCTCCAGTCTTGTCCAAAATGCATAATATTTTTCATGTTTCATACCTAAGAAAATATTTTGTAGGAAATGACCACATTCTTAAATGGAATTCCTTACAGATACAAGAGCTAGGAGTGGTTGTGATCAAGCCACTCAAGGAGCTTGAAATATGTAAACTTCATTTACGTAATCGAGAGGTTTTGCAATGCAAAATTTAGTGGGACCAATATGGCGAGGATAGCGCCACTTGGGAAGACTATAATGATAGCTACTAAAGATTTCCTTATCTTTTCAAAAACATTAATGTTAAACTATAAAAGTTTGTTTTATGTTAAATTTTATTTTTTTTATTTTGTAAACTCAATCATCGGGGATGATGATTCTATAGGGGAAAAATATGTTACATCCCCTTTTTGGATTCAATATTACTATTGACTTTTTCTTAAATAGTACAGTTATGTGGATATGTTTTAACATCATAGAAAATGATGATATGAATAAAAAAAGGTTAATTTTATGAAATTATGGATTTTTACTTGATGATGATCAATTTGATGCTATGAATTAAAATGTATTTCAATATGAAAATGAAATGATTGGATATAAATGTGTTTTAATCAGAACATTAGTACTTTGACCACAAATTGTGTGCGAGATTGTCAATGACAGGAATAGATGGAACATGTTCGCCAGGAAGAAAGAAGAAGAGAAAGTATCTTTGAGAAAGAGAGAATAGACTCTGGAATAAACCATGGGTGCTTACCACTAAAAATTATTATCAGGTAGATAAACCTAGATGCTTTGAGTCAAGCTCTGATTTCAGGCTAAGTCAATTTTAGATGAGATTTCAAAGTTTGCAAGAATAGGTCTTTCTTCTTACGTAAGTTGTCATTTTAAGTATGGGAAATTGACATCGGTGTCATAATACTCTGAATCATGTCATTAAAAATGGACGACTGATATATTGTTTATATGTATATATATGTATATACTTGAGGTTAAGTTGTAAGTCGTGTCTTGTTAGTGGTTCGGCGCAAAAGTTGAAAGTTGTGTGTAAGTCCACCCCAAATCTTGTTTTGCATTTATGCTCAATTCATCATTATCATTGTAAATATCTACGAGCATATGATGTAAACGTCTACTTGCAAAGTTCGACAGATGTTGAACTATTTCTATATTGGGTTATTATCGTATAATAAAAGGTTTAAATAATGTTTTAAATCTTGAGACCATGGTGTGTAGTACCTTTGGTCGTATTGTATTGGAATATACAATATTATTTTAGTTATATTTAAATTGTCATTTTGAGGTAATTCCTTTATTCATTTGTGATGTTGGTAATCGGGCAGTAGCTCGAAAGAGACTCACTCAAGTCCTTCTATGATGTCTTCTATTTCGAAATAATCTATTACCATCAAGCTTTAAACCTTATGATGGTCATCAGCCTAGCCATTTTTTCATAGTTTTTGCATCTGATTTATACTCATAAGTGGATATGAGTAGTGTGGCAGTTTGTTAAAACTGTCAACTGCCACCTCGCGAAGTGTGGAGCTCCACTCTGCAGAGTAAATGTAGATTGAGTGAGTAATATCAAACCATTTTCTGGTGGTGATCACGAAAAGAGGAGAAGGTTTAGCATGCAAGGTAGTTACCCTATTTGTTAGGCATGGTCTTGTGTAGTGGAAAAAGTTAGTTTTTCTCTTTCGAAGGGGAACGGGATATAGAAAAAGTTGGAGTTAGTTTTATGGGACACAGAACGTAGAGTAGAAGCAGAGAGGAGACTAAGCAAGAACAAAAGGTGAACGGCTAAGAGAATAACGAACTGCTTGGACCAGTCTGCAAGAAAACATTGGAGATTTGTTAGGCATGGTCTTGTGTAGTGGAAAAAGTTAGTTTTTCTCTTTCGAAGGGGAACGGGATATAGAAAAAGTTGGAGTTAGTTTTATGGGACACAGAACGTAGAGTAGAAGCAGAGAGGAGACTGAGCAAGAACAAAAGGTGAACGGCTAAGAGAATAACAAACTGCTTGGACCAGTCTGCAAGCAGACATTGGAGATTATCTTCAGGTTCTTTTCATCTCATCTCTGTACAGTCATAGTTATTAGATATGTTTTTAATAAGTAATGACTCTACTTACATTACAATGGAATTTAGTATTTGTTTAAGATGCAAAGTGTGAAATATTTACCAACTGTAGCTTATGTGTGTTTTCATCACCTTCAAAACGGAAGCAATGCTTTTGTCCCCTGCACCGCACCGCAATCAAGAAACCCACAGTATAATACATTGTTCTTTGAAGCATCTTCGAAGGTCGAGTTTATTGTGTAGTCCTTGGTTCAACTTTAGGAGGTTTTTGGTTATGTGTAGTGCAATTTAGTCTAAGTGTTTGGTCGAAAACTAACTCACAGCTATCACAAGCCACAGTGGCAAAACCTAGGTCGACATGGAATGAGTTCTCTTTTGGCCAGCCAAATACAATTGCTTGGTTCTGTCAAATTTAAAAGACAACTAGTTTTTTAAAAAAATGACTTGTATTGTGATATCCATTGGCAGGGGAGTATCAATGGTGTGAAGTGTGTGCCAAAATATGCAATACTTCATAGTCCTCCACAATCTCTGAGTTTAGAATGGTTGGTCAACCATAGAGAATTTACTAACCTTGCTGTGAATGGTAACAAGCTTTAGTCCATTTGTCTTTGTAAACAACTCTTTTACTATAAAAGTATTCAAACTGTTGTGTCCTTGAGAGAAGGTATAGACTTACTATTTGGACTATACAGTCATACAAGTTAAAATAATGAAGTTTTAGAACAATATAATGAGTCTTTAGTCAAGTATTTAGCCTAGACTTGCATGCAATCTTCTTGCTAATTGAAACAACAAGATAGGGTTTCTAAATGCTTAGATTGACAAAAATTAAGCTATGTCAAAGATTTTGATAGGTGGAAGAAGATTCTTATTCTTAAGAGTGTTTAATTTCTAACTTAGGGTCTTCAAACATTTGTATTCTATAAATTGGTTTATAGTATAACCCTTTCGAAACAACAAAGATGAGATTAGTGTCCACTCTTGAGTGGATAATTTAAGCAGTGGGCTAACTTAGAGATCATTGTACTAACTTATAGCATTATCCGATTGATCGATCAGCTAGGAACCCATTCTTTGATCATGTGGACAGAAATGTCTCCATGAGCTAAGTAGAGAGTGAGTAAACCTCATTGCCATGCGTTAATACATGATGAGTTTCAAACACCTTGAGTTTATCAAGGTTGGTATATTGAACTTATTTATAGGTAACTGTAGGATTGTGATTAATTCGAGTTGAGTTGGGGTGGGTAAAATCATTACTTGCGTTGATACAATGCTAATAATATTCAAATCCTTTGGCCAAGGTAATGCATGTGCCTCAAGTGCATTAATAGTTCACTGTGACTGGATGGTGTAGCTTGTGGAGTGGTCATGCTTGACTAGAGGGTATCTAGGGGATTGCATGATAACAAGTTACATAGGTCAGAACACCAGTACTCAGATGGCAAACACCATTGGTTATCCTAAGTCTATCCTCTTTGAGTAGGGTAGGGCCACTTTTGGATAGGAAGGAGTGCGGGAGACCGACGGTCTGTGGTTGGAGGTTGAGCTCCTTGAAGATACTTTCTCTTCTATATTTCTGAGGATTTTCGAGACTTGAATTTGGATGGTTGACAATCGAGATGCAGTGACTTTGGTAAGTTTCTATTTTGGAATTGTTCTAAGTAATTTTTAACAACATATTGTTTAATGTTGTAGATGGATATATCCTTTTGTATAAGTTATAATTTCATGATTATTGTTAGTCAATGGATGAACTACTTGGTTTTAAAATTAGAAAACAAATTACTTTTTTGTTTTAAACTTTCAAAAAAAAATTATTACCTTTGCTTAAACTTAGTTTTTAGGGTGAAATCAAAATTGGGTGTTACATATGGTATCAGAGCTAACCACGTTAAGCACTAGGGCTGATGAGTCCACTAACCTGATTAGGAATCAACATTATGCGGGTAGCTAATGATTTGATTTACTGTGCTAGGATGGTAAATCTCAAGAAAACTGCAAGGAAGTCCTTCACTGGTAAGGAACGTTATCTGCAAGCTAAGCAGAAATGACTTGCGATGATCAAGACTATTGAGAAAATGAATGATGAAAATGACATTTGGCTAGATGATGTGGAAACTTTTGCCAATGCTCTGTCATGACTCAAACGAATGAAAAAAGAACTCCTAGAGACATCTAGGACGGAAACTCAAATCATGGTCAATTGCTGCCCTATTAGTGTACCAATGATCACTAGGAATCCCCATATACCACCTAGATCTGAAATCATTGTGTTGGCAAGAGACACTATATGGATTCATGGTTGTTGTCATTGATGGCAACAAAGGTCATCCCACATATCCGCAAGTCATGATATGTCTCTACCGGAAGTCAGATTGAAGATTGTGATGGTCCGGTGAACAAGAACAGAGCATGTGGCAAGGTCCGACAGATTGGTCCGGATCTCTCAGAGGAAGTGTCTTGGTGCAGTGCGGATCTGGGGAAGTCAAGAGGACTATCTTGAGTAGTATATTCCAAGGATTTAGCCTCCGGAGATGGACAAGGAAAAAGATATGAATAGTTGAGTACCGGATTCCTGAGAGACAGTGAAAACAGAGGAAGAACTGACTGACTGAGTATCAAACTACTTTCCGGATGTGTTACAGATGATGATAAAGGTTGCGGAGGCATGAATCATGTTTGGCCGACATAATTGATGATATCTACAAGTATATGCTTGATCCGCATTGCTTGGTGAGCAAGGATTCAGCCGACAGAACTAAGTTTGTAAGAAACTAGACTGTTCCGGATGCCGACTAGAAAGATGATGAAATTACTTGTGCGGATATATATAGAGGATGGATTCAGTTGTGAAATGTGTGAGAGGATATGCGAACAAGTCCAGAATAGAACAGAAGTAACAAGAAAGATCCGGTATGTGAAAGGACAGCAGACTAAAGAACAGAGGAAAGATGAAGTGCAGCAGATCAGTATACTGAACCTAACCGGAACTGAACTCCAGCATATGCAGATGCTTCCAATCAGTTCAAGACTGTGATTCTTATCACTTTGTAAGACAGTGTGTCTTCTTGTAGGCAGTGAGCCTCTTGTGAGCAGTGTGCTCGGGCAGTGAGCCCTAATTGGCAAGTGCCATTTTTGTAATTTCCTATTCTTCTAACAGAGAATAATTCTTGGGTTAATCACCCCGTGGTTTTCTCCCTTAACAGGGTTTCCACGTCAAAAATACTGTGTCATGTGTTTCTTACTTCATGGTTAATGTTTTGTGTTTGATTTTATGCTGCTTCAATTAGAAGGAAAGTTTAATAAGGGAAATAATTAGGATAACTGATTCACCCCCCCCCCTCTCAGTTATCAACAATTGGTATCAGAGCTAAGTTCCTCTTAATAGAGCCTAACAGCTTGAGGAAGATCTGGGATTTCAAATGGATGCATATGGTTTAAGGGAGCAACTCAAGACTGCCCTTGAGGATCTTGAACAGTCAAATTCTGAAGTCAGTGAATTAAAGGAAAGACTCAAACAGGCTGATGAATTCATGAGAGAATTAAAAGACAAATTAAGTCTCTCTATGAAAAAGAGAAAGGAGCTGCTTCAACAGTTGGCAAGACAAAGTGAAGAAAGCAATACAAGTGAGGAATTGACTGAGCAAACCAAGTTATGTGAAAAGTTATCAAAAGAAGTCACTATGTTAAGACATGAAATGGAATCAGGAACTATAAAGTTTACTCAAGAGATTGAAGAAAAAAGAAAGGCTGAAGACAATCTAAGACAATCTCTTAAAGAAAAATCAGAAGAATGCCACCAGATGGACAGGATTATCAGACACCTTGAATCTGATCTTGAAGATTCCAAAGATAATGAAGGAAAACTTGAGGATCAAATTGCCTCTCTCAAAAGAGACCTTCAGACAGCAAATGATTATAAAGAGAAATTCAAGATAAGTTCTGCTCAACTTGAAATTCTTCTTGGAAGTCAAAAGAGGACAGATGACAAGTATGGCTTGGGATATGAGAAAGGAGAAAGCTCCGGATCCGGTCAGAGGAATCTTGGATCAGAAAATCCAAGGAGCAGGCCTAGAAGATCTCCGGTAAGACAGCCAAATGCTCAAAAATATCCATCCTTCAATGGATACTGCCACAGCTGCAACCATTTTGGTCACAAAGCTAATCAGTGCAGAATGAGAATGAATCAGATTAATTCATCCTTCTCCGGACAATGCTTCAACTGCAAAAGGTATGGACACAAATCCCATGAATGCAGAATTATAAACAAATCATTCAAAGGTAGATGCTTTACATGCAATAGAGTAGGTCATATGGCTAATCAATGCAGATCAAGGGGATATCAGTTAAATATGCAAAGAAATGTTATTTGCCAAATCTGCAATAGGTCCGGTCATAATGCTAAAGTCTGCAGAAACAAGAATCAGGACAAAAGAGGTCCGGTGTATAATCAGAATCAAGACAAGGGTAAACAAAAGATGAATACGGATGAAGTTAGGAATCAGATGAGCAAGATTTGGGTGAAGAAAAGCTCAGAGAATGTAGAGGTTGGATCCGCACCAGATTCTGGTGCTGATATTTCTTCCGGAAATTAAAAAGTGAGCTCAGGCTCAGGGGGACTCAAAGAAGATTCTGTTCCCCCAGCCAAACAAGTTGTGCCGGATGTGGCACAAGATGTGGATTAAAGGGTTTGTAGATATAAGTCCTGAGATGCTTCAGTCAAGTTTTCAGAGGTCCGCATGGAGTTATGAAGAAGCTGTGTTCGATTAAGTTAGACCTGTTCAGGGAGGTGCTCCGGTATGATAAAGGATTACAAAAAGGTCCGGAGAGATCCGGAAGTGCACGATCTTGTCTTGCGGATTGGACAGAGTGTTTGGGATGTTCTTGTAATATGTTACCTAGATTTATTCATGATTTAAAGATCCGGATGATATTCAGTGATCAGGACTAATCCGGGATACTCCAAGCTGTCCAGACATGGTAAACCGGAATAATGCAGGTGAAGCATTTATTGCAGACAGATATTAGGGTTTGCGGAGCAATATAAGGGATTTCTCAAAAGTTATCTGCTCATTCTACACTTGAGAAGAAGCGAATAGTGGAGCTCTGCAAACAAGGTTCATCAAGCACACCAAGGATCTCCTGCCGAAGCTATTGCATAAAGAAATCAATCCAACCACTCCGTGCAAACCGAAGGCGCATAAGGTATTCTTCGTTTTCATTGCCTCACTGCAAATCTTTGAAGAATGGCTACTCCAAACATAGTTAAGATCTCTGATAGACCTCGCCCCTCATTCAAGAAACATCCCTACAAATCATTGGAGGTAGATCCACTAGGAGCCTTCTCTAGTGTTCCCCACGGAGTCTTACATACTGAAGATATTAGGGTTTACATACACGCAAACATTGAGGAATTTGGGGAATTCAAATTAAGAGACCTCTATCACAAGCAACTGATAGACAATGCTTTTGAGCTCAAACCAGAGTATAAGGGTATCCAGAAGAAACAATTTGAGCAATTCATTCATTTCCCTAGCTTTGAAGAAGATGAATGGGTCCGGTATGTACTGAGCAGGATGCATGACAACTTCCTTTGGCTAGATAGACCCTGTAAGATTACAAAAGAAGCAATTAGAGCAGTAACTGGTCTATACTCTTCCGGGGGGGTACCTATCCTCAAATCTGTCAAGAACAACGTTGTAACTGAGGCCACCGGATCAAAATATGATAAGAGGGCAATGACCATTGAAGATATTTCGGATCCGGATATCAAATATGCATCAATGATAATAGGATACAAGATCTATCACTCCAGCAGGGAGAATTCTGTATCCGGAACTGCAATATACACAGCATATGAAATGCTAAGAAAGAATGCAGATTATGATCTTTGTGAACTACTACTAAGCCAATTGATGGAAAATGTACAGAAAATCAAGAAAGACAAGAAGAACTCCTTTAAGTATGGTACTCTCATTGTATGTCTATTCTTTTACTTCATGAATGAGCTACCCGGAACAAGTGGATGGGTATGGCAGAATGACAAACATGTTGCAGTCCAGATAAGAGACTATTTGCATGGACTTGGGGATGCAAAAGCGAGAAATACAGCTCTATGGGGATACTTCAAAAACTTTCAGAGCATGATGCAAGCAAGAGAGAGAATTCCCCAGTCTCTCATTGAGAAATACAAGGACTCAGTATGTTTTATGGTTGACACTGATCAGTGCCTAATGGAGGCAGTGGAGCCAAGGACTGTCTGGATCATGCCCATGGGGTATGAAGTTGATGAACAGATAGTAGAGCTGCATGTTCAACACATGCTAAGTCAGCCCAAAGATCCTAAGGCAGAAAGGTTTGGAACCTTTGAGGAGCTGAGCGTGAAATTACATGTAGAACTCAGGGAACCTGAGATTAAGAGAAAAGTGAGAAAAGAAGTAGAGCACATTGCTCAAGGCCTAGGCATCTCAAAAGAGGCACTTGATGCCAGCCGGGAAAAGAGGAGAAAGGCTGAGGAAGAAGAGAAAAGCAAAGAAAGTGCTCCGGTTGAAACTCCCACCCGGACCAGATCATCAAAGAGATCTGCACCTTCCACAACCAAAAGCTCAAAACCGGAAGTCCAGGCATCCGGTAAAAGATCCAAGACAAAAGCATCAAGGGCTTATGAAAGCCAAAAGGATGAAGAGGAGACAGAATCAGATGAAGGAGTAAGAGAAGTAAAGAAACAGAAAAAGAAAGGATCCGGTAAGCCCTCCACAGGCCAAGACAAGGAGGAAATGGCAGAGGTAACTGTTGAAAAGCCCACTCTGTCACTAGAGAGCATAATCAAGTCGGTCACGGTGGATGGAAACCTTCAACCAATGACTGAATCCTATGATGACTTCAGTGAGGCAGACCAAAAGACTCTGCAGGAAGCCACAGTTAAATATCTGAACACATACAATAAGGCTTTCATTGAGATCATATCTCTCATTCCTAAAAGCCTAGAGAAGGAAATGGAAGTAAGAAAGAATAATGCTCATGCCAAAGATCTTGAGATCCGGGAGCAGATAGCTATTCAGCTATATCCTCAAATTGATCCCAAGACAATGAACATGATCTTCAAGGACTGCAGAGATGAGTTCAGAAGTAAAGCCAGGATGAATCAGCTCATGCTTGGTGAGACTGACAAAGTGGCACAAGAGACAGAAGAGATCCTCTGGAAGGCCTTCAAAAGGTTCAATCTTCCTGTTGTAGAGGACTTAGGTGCAGAAACAGCTGCTGATTTGGAATCTTCTGTTCCGGAAGAAGTGAGCCATGAACAGACAAGTGAGGACTTGGGACCCTCTGCTCCAGAAGAAGTGGCCCATGAGCAAGCAAGCATCTCTCCTCCGGTTTCCCCTACAGTCTCCGGATCCAAAGAAGAAGAGCAATTGCAGGAGAAGGAAGCAGTGGTGACAGACAAAGAGGTTGACAGTTCTAAGACTGCAGAAGAAAAGAAACATCTGTCTCCGGCAAGAGACACTGCACAAACTGTTCAACAATTTTTGAGCAAAGAAACTCTAGAGATTGATGAACCGGAGCTTCTAAAAGGTCCATTTGATTTTGACTCTCTCTCTCCGGTACAAACAATGAAGATAGCTTCATTTGCAAATGCCAAGGCAAATGAAAAGCTCCTGAAGTCTCATATGGAAGACTGTGAGTTGATAGAGGCTGCTTCAGGAGTACTTGTAAAGATCATGCCATCAATCCAAATAGATCCGACAGCCTCCACTTCCGGTAATCTAAAAACCTTAGTCAGCAGTATTGATACACATTTTAATTCTCTAGAAAAATCAGCTGAAGAAAAGGTCCGGAAGGAATTTTTGGATAAGAGATTTTCTGAAATATTAGAATTAATCTCTAAGGATAGGAAGATTGTAAGCATTGGAATAAAGAGTTTAGAAAATGCTCTTAAGGATGGCGGTGACATCTACAAATTTTGTATATCTTGGTCAAAGGCAACAGCAGCAATTGACAAGAAAATAAAAGAGGAACAGGACAAGCTTCAAAGCTTATCTCAAAGTTTTGATCCTCTCTCTTCCTCTATAATAAATCAAGAATGTCAGACTATTGCAGTCTTGAATGAAATAAAGAATCTTGAGAAGGAGAGGAAGAACATTACCAACCGGATGGGAGAACTTAGAAGGATTATAGTCCCTAAGTTGGAAACTATGCATGAGGCCATCAGTGATGCCCAGACCACCGCCCATACAAAAGATCTGACAGATCTCAGGCGGGCAGAAGCTTTTGCATTTTTGTTGAGTGGTCACATTTCAATCTTGGACAGAATGAAGCTAAGTTGGGCTACTGAAATGGTTCAACTGCAGACATCCTTTGCAGACATTCTGCAGTATATGTGAGTATGTAAATATGCGGCTATATATAGAAAATTTTTGAAAATTTTGGTGTGCGGACCCTACCCTTTGCCATTGATGTCAAAGGGGGAGTGAGGAGCAGTGAAAAATGAGGAATCCAACTCAGGGGGAGTTCCGGAAATTGTATATAAAGACAGAGCATCAGCAGAGGGGGAGCATAGTGTAAACACTTAGTCATTTTTCACTAAGTGTTGCCATCAATGCCAAAGGGGGAGATTGTTGGCAAGAGACACTATATGGATTCATGGTTGTTGTCATTGATGGCAACAAAGGTCATCCCACATATCCGCAAGTCATGATATGTCTCTACCGGAAGTCAGATTGAAGATTGTGATGGTCCGGTGAACAAGAACAGAGCATGTGGCAAGGTCCGACAGATTGGTCCGGATCTCTCAGAGGAAGTGTCTTGGTGCAGTGCGGATCTGGGGAAGTCAAGAGGACTATCTTGAGTAGTATATTCCAAGGATTTAGCCTCCGGAGATGGACAAGGAAAAAGATATGAATAGTTGAGTACCGGATTCCTGAGAGACAGTGAAAACAGAGGAAGAACTGACTGACTGAGTATCAAACTACTTTCCGGATGTGTTACAGATGATGATAAAGGTTGCGGAGGCATGAATCATGTTTGGCCGACATAATTGATGATATCTACAAGTATATGCTTGATCCGCATTGCTTGGTGAGCAAGGATTCAGCCGACAGAACTAAGTTTGTAAGAAACTAGACTGTTCCGGATGCCGACTAGAAAGATGATGAAATTACTTGTGCGGATATATATAGAGGATGGATTCAGTTGTGAAATGTGTGAGAGGATATGCGAACAAGTCCAGAATAGAACAGAAGTAACAAGAAAGATCCGGTATGTGAAAGGACAGCAGACTAAAGAACAGAGGAAAGATGAAGTGCAGCAGATCAGTATACTGAACCTAACCGGAACTGAACTCCAGCATATGCAGATGCTTCCAATCAGTTCAAGACTGTGATTCTTATCACTTTGTAAGACAGTGTGTCTTCTTGTAGGCAGTGAGCCTCTTGTGAGCAGTGTGCTCGGGCAGTGAGCCCTAATTGGCAAGTGCCATTTTTGTAATTTCCTATTCTTCTAACAGAGAATAATTCTTGGGTTAATCACCCCGTGGTTTTCTCCCTTAACAGGGTTTCCACGTCAAAAATACTGTGTCATGTGTTTCTTACTTCATGGTTAATGTTTTGTGTTTGATTTTATGCTGCTTCAATTAGAAGGAAAGTTTAATAAGGGAAATAATTAGGATAACTGATTCACCCCCCCCCCTCTCAGTTATCAACACATTGTACTATCATCCGATAGAGAATCTGAGGGTTATACACATCATGAATATGTGTCGAACAATGAATCTAAAGGTTACACCCCTCTTGTAAATACTGAGTGAAAAATGAAATATATCTATCCTTAAAGAATGTATATATTGTTGTGCAAAGTATAATAAAGACAAATTTTGGTTTGAGAATAACTATGGTTATAAGCAATTGTTATGTTTTGATAATATACAAAATGATATATCATAGAACTGATTAGTACTTGCTAAAGCAGGTGAGAAAACAAATAAACATGGATCAATCAGAGTTTAATGAGAGAGAAGATCGGGAAGGTCACAACTCTCAGGAAAACTCCACCGATAAATTAGACAGAGTACTTAATATGCTTACTAAAACTAAGGAAAGATTGGGCAAATTGGAAAATAAAGTGAATGAAATTGGGAATACGGAGGGTGAAAATGAGTATTCTAATAATGTGAGTAAAAGTAAACAACGAGAACATGGCACGTCAAGTGAGAACCAAGATGATAGTGAAACTCAGAGGGAGACAAAAGACAAACTTGCACTGGAACTATCCAAGGATATCAAAAAGATTATCCCTCCCAAATTTCATGGAACAAAAACTGGTGATGCAGTAGAAGCATGGCTAACAGAAATGGAGAAATACTTTGAAATCAGAAACTACTCTGAGATTACTAAGGCAGTGTGGGGAGAATATCAGTTATCTAGAGAAGCATCCACTTGGTGGATGACCAAGAAGATGGAACTGGATTTAAGCCCCTTGAAGGTGACATGGAATGAATTTGTGGAACTTTTTCAGAAAAGGTGGTTACCACAGCTTTATTTTTATCAAAAACTAACAGATTTCCAAAATCTCAGGCAAGGTGATTTGTTTGTGGTTGAATATGCAAAAAAATTACTAGATTATTAAAGTATGTTCCTCAATATCAAAAGGATGAAAGATTTCAAATAAGAAAATTTGTTATGGGACTCAATCCTCATATTGGCAGTGAGGTGGAGGTGCATGGTCCAAACACAATGGACCAGGTGTATGAGAAAGCAATTAAGCAGGAACAAAAAATCAAATCTATTTCTGCTTATCGTGAAGAGAAGCATAAGAGATTTGATAAGAACTTCAATGATCAGACATATAAAAGGAAGAATGATAAAGGATATGGAAACAGGAGGTTTGATAAAGGGAATCGAAAAAACAAAGGGGGAGTTGGTAATGAACGAAGAAATGAAGACTTTAAGAAAAATAACAATTTTAAGAGGAACGATGATGCTATGAGTAGACCATCTAAGAAGAGAGGACCAATTGGAGGTTGTTTTTCATGTGGTGGAGACCATTATGCCAACTGTTGTCCTAATAAAAAGTAGAACGGGCAGCTTAGGAACACAGTACTTCTTTCGCAGCAGGAAGCATTTCAACAAAGGATTCATGTTGCCCTTGACAATTGAAAAGCTAAGCATCAGATTACTCCCATTGAGATGATAGGTACATTATTTGGAGTTCCTATTTCTATTTTATTTGATACTAGTGCAACATAAAATTTTGTGTCATCTAGAGTCTTAAGTAAATTTCCTAGAAGAGCTGGTTTTATGTCAAAACCGTGGATAGTTGAATATGCAAATCACTCAAAGGCTTAGGTAGAGAAATGTTTGTTCGAAGCTAAGATTGATATTTCAAACGTCTCCACTGAGGTAAATTTATATGTAGCACCTTTAGGATCCTATGATGTCATCTTAGGAATGAATTGGTTGTGGAGACATAGGGCCAAGGTGGATTGTTTTCATAAAACAATTGAGTGTTTGGATGATAAAGGAAACAAAGTAAATTTTTAGGGTATTCAAAGGGAAATAAGGATCAGATCTATTTCTTCAAAATAATTAAAGTGGGCTAGGCGTAAGGGATGTCAACTTTTTGCAGTCAAAATGGACCTCGTAGAGGAAGCCTTAGAGAAGCAAACATTTGAGAAAAAAATACCCATATCTTTGCAATTTCGGTGATGTATTTCCTGAGGAACTGCTAGGCTTGCCTCCAAAAATAACCTTTGATTTTGCCATAGATATTAAACCAGGATTTGAGCCAGTATCTAAAGCTCCATACCAAATGACCACTACCAAACTTATGGAATTAAAGGCTCAATTGTAGGAGCTATTGACTAAAGATCTAATTAGGCCAAGTGTATCACCATGGGGAGCTCCAGTTATTTTCGTCAAGAAGAAGGACGGAACCCTTTAGACTGTGTATAGATTATCAGATGCTAAATAAGGCAACAATAAAGAATAAGTATCCACTACCACGTATTGATGATTTATTCAACCAAACACATGGTGCATCAGTATTTTCTATGATAGATTTGAGATCTAGATACCATCAATTGAGGTTGAAAGATGAAGATATTCACAAGACTACATTTAGACCAAGATATGGTCACTATGAGATTATTGTGTTACCATTGGATTGACTAATGCACCAGCCGCTTTCATGAATCTCATGAATAGTGTTTTTAGAGATTGC
This sequence comes from Cunninghamia lanceolata, assembly GCA_027924645.1. Classification (NCBI taxonomy): domain Eukaryota; kingdom Viridiplantae; phylum Streptophyta; class Pinopsida; order Cupressales; family Cupressaceae; genus Cunninghamia; species Cunninghamia lanceolata. Next base: position 1,800,605 of record BSBN01000749.1, on the reverse strand, counting down.
CTTGATAAATTTGTCCTAGTTTTCATAGATGATATTCTGATATATTCCAAAAATGAGGAGGAGCATAGTCAACACCTTCAAATTGTTTTGCAACGATTAAGAGAACATAAATTGTATGTGAAACTCTCGAAATGCACTTTCTTTCAGAAATAAGCACAGTATTTGGGACATACTATATCAGCAGAAAGGATATCAGTTGACCCAGCTAAAATTAAGGTTATTATGAAATGGCCTGTACCTTCCAATGTTTCAGAAGTGCAAAGTTTTATGGGATTGGCTGGATATTACAGAAAATTTGTTTTAAATTTCTCAAGTATTGCTAGTCCAATAACTTCTTTGTAGAGAAAAGGAAAACGGTTTGTTTGGACAAACGAATGTCAAAAGGCATTCAATTTGTTAAAAGAAAAGTTAACAACAACACCAATCCTGAAAGTCCATGACCCTAAAGGGCAATTTGAGGTTATTATTGATGCCTCATGAGAAGGGCTAGGAGGCGTGCTTATGGAAAATGGGCGTGTAATAGCCTATGAATCAAGAAAGTTGAAAAACTATGAACAGAATTACACTCCTCATGACTTAGAACTGGTAGTAGTGATTCACACTCTTCAAATGTGGTGACATTATTTGTTGGGAAAGACTTTTATACTAGAATTAGATCATCGAAGTCTTCGTTACATATTTACACAACCTCATCTCAATGCAAGACAAAGGAGATGGTTAGAATTAATATCAGATTATGACTTTGAGATTTATTACATCAAAGGTAAAGAAAACCGAGTAGCTGATGCTTTAAGCAGAAGGCACATAGCTTCTATAATCTCTATTCATGCTAATTTTAAAGAGTTAGTATTGCAAATTTTATCTGGAGATGAATATTATGAGCAGGTGAAGCAAGCTCTACAATCAAACCCTAAGGATCCAAGATATGATGGATTTTGTTTTGAGTCAGATGGATTGATGAGATTTAAGGGAAGAATTTATGTTCCTAATTCTATAGAACTTAGAAACCTTGTTTGGAAGGAAGTTCATTATGCACCTTATTCCAGACACCCAGGAGTAACAAAACTTTTAGCTGATGTCAAACCGCTATATTTCTGGAAAGGAATGAAAACTGACGCTGCAAGGTTTGTGGCAAGTGTCTTCGAGTGTCAGAGAGTGAAGACAGAACACGAACACCCTGTTGGATTGTTATATCTGCATGATATTCCAAAATGGAAGTGGTAGGTTGTTAGTATGGATTTTGTTTAAGGGTTACCAATGCCTAAGAATAGACATGATGCAATATTGGTTGTTGTAGATAAACTAACCAAGGTAGCACATTTTATACCAGGAAATTTGATAGATGGAGCTCATATTTTGGCTTGAAAGTTTGTACAAGAAATATCTAGATTGCATGGGGTACCTGAAAAGATTATATCCGATAGAGATGCTCGAATAACCTCTCAGTTTTGGCAAACTTTATTTTCAGCACTAAGGACTAAACTCAATGTGAGTACCACTTACCATCCTAAAACTGATGGACAAACAGAAAGGGTTAATTAGGTTTTAGAGGATCTTTTAAGAATGTATTGCATGGACTAGCAATACAGATGTGAGGAATATTTACCTCTTGTTGAATTTACTTATAACAATTCTTATCATTCTGCCATTAAGATGGCACCGTTTGAAGCATTATATGGAAGGAAATGCAGAACTCCTATAAGCTAGGATAAGATGGAAGATAGGATAAGCATTGGACCTAAAATGCTTGCAGATATGGAAGAAAAAGTGAAAATGATTATGAAGAGGTTGGCAGAAGCCAACAACAGGCAAAAAAGTTATGCAGATCGCAAACGGGTGCCTAGACATTTCTTGGTTGGTGAGAAAGTTCTTTTGTAAGTAAAACCCCATAAAAGCTCAATCAAATTTGGTAAATCATCAAAGTTGGCTCTTTGATATGTCAGACCTTTTGAAGTCCTTGAGATTATCAATCCAGTGGCCTACAAAATTGCTCTACCTCTAGTCTTGTCCAAAATGCATAATATTTTTCATGTTTCATACCTAAAGAAATATTTTGTAGGTAATGACCACATTCTTAAATGGAATTCCTTACAGATACAAGAGCCAGGAGTGGTTGTGATCAAGCCACTCAAGGAGCTCAAAATGTGTAAACTTCATTTACGTAATTGAAAGGTTTTGCAATGCAAAATTCAGTGCGACCAATATGGCGAGGATAGCGCCACTTTGGAAGACTATAATGACAGCTACCAAAGATTTCCGTACCTTTTCAAAAACATTAATTTTAAACTATAAAAGTTTGTTTTATATGTTTAAAATTTTTTTTGGCTTGGTAAACTCAATCATTAGGGACAATGATTCTATAGGGGAAAGATATGTTACATCCCCTTTTTGGATTCAATATTACTATTTACTCTTTCTTAAATAGTACAGTTATGTGGATATGTTTTAACATCATAGAAAATGATGATATTAACAAAAAAAAGCTTAATTTTGTGAAATTATGGATTTTTACTTGATTATGATCAAATTGATGTTATGAATTAAAATGTTTTTCGATATGAAAATGAAATAATTGGATATAAATGTGTTTTGATCAGAACATTAGTACTCTGACCACAAATTGTATGTGAGATTATCAATGACAGGAATAGATGGAACATGTTCGCCAGGAAGAAAGAAGAAGAGAAAGTATCTTTGAGAAAGAGAGAATAGACTCTAGAATAAACCATGGGTGCTTGCGACTGAAAATGATTATCAGGTAGATAAACCTAGAGGCCTTGAGTTAAGCTTTGATCTTGAGCTAAGTCAATTTTAGACGAGATGTCAAAGTTTGCAAGAATAGGTCTTTCTTCTTTTGTAAGTTGTCATTTTGAGTATGGGAAATCGACATCGGTGTCATAACACTCTGAATCATGTCGTCAAATACGGATGACCGATATATTGTTTATATGTATATACTTGAGGTCGAGTTGTAAGTCGTGTCTTGTTACTGGTTCGGTGTATAAGTTGAAATTTGTGTGTAAGTCAACCCCAAACCTTGTTTTACGTTTACGCTCAATTCGTCATTATCATCGTAAAGCTCTACGAGCATATGATGTAAACGTCTACTTGCAAAATTCGACAGATGTTGAATTATTTCTATATTGGGTTATTATCATATAATAAAAGGTTTAAATAATGTTTTAAATCTTGAGACCATGTTGTGTAGTACCTTTGGTCGTATTGTATTGGAATATACAATATTATTTTAGTTATATTTAAATTGTCATTTTGAGTTAATTCCTTTATTCATTTGTGATGTTGGTAATCGGCCAATAGCTCAAAAGAGACTCACTCAAGTCCTTTCTATGATGTCTTTTATTTCAAAATAATCTATTACCTTCAAGCTTTAAACCTTATTATGGTCGTTGGCCTAACCATTTTTTCATAGTTTTTGCATCTGATTTATACTCATAAGCGAATATGAGTAGTGTGACAGTTTGTTAAAACTGTCAACCGCCACCTCACGAAGTGTGGAGCTCCACTTTGTAGAGTAAATGTGGATTGAGTGAGTAATATCAAACCATTTTTTGGTGGTGATCGTGAAAAGAGGAGAAGGTTTAGCATGTAGGGTAGTTACCCTATTTGTTAGGCATGGTCTTGTGTAGTGGAAAAATTTAGTTTTTCTCTTTCGAAGGGTAACAGGATATAGAAAAAGTTGGAGTCAGTTTTATGGGACACAGAATGCAAAGTAGAAGTAGAGAGGAGACTGAGCAAGAAGCAAAGGTGAATGGCTAAGAGAAGAATGAACTCCTTGGACCAGTCTGTAAGTAGACACTGGAGATTATCTTCAGGATCTTTTCATCTCATCTCTGCGCAGTCATAGTTATTAGATATGTTTTTAATAAGTAATGACTCTACTTACATTACAATGGAATTTATTATTTGTTTAAGATGCAAAGTGTGAAATATTTACCAACTGTAGCCTGTGTGTGTTTTCATCACCTTCAAAACGGAAGCAATGCTTTTGTCCCATGCACTGCACCACAGTCGAGAAAGCCACAGTATAATACATTATTCTTCGAAGCATCTTTGAAGGTCGAGTTTATTGTGTAGTCCTTGGTTCAACTTTAGGAGGTTTTTGGTTGTGTGTAGAGTGCAATTTAGACTAAGCGTTTGGTCGAAAACTAACTCACAGCTATGATAAGCTGCAGTGGCAAAACCTAGGTCGATGTGGAATGAGTTCTCTTTTGGCCAGCCGAATACAATTGCTTGGCTCTGTCAAATTTAAAAGACAACTAGTTTTTTTAAAAAAAGACTTGTATTGTGATATCCATCGATAGAGGAGTATCAATGGTGTGAAGTGTATGCTGAAACATGCAAGACTTCACAGTCCTCCACAATCTCTGAGTTTAGAATGGTTGGTCGACCATAGAGAATTTACTAACCTTACTGTGAATGGTAACAAGCTTTAGTCCATTTGTCTTTGTAAACAACTCTTTTACTATAAAAGTATTCAAACTGTTGTGTCCTCGAGAGAAGGTATAGACTTACTATTTGGACTATACAATCATACAAGTTAAAATAATGAAGTTTTAGAACAATAGAATGAGTCTTTAGTCAAGTATTTATCCTAGACTTGCATGATATCTTCTTGCTAATAGAAACAACACAATAAGGTTTCTAAATGCTTAGATTGACAAAGATTAAGTTATGTCAAATATTTCGATAGGTGGAAGAAGATTCTTAAGATTGTTTAATTTTTAACTTAGGGTCTTTGAATATTTGTATTCTATAAATTGGTTTATAGTATAACCCTTCCGAAACAACAAAGATGATATTAGTGTCCACTCTTGAGTGGATAATTTAAGCAGTGGGCTAACTTAGAGATCATTGTACTAACTTATAGCATTATCTGATTGATCGATAAGCTAGGAACCCATTCTTTGATCATGTGGACAGAAATGTCTCCATGAGCTAAGTAGAGAGTGAGTAAACCTCATTTCCATGCGTTAATGCATGATGAGTTTCAAACACCTTGAGGTTATCGAGGTCCTTATATTGAACTTATTTATAGGTAATTGTAGGATTACGATTAATTCGAGTCAAGTTGGGGTGGGTGAACTTATTACTTGCGTTGATACAATGCTAATTATATTCAAATCCTTTGGCCAAGGTAATGCATGTGCCTCAAGTGCATTAATAGTTCACTATGACTGGATGGCGTAGCTTGTGGAGTGGTCATGCTTGACTAGAGGGTATCTAGGGGATTGCATGATAACAAGTTACATAGGTCACAACACGAGTACTCAGATGGCAAACACCATTGGTTATCCTAAGTCTATCCTCTTTGAGTAGGGTAAGGCCACTTCCAGATAGGAAGGAGTGTGGGAGACTGACAGTCTGTGGTTGGAGGTTAAGCTCCTTGAAGATACTTTCTCTTCTATATTCCTGAGGATTGCCGAGACTTGAATTTGGATGGTCAACAATTGAGATGCAGTGACTTTGGTAAGTTTCTATTTTGGAATTGTTCTAAGTAACTTTTAACAACATATTGTTTAATGTTGTAGATGGATATATCCTTTTGTATAAGTTATAATTTCATGATTATTGTTAGTTTATGGATGAACTGATTGGTTTTAAAATTAGAAAACAAATTACTTTTATGTTTTAAACTTTCAAAAAAAAAATTATTACCTTTGGTTAAACTTAGTTATTAGGGTGAAATTGAAATTGGGTGTTACACTATCCTATATTCATTCAATGAGGCAATACCATGATAGCATAAGAACTTTGTTTGCAAATCAAAATTCTTTAATGAAAAGATAATGCATTTAATCAGCTCTGCATATTTATTTGAGCAGCCTTGAATGAGCTCATTGCAATTACTTTATGAGTTATTCTTTTAGCTAAAAATATTTTGATTTGAGCAATATGAATATGTTTTCTATCTCATCCCTTCTTGAGATTTAGGGGTGGCATGTTGGGCTCGACCCTTGTGGAAGCCCATTTTTGCACCACATGTTATGATGTCTTCAGAAATGAATTAGCATCATAATCTCTCCTATACCTACACAGTAAACAAACATGTTAGATTAAAACAGTGAAACTCAATGCTCTTGTGATGTTTCATTTTTAGGCTCTCTTGCATATATCTGATTTTGTTATCTGATTCAATACAATACAAATAATGTATTATGTTTATGTTGATGGAGCACATAGGAAAACTCATATCTAGAGATCTAACATCTCTTTCACCATGATATTTGATCTCTCTTCTTTCTTTCAATACAATACTTATGCAGTTTTGTGTATATCTCATTTGTAAAATGAATGGAACATAGTAATACAAAATGAAATAACTCCTGATCATCCATGAAATCTCTGCAAAGCATTAAATGATAAACTGAATGTCTTCTCTTCTGTTATAAAAATGGCATCATAAAACTAAACCTTTTCCTTTTCCAAGCACTTTAAACTATGAAAAAACCAACATAGAAGAAAAATGTTAAGAACCTTTCATCTTAAAATGAAACAAATGTTTTAGCTCTACCAATTTGAGCTGTAGGTGAAAAATTGGCAACAACAGTCACTAATTTCATTTGATAAGTACATTAGAACAAGCATCAATATAATGGCAGGTGTGAAGACAACCTAAAGACGGCACAAGCCAAAGTAAAAGATGCTTATAGTGAGATTAGAATCTACTAAGCAAGACAAGAAGCGACAATAGAAAGAGATGATTGTACAATCTAAGATAATTAAAATAGTCATGCTTAGTGATTAGGGGGTTCCAAGATACAGCCCAAGCAGGTATGCTAAAAAGAGAAATAGTATCACATATAGACCTTGCATGACAAATACCAAATTGGTCATAAGGGATAATGCTCAGCATATTGTCACTTGAAAAAGAGCAAGGAGCAGTCCACATGCAGCAGTGTCAATCAGCATAACTTTAATTAGAAATGTTAGCCTTCAAGATCAAATAAAAGCTCTGTCTGGTCACTAGAGGTCCCAGAAGGTAATCTTTTGGAAGTGAAAGCATCTTTGAAGAAGTTATGTAGACATAAGATAATTGTCACACTCAACAATGAACCAAGAGGACACTTTGCAGCCTTGACATGAGGAAGAACATTATTATTATCATGGATTAGTCAAGCTCAAATAACATCTAAGGATAGTCATGTCAACATGGGGCCCATAATGCTCATCTTATTACAAGGAGCAGTTAGATCTAAAAGCACAAAAGAATAGCAGATAGAAGTCTACAATAAATCTTGGTATCTTCTTTTAACCTTCAGAAAGGAGATAGTCAAGTTAGGATAGTCTTCATTACAGTCTAAAAATGGACACTTTCAAATGCCAATAGAGGAAAACAAGCATAAAAAACACCATATATTATGTTGACAATTAGGAGTGTGTAAGCAAAAGTCAATGGAATTGTTGTGTTCTTATCTACATCAGCGGTCAATGAAATCACTGGTTTTATGTGGAGAAGCAGCCTTAAAAGATTAGGAGTAATAGTCAAGAGAAGTCTGGAACAGCAGATGCCTTAGAATAGTCTTAGGAAGTCAAAAGGTGGTTATGTTGAAGCAATCAACATAAAGGATAACACACAGACGTGAAGAAGCAGAGACAATTATACAGTGCAAGGATAAAGAAGCTAAGGTGTTGTCTGTTGGGTTAATATTTTGTCATTTAGCTAACCAACAACAAAATAGTTATATCACCACAGCTATAATGAGACTGAGTCCCTCCTCTCAACAAGGGGAGGTTCCCTTTAGACAATGAGCTCTTTCTAACAAGTAACTTTTAATACTTAAAACAAACTAAAAAATATATTGGGTGTTATCACTTCATCCTATTCTCTTCTTTTAGAATAGATGTTTTTCTTTTCAAAATAACAAATTCAACAAAACAATATTCAATAACCTATGAATCAAGATGAACCATAGAAACTCAAAGTTTTCTATTACTCCACTTATATTCTCTAAATAAACCTGATTGAACTCAAGTGTAGCCCAAAGTCTCCACTTTCACCCAATATGATATAACTAACTTGCACACAACAATTTGTAGCACAAAGTCTCTAAACAATTGTATCTTCACAAATATAAGCACAAACTCTCACAATGAGAAAATAGCACAAAGTCTATTTCACCAAAAACAAGAACACTTCTCTCAATTTCCAATAAACTCCACAATTCCAGCAATAATTCAATACAATATAACACCAATGACATAAAAACATTGATCTCATAAAACAATATGATTCAACTCAAAGTTTGATACTCAAATTGCCTGATTATATTGATATTCACTTGAAAATATGATAAACATAAAAAGCTCAAAGTCTTGAAATGTTTTCCAATCTAGCCGAGTTTCTTTGCAATAGATAAAAGATAAAGATTACAATAGAGGCCCCCTTTATTTATAGGGAGGAGCCTAGAGCAAAAATAGGGAAATCTTAACTACTTTGACTTATTCAAACAAAAGAGTCCTATTTGACTTATGACTTCTTTTGTCTCATATGTAATTACATTTTGGAAAATTACACATGAGTATGTCCATAACAAAATTCAAATTACATCTACAAGACTGAAAAATAAACTAAGGCATTGAAAAGGAACTTCAACTGCTGCCATCATTCTTCTTCAAAAAAAATTTATACATAGTTTGTACCACTACCATTTCACATACATCAGGCTTGGCTGTATTCTCTGATATAGTACGAGCCCTAAGAACTGCATCCCTGATGACCTTTATTACTTTCTCATGCTTCTCTAGATTATCCTTTAGATTCTCAAAAGTTGAATGATGATCATCAAGGCTATCCATCGAAACAACTGTAGGCACTTCATCTTCAAATTTCTGTTGCACCATCTTCTCAAAAGCATCTATCATTTCCTTTGCTAAGAGAAACTTGTGACCTTCACCTATTAGAGTGCATGGGAGTTCCTCCAACCTGTGTAGAAGCAAGACATTACTGTCTTCACTGTTTTCACGTACTTGACACAAGTCCTCAAGTAAACCCTTTATTACATTGATGCGATGGACAACAGATTCCTTAGTCTTAATATAAGACTCCTAGTTTGAGATGACACCAATGGCTATCAGATTCTTTATTTTAGTCTTTTTCATCTCTATCAACTCCCCTAAACTTTCTTCCTGATCTTGCAATTCTTGAGAAAGTAAGTCAACAATGTCATCAAGCTCAGCTTTTGCCTTGTCCATCTTTTCTTTTCTTTCTACTATGGTATTTAATAGAACTCTTCCTTGTGCCAACAATTGCTCCATAATATCTCCAACCACTCTTCCTCTAGCATGAGCTTTTTCTACCTTTTGAATCAGAGGATCTTCTATAGTTACCACCATAGGTTCCATAATCTCAGATGATTTTACTATTTTCTGAAGAACAACAGCAAGTTGTTCTACTTTGGCTTTATACTGCTTTTTCTCCTTCTTGACCTCATCATATTTTTCAAGCAAGGTGCTAGCAGTAGTTTGAAAATCTACCTTAATACCTTCATGAGTTAGCTTACCTAACTCAACTATTGAGACAACATAATCATTCATATCAAAAGTGTCAATAGTAGTATCCTCTGGTGGCTTAGCAATTTTTACATATCTAATTCCTTTTTCATTAATGAGCCTATAAATAGTCTTAGGCTTCTTCTTTAGAGTCTTTGATTTAGCAGGCAATAGCTTCTTAATATCGATTTCATCTGGTGAAATTGCTTGCTTCTTTCTCTTAGGAGTGTATGCAAACAACCATGGAGGAAGTGTAGAAGCACCAAAATTTAGAGAAGAATCAACTACCTATTTTTTTGGATCCATACTCACACCTATTATGGTAATAATAGGACTAGTGTTGGTAAAAATTGCTCTTGTGTCAACAACTTTCTCTGAACCATCTAGAAAATGCTCTAGAACAAATTGTTCACCAATATCAAATGATGGGGAAGACAGATTTGGAATTGAACTAGAAGAATCAAATACGGTCCCAAAACTTGTTCTTAAATAGGGAGGTATTATCAGAAGACACAACAAAAATAGGTGAAATAGGAACATTGGAAACTACTAGAAAACTATCAGAAACAGGTGTATGAGGAAGAGGTGTAGAAACTTGTAATTCTGGTGGAAGATCTATCTGAGGGGAAAGCTGTGAATCATCAAGTTATTCCTATTCTTCATTCTCTTCCTTTCCTTATTCCTTTTATTTTTCCTCACCTAGCTTCTCAGGCATTTCTGCTTGCTGAGCATCATTAGGTTCCTCAACATCTTGTTGTTCAATCTCAATATCTTCAATCTCCATTTTATCAACATTTGTATCCTTGGCACCTAATTTGATGATAGTAGAAGTTCCTGCAACCTCCTTCTTCTTACTTCCTTTAGATACAAACTTGATTTTTGGTTTATGCACTTTAGAAGGAGTGTCACTTTTGTTCTTTGTTCAGTTTTCCACCATTTTCCCTGTTTGCTCCTGAATCTTAGTTTCTGGCCTAGTAAGGAATTCTTTCAGATTAATTCCTTTGCTTTCTAACCACACATTTGTATTAGCCAAAATTGGTTGAAACCTTTTCCTGATTAAAGTTTCCTCCTTGACAGACCATTTGACCTCTCGAAGAGGCGAGGCCTCAATGTTCTCAATATTGTATTTGGGATCCAAAACATTCCCATCATCTTCCATTCCCTTTGGAATATCTACAAGGCCCAACTCTTCAATTTGACTCAAATGGAATCTACAAGAATCTAGTTTTCTGATCTCATTTTGTGTTCTGAGATCGGCCCAAATATCTTCAACCATTGGCACATGGAAAACTTTCTCTTGATTTCATCCTACACTCTTCTGTAATCAAAATGGTCCCTTTCCTTAAAGTTTTCATTGTGACTAGTTGCATTTCAGATTCAACTATTTTGGCCTTGGTAGCTAACTGAATAGAGTATCTCCCAATTTCTACAAGAAACTTAATTCCTGACTTTTTCAGCTCCATTTGCTTATTGTGCACCACAATCATCTACCTACATAGTTCCATCAGAATAATCTTGTCACTGGGATACCGTGGAAGCATATAAATATGATCAAGATAGTACCCCACCCTTAGGTAAGTAAAATTTAGAAGCTGTAAGAACAAGAAGCCAAAAGAATTTACAACTTCCCAAGCCTCATCTGAAACTCTCTTTTGAACAAGTTCATTATCCCACAAACACATGAATAATAAGAAGAAGGCATCATTAACTCTGTGAAAATGATGAATTGATCCTTTTAGAGTAATTTGAGGATAATACTCATAAACAGGAACCAATCTCCGATCACCCACCTGAGTTAGACCAGGAAAACTTCTCATACTCGCAGCAGCATACACTAGATATGAAGTCATATAAAACTTGAATGTTGTATTGACTTTCACTAATTGCTCATGCAGAGCATTGCTAATCTGTTCTCCCCAAAAGATTTTCTATGTACCCCTGAGAATCACCTTAATGTATGTGTACATCCATTCCTAAAACTTGGATGAAGAAGGAAGACCTCTGATCCGACTTAACAATGTAATCAAATCATTCACCTCCTTGACAAAGTCACTTCTCAGGAGATCCTTGGACCATCTAGTCAAATTACTCCAGGGAGTCTTTAACCACTTACTATTGATATACTTCCTTGCATCTTCAACATCTTCATCATAATCCCTTTGCCCTTGAGAAAAATTAGTTTCTCCAATATTTTCAATAGGACACATGACAATTTTATCAAGAAACTCAGCATCTAATCTTATGATCACATTCCCTTGGGAATCAGACACAGTCCTAGTATCCCTGTTATAATGACTAGCTACCTAAAGAACAAACTCAGGATTGTGGGCAGCAATAGGAAAAGAGGCAACCAAGTGAATGTTACTATTGATGATCTTCTACATATACCGAAGAGGATTTGGTTGTTTTATTTTGTCCACAAACTCGGCCATGTCCACATGACCAATCTTTGTATCTCTGATCTCATCTATGTTAGACTGCAATGAAGTCACAGGGAAAACCCCTTGGTACATATACTTCATGATTTTAGGCTTCGATGGGGATGGCTTTGACATCAGCTTTGTGAAGAAAAATGGAAACAGTGTCTACCACAGATGTTTGTTGGAACTGTAAAAAGCCATGATCTCACAGTTAGGGGAAAAATGGGCAAATTGGGGTTACTACGCTTTGATGATCATGAACAAGGAAACATGCGTTGAAGGGCTTGAGAGCTCGTAAATTGAGGAAAAAGGCAAAAGTGAGTCAATAGGATTTGAAAAGAAAAATTTCCCAGTGTTAGGAAAAATTCAGGAAAATATGCATGGGTGGTGATTTTTGCTGCTCCTGCATATGGGGTAAGTCATTCAAAATGCAAGGTCAGTCAATTCAACCTCCATTACATGTGGGGTAAGATATTATGTTTTTGATATAGGGGCGGTCAACTTGACGACCCTTACATGAGGGTAAAAAATGCAAGTTTATGTATGCATGTATAAGCGGTAGAAAAGCCCACCAATGCATGTGGGACGAATTACCTCTATATGTATAGTTGATTAGAAAGACTTCTTATACACATTGTTAAAAACCTTAAACTTTTATGTGAGAACAGAAATTTCTACCGCTAGAGCACAAAAGAAATTTTAAAAATTTTATGTAGGGGCGGTCAAATTGACCGCCCTTACATGTGGGAAAGTTAAAAAACAAAGTATTATGCATCGACGATTAATTTTACCACTGATACATATAAATGTTTTAAGGAAAACAAATGTGAGGGCGATGATTTTCATCACCCTTACATATCAGGGTTTCAAGAAAGATTGACTAGTGAAAAAGACCAATGAAACATCAATCTTTAAACAATTTTTTTAAACCTAACACTTTATAAAATAAGGAAACAAGCATTCACATAGATTAGGGTTTTACTTATTTAAAAACGATGAATCTCGCCATCAAAACAATCAACAAAAGAAAACTAGGTTTAACCCAAACTAGGGTTTCAACCAAAAATGACTCTTAGAGGAAAAAATGACTCACAAAAGAAAGAATCAAAACAATTGAAAATCTTATAAATAGAAATAATAACATTTATGGGAAATAGGAAACTACCTTTCACAGGTAAACCTTTAAAGAAATAAAAACAAAAGAATAACGGAAACAATGACTTACCTCTGAAAAGAGAACAAAAACTTAGACGCGATCTCAAAAATGATTTGTCAAATCCATGATTTGCATGAGTGAAACAATCTCAAGGAGATATCACCAGTGGTTTAGAGGTTTTTTAAATAAAAAATAAACTAAACGAAGTGAATAAAAACAATTTAAAAGGTTAAAATGGAAGCATTAATGCCAACACAGGCAGAATTAATGTCACTCAATTTCAACAATTTCGCAAAGATACGCTTGGTCGGTGAAAACTACCAACAATACACATGAAGGATCAATATGCATGAGCGGTAGATATGACCGTTGCTACATATGCAAAATTTGATAAGGAAAATACATGGGTGGTGATTTTTTCCACCCATACATATCACTTTACAAAAACATGCATGTAAAAGTGGTGAAATGAGCTGACTTTGCACGTAAAACAACAAAAACATGCAAGAGCGGGGGTTTTCACTGACTTTGCATATGAAAACTAAAAATTTTCTAACACCTTAGAATGATCAAAATTGATATTTTGACAAGCTTGTAGCCTAATCGATTTTCACGAATCTCGAAGAATCAACTTAGGGAAATGTCACAAGCTATTCCATGGTGTTAAATTACTTCACACAAGGCCAAGAAAACCTATCTTGATTTGCGAAATTAGAGTGTAGATTATGAAACGAACAAGTTTCATAGGGGTTGTCTACAAAAATGAGCATAGCTTATTTTGAGAACAACAGCTTTCTGATCAGTCAAAGAGAAACAGATGGTAACATTACACAATGCTTTGACAAAGGGCTTGACTGATTTAAATGAATATACCTGAACATCATCCACCAAGGGCTATTTGGAACAAATAAAAATAGGGCAAATATTTACCACTTTTGTTGTGAATGAAATGTAAAAGTTACTAGTGAAGTGTTTAACCATTGTAATGGATTATACTCAAGAGGTGGACAATCATGTATTAGTTGTAGCATCAGCCATCTTACCACAAATAATGTAAGCTTATCACAAAGCACCATCTCAGGAGCAAACAACACCAACCATGTCACAGTAAATGCATGAGAGGAGCAGTACATGTATTTCAAACTAGTCTAAGTGAGAGTCATATTTTAGAAGGACAGTCATGTACAAAGAGGAAAACCATCATAGCAAATAGAGACAAAGGGAGTTCAAGAGAGCAGCAATGAACAATGAAGAGGTCAAATATGAAGCTGATCAATCAGTCATTCCATGAAACCTTAGAGAGTCCTAGAATGTGTAGGGTAGTCATAAATGTCCCGCAAATCCATAGAGCAACAAAGCATAGGAGTCAAAATGCAAGGAGACAGTTTACAATGTTAGTAGTGATTAGTGTGCATGATAGTGGCTAGTATTGTATGAGCAACTAGCAAAGATAAATCTTGTGAAGCAAAATAGTTGGAGTAACACTATAAAACTATCATCTAGATGACTCTATGTAGTTAAGGAGTAGAAGTCATAAATGACTGACAAAGCCTATAGGGAATGCACAAAGACAAGTGAAAAAGTTTAGAAGAGAAATATGTGACAAAGGAAAAGGTCTTCCATCTATGATGTAAGTCTGACAACAATCAAGATTTAGAAGGAGAGAATCATGTCAATGTAGAAACAACAATCCTATACAAGTTAAAAGGCAGCAGTCACAGCACCATGACAATGAGATGTTGTGGAAGAGCAAAACATGTAGAGGAGGTAGTGAGCAAATGAGACAAAGCATATATCATAGAAAACATAGCAGGTTAAAGTGCTTGCTAATTATTTTTCAAGGTGTCACTAACATGATAAGACTAAAATTTATTAATGAAGATAGTGAATGAGTTCTTAAGCTTTAGAGACAAAGAATAGTACAATGCTATAGCTAATACATTAAAGTTTAAAAGTGGAAGAGCAGTTACTCCCAACCAAAAGTAGCCAACAAAAGTCAAATGGTATAGTCCACATACAAGCATCAAGAATCATTAGAAGGATAGTCATATGAAAGCACAGTGAGAGCTTGAGGGGTACAACCAAGGAAGACAGTCATCAACAGAACATAATAGATAAAAGTGAGAATGAATGTTTTCAAGGTTGCCCTCTCAAGTATATGGTTCAGACATCAATGCTAAAGCTAAATACCAATGCCAAACAGTCACAACAACTCAGAACAAATCATAACAGCAATGGAAGATAGCAAGATATGACTTAGCATTAAGAGGGAATGAACAGTTCTTACAAGAGTAGCTTGCAAATGAAGAGCTTAAGATAAAAGACTAGAAAATAAGTCAAATCACACTTCAAATCTTTTATAATCCTAGATCCTTCACAGAACACACAAAACTCCAAAACCCTACAGGAGTGTATGGACACAAAGGTCAAAGTAGTTATACTGTAGAAGTTGGGATAGTCAATCACATTAGCATAGTCCTAAATCAAGACTTCATTGATCATATAAAGGAGGGGTACCAGTATTAGCAGTATCTTCATTAGAAATCTACATAAAAGGAGGAGTTTCAAGAAGAAAATACAGAAGAAAATAATATACATAGGAAAAGCCTTACAGAGAGTAATAACAATCACTTTTTCACATCTTCAAGGAGATAACACATGAAACAAGTAGAGATTAGGGTTTCCATTACTCATACACGAGAAGCCATTGTAAAAGCATGACTATAACAGGAAAGGAAATGTCATATTAGTATTGAATGAGAAGATTATGTAGCCTGTCTTCAGAATAGCAGTCCAGCAATGCAAAAATGAGAGCATTTTCATTATCTTTTTCAAAAGGACAAACTCTTTCAAGTTTTGAGGAGACATATACAAAAAAGCAAGCAAAAGAGGGTCTAATTTTCATCTGTTTGTCACAAAAACAAAGAGGTTTTATTACCATCTCTTCACAGAAATAGCAAACAGGGTTGTTTTTTACACCTTTTATGTAGAAAATGCAGTCAAATATAGAGAAAGAGAGTCTCAGCCTTGTTGGTCATGATGTTAGTCATTCACAAACATAGAATAAAAGTTACACAACAACCTTTACTCATCTTGAAAGATACGATGAATTCAAAGAATTCATGATCCCAAGTCTCCGTTGATTAGGTCTTAATCTACTGACGTTACTCAGTGGTTGATGTGCGTTGTTGTTTTCCATTCAGGGGCCTTGCGTGTTTCTGCACTGTTCATCATCATCATCTTCAAATATCCTGCTCTGGATGTTCGCTCTGCATAAGCTCCAACAATTCTACTTCTGCACTGTAAATTTAGTCAAATAATGTACATACAGGCCGATATTTGCATGATTTCTATCATTATTTATGATTCTTTGCATGATATTTTCAGTACTACATGCATTTAACTCAAATATGCTAAGGATCTTCAGTTACCTACGGGATTTCAGCATATTTCACTGTTTCTGCTTGTTATTTATCATGATTCGCAGTTATGGTGATGAATTAATGAAATTGAAAAAAGGAAAAGGGTTAGAGAGTGAGATTCCCAAAATTACTGGACTTAGATCACTGATTCACACACAAGCTCCCATACTTGCAATGAAAAGAAGAAAAACTAGAAATCATACTTCACCAGGACATTCCACAAATCCGCATGATCTAGTGCAAAGCTTCAAAGGAAAGTTGACAACAACATGTAATGAAATGAAAGCGCTTCCAGTTGAACACAGCATTCACCAGTACATATCCAGAAATCAACAGAAGATTACGTAAAATTTACAATCAGGATGTAATCTGGAACTTCATATTCATTCAGTATGCTCAAGAACAGGTACATTTACAGTGATCTGAAGAAAGAACCTTGACATTTCAACAATTCTATCCTCATTAGTCTCAGTAATCCGATCTCCTAACTTATTCTACAGTAATTGACTTTTGCGCCAGATGCGTCTATGTATTCTAATGTATTCCTCCCTTTTTTTAAAATGACAAGCCCTGGATGTTATATAGAGCGACTGCCAGAAAACGGTTACAATGATCCAAGGATCAGGATCCTCTCATAACAAACAACGGTCCAGATGAAAAGCACATGCTTCGTCAGTTGGCAAATGTACAGCTGGCACAGAATATTCCAGCATCTTCGACTTGATTCGGTCTCCAACTGGCAAACAGCATATTTGACAATATCCTCCTCATGTCCGGCCCATGTTGACTCCATGCGTAACTTTGTAATTATCAGCTTCAGCAGCATCATGATGATTTCCACGCTCAGCTTCAGCAGCATCATGACTTCCTGCAAATAAACAGACAAACATTAAGTTCATCATCATGTGGATAAACAACAGGAAGTAAACATTTTATTAAACATACCTCCCAATGTGCAGCTACAGGCAATCAGGCTCTACCTGTGAAAAATATGCACTAAATGCACAAACAGCATAAAAAACAACCAGGTCAACCCTCGTTGACCAAAATTCAGGCAGTCGGGCTTTCAAATTACTATCGCTTCATGTTTTGCTCATTCTCTTGTATATCGGGTTCGAAATATGATGATGATGATCTCAGATTATACAAGGAAATAACTTCCTTTCAACCATCCCTAGAATCCGGTTTTGCATCATCATCATATTTGCGTCGGCGAAATTACATATGATCAGGGTGACAGTTTTACCTTAGGCCAACGGCAACAGTTATACCGACGCCAAACATCATGAGGATGACCAACTCTACATGCCCTCTGTCCGGCCGCAGGATATTGTGAAATATGATGCTCCACGCCTCCGAATGTTCTGAGGAAAAGCACATCAGGATGTCTTGTTTTTGCATATTCGGGAAAGAAAGACATTGTCATCATCATCATGATGAAGGCAAACAGGAGGACTCGAAAAATGATCCTGCCGCTGAGGAAAATCATGATGACGTCATCGTCATCATCAGGCTTGGTTAAAATGCAAAGGGATGACGTCATCATCATGTTTCGTGAAGATCAGGAGATAACTGGAATATCGGGTTCCCCCCAAGGAAGATGATCGCGTGGATAAATGCAATATGACCCTTTTCGGCCAAGGCTATCCGCTCGAAAGATTAGGATGATGAACATCATCATCATATTTGCATTAGGTGATCTAAAACATGATCCTGCTGAAAGTCGTGATGACGTCATCAGGATATCCGGGGCCTTCGTTAACCTTCGCACATGACGTCATCGTCATCATCATTTTGGCGAAATGGATCACGCCTTGGAAAATATCCTGCCGAAGGAGAAGGTGATGATGACGTCATCGTCATCATCATATTTGCAAAATGTTATACTTGTCGGCAGGATAATATTACTAACTGTCGGGAAAGACTAACAAGATCATGATGATCTTGTTCAACAAGGTTTGGGAAAGGAAAATCATCCTCCGTTTCGAAAGATAAGGTGATCATCATGATCACGCAAAAGGAGGTCAGGAGGATATTAGGAAATGTCGGGTCTCGAAATATCATGATGATGTTGATCACCAAGACTGTCGTGCGCGCGCAAATTATGCAGATGGCAGATTTCCCTAAGTAAGGTGATATTACAATATCAGCATGATATTATAATATCGGGTGATGTTGGAATATCATGATGCTCGCAATGTTTCCAAGGTTACTCGACGGGTAAAACACACTAGCACTTAAGATTGACATCCGGATGTTTCGGGACTGCATGATATTCACCAGGTGATAGAGTAAGATCATGATGATGACCTTTGGCGATACAAAAGACCGCCCGACGGGAAAGGATTATTACGACTTAAACTTGACGTCCGGATGTTTCGACCTCAGGATATTATCGGGGGGCTTTTCGAATACCATGATGATGATGTTCATACAGCAATTATCAAGTTTGACCAAAACTTTGACTGCTTACAACTCCTTCATATGGACGACTTTTCAAGTGATGCAAAAGGCAAACCTGCATGGAATTTCAAGCTCTTTCTAACCATGAAGTCATAGAAACAAAATATGAACTTTGACAAACTAACCTCATGATGATGACCTACCCCATCCTGACCTTCATGATGATGATGCACCTGACTTAATTTTTACCAAACCGCCAGAAACAGACAACACAAGCCAAAACAAAAGTTGGGTCCCTGTTTTGCCAAGTCAAAATGGGGCGTGTTGTGTAACCACACAACAACTTGCCACCAAAGAAAACAACAAAATTCAAATGATTCAAGTGATGTGATCACATTCATCTATAGTGTTCTAATTCTGTCTAAGTAAATCATCATGATCTTTGAATGATAAAATTTCATTATGGTGATAAAGCTAACAAAGGATCAGGTGTGTGCAGATGATTAATTATCCTCATCTTGAAAGTAAGTTGAAAACATAAGTAACTGGTGTTAAACTACATAGTTGGAGATCATCCCTCATAGCCAACCTGGATAGAGCCTTGCTGCCAGCAGGTGTCTATAACCCCGGCAAGGTTATCTGTACAATCTCCCTAAGTAGAGCCCCACTGCCAGCAGGCGTCCATAGCCCCGGTAGAGTTACTTAGATGGCCTAATTTTATTTCGTTTCTGATTTTCCTTTAAAAATTTAAATTTGATATCACATGTATGCTCATTTGTACAAGGTGTAGTCACTTGCAGCTTTAGGTTGGAGATTGTATTGGTAGCAAGGGAGTCCCTTTAGATTTTTCACTTAACACCTATACTCATATCTTCAACAAACCCAAGGCTGTTAGGTGTTTCATTGTGTTTGATTCACTTTGGACAAGAAAAAGTACCCTGATGAAAATACATCATAAACCTGATCATGATTATTTATCAGAATGAATTACAATCTATGTCTAAGTCTGATCTCATCACTTGAATCCTAACAATTTATTTATTTTCTTAGGTGATGAAGTGCATCATCCTGACTTACCAGAACAAGGTCCCAACCAACAAACAACAACAACAACAAGCAAACTGTACAAACAACTATACAAATATACAATATGATACACAAGACTGCCATGAAGTCACTCAGGCCTGGAAATAATGTTTGAGGAATTGTCCATTGACTGGCAACGGGACATCCTTACCTGTCAGGTTCTTAAGCCTATAAGTACTGTCTCCTAAAATTTTAGAAATCTGAAAGGGACCTATCCATAGTCTATCGAACTTACCATGATCACCTTTCCTTTCATGGGCTTTATCCCACATCAGGACTAAATCTGATATCCTGAACGCTTTAATTCTGGCTCTCTTGTCAAACCAGCGTTTGACAACAGCCTGATGTTTTGCAAATTGGTCAATCGCTTGGCTTCGTTTTTCTTCCAGATGCATCAACTGAAGCAACCTGACTTCTTGTTTATTATCTATGCCTAGATAGTCTTGGGCAAACTGCAGAGTAGGAATTTTCAAGTTTACAGGGAGGATAGGATCTACCCCATATACTAGCTGGAAGGGTGAGTTTCCTAATGCAATTTTCATTCTAGTTCTGTCTACCCATAAGGCATATTTCAGAAATGAATTCCATTCCCTGGGATTTTTCTCTATCAATTTTCTTATGATACTCAGTAAATTCTTATTGGTGGATTCTGCTAATCCATTTCCCTGGGGATAGTAATTGGATGAGAACTTAAGTATAATCCCATGATCAAAAGCCCAACTTGACAATTTCGTGGAAATGAAGGCAGAACCATTATCACTTACCAATGCATAAGGAATTCCATACCTGGTGACAATGTTGCTTTCCAGAAATTTAATGACATCATCCGCAGTACAAGTTTTGCTGCTGATAGCCTCAGTCCATCTGGTACAATAATCAGTAATTGTTAGGACATACCTCTGGCCTGAAGAAGACGGAGGATTGATTGGTCCTATGAAATCCATGCCGCATTGTGCAAATGGGCGCTCCTCCATCACTGGCTGCAATGGTTGTGCAGCATATTTTTCTCTGTTGGCAGCAACCTGGCAAACATGACAACATTTAACATGATCAGCTGTGTCTTTAAAAATTGTAGGCCAGTAATATCCTGCTCTGAGGATTGCATGTGTTGTGGCCAACGCTGATCCGTGGGCAGTTCCAAACTTGTCATGTAACTCTGTCAAGACTTTATTGGCTTCTGGTTTCTCTAAGCATCTCAGGTATATCCCTTCATAATTCTTTTTAAACAGGGCTCCTCCCTTCATCATATATTTCTGGGATCTCATCTTTAAGGCTCTTCTCTGTGAAGCCTGCATCCTCAAAGGACATCTTCCAGTGATCAGGATGTGCCTGATGTCTGAATACCATTCTTTATTGTCTTTCTCATCTATCATATACTGTTGACTGATGATGCTTGGATCAGTTTCAGATATCATCTGGCTCAGAGCCTGTCCTCTTACTAGCTTCATGGGTGTGATCTCCATGTCATATTCTTGTAGTACCGTAATCCATTTGGCCCTTTTTTCACCAGGTTCACTCTGCATCAGCAGCATCTTTACTGCTGCATCTGGTACCACAGCAATCACTTTGCTTCTCAGTATATAATGTCTGAACTTTTTTACTACTCTGACTAATGCAAGTGCCTGTCTTTCAACATCTACATATCTCAACTCAGCATCCCTGAAAGGACAGCTCATGAAGGCAATTGGTTGCTCTTCTTTATCTTCATTTCTTTGAGTTAACACTGCTGCAGAAGTATGTTCTGAAGCAAATGAGTAGATGTAGAAATCTTTTGTATAACCTGGACTAATGAGGACAGGAGCATCTGAAATGGCCTTCTTTATATCTTCAAAAGCAGCTCTGGCTTCTGGTGTCCAGTCAATTTGTGCATCTTTTTTCAACATGGCATTCAGTGGTCTGACAATCTCAGCAAAGCCAGTGATGAACTTCCTCACAAAATTTATCTTACCAAAATAAGATTTAAGCTCCTTTTTGCTTCCTGGAAGTGGTAATTTCATAATAGATTCCACCCTGTCAGGATCAATGATAATCCCATCTTCTGTGATCAGGTGGCCTAGTAACTTTCCTGTTGTGACCCCGAATATGCACTTCTTGGGATTCAAAGATATTCCATATTCTTCACACTTCTTTAGCACACTTCTGAGATCAACAACATGATTTCCCCTTTCTTTGGAGAACACTGTCAGGTCATCCATGTAGATGACTATACATTTTCCTATTAAGCCTCTGAAGGCTATGTCCATTGCTCGCTGGAATGTAGCTCCAGCATTTATCAATCCAAACGGCATACGTCTATATGCAAATATCCCCCATTTTGTGGTGAAGGCAGTCTTTAATCTGTCAATTTTATCAACCATCACTTGGTTGTATCCTGAAAAACCGTCCAAGAAGGACATCATCTTGGCTCCATTTACCATCTGCAGAACTTCATCCAAAGAGGGCAAAGGATAGTTATCCTTTTCTGATGCTCTGTTCAGGTTCCTGAAATCCACACACAATCTGATGTCTCCATTCTTCTTCCTGACTGGTACCAGATTTGCCACCCAAGTGGAGTGCCTTACCGGAAATATTATCCGGGCATTTAACAATTTCTTGACCTCCTCAAGGATGATGGGCTCAAGCAGAGCATTGACTGGCCTCTGCTTCTGTCTGAAAGGTTTTGCATCTGGCTTGAGGGGTATAGTATGAGTTATGACAGAAGTGTCATACGTCTTTAGCTCGTCATAAGTCCATGCAATTACATGTATATAATCCTTAAGGGCTTGAGTTATTCCATCTAACTCTTCAGGTGTACAAACCTTACCCAACAAGACATTCTTCTTGTCATCAGCTTGTCCAATATTCACCTGTGAATATTGACCTCCATCTGCCTTAGGCAGATCCTTATGTTTGAGCATATTATCCAGATCAAAGGCTCTTTCTAATTCAATCATACCTTTGGGAATTGTGTTGCCAGGCAACTCTAAAATCTCATCTTCTTCCCAGACATGATCTTCCATACCATTTTCATCTATGATCTGAGCTTCAAATACATCTCTGTTTGATATGAAGTCCAGGATGTGCTGATCATCATCAAACACTTGGAGATTGGTCACATTGTCAGGTACCGAAGGTACTGACACCAATTCTACTGCAAATCTCTTCAGACCAGATATAGACAGCGGTTCCAGCGTACTGGCGGCCTGAGCAAGTGCATCTGCCCTTTGGTTCTGTTCTCTTGGCACGTGAACGATGTTGAAGGCATCAAAGTCTTCAATCAGGTCCCACACACGATGTCTGTAATTTGACAGCTTTCTGTAGTTACAAGAGTAAATTCCCCTTACTTGTCTCACAACTAGTTCTGAATCTCCAAAGACATGCAGGATCTTCACCTTCTTCTTATGGGCAAACAACAGTCCATGAATCAGAGCTTCATACTCTGTGACATTATTAGTGCAGGGGAACTGTAATCTGTAAGCTGCTAAATGGGATTTCCCTGATGGATCAGTAAGATCAATCCCTACTCCAGAACCTTGCTTAGATTTGGATCCATCAAACCTCAGGATCCAAGGCTTATCTTCAGCGGGACATTTATTTGAACTTTCCTTTTTCTTTGCAGCTCTGGCTGCTGCTCCGCCTGATATCCACCTTAACTTAGGTGTGTCATCTTCAAGCTTCCTCTTTCCTTTATCTGATGAGCCTGATGGCTTTTCTGTTTTCTCTTCAATCCTAGCAGGAGGATGATGTTCAGCACATACGACTGCATGCTTCTTCAAAATGTGTAAGCACAGTGAGCAAGTGGTTTCTGAGTGAGGCGCCTCATGCAGCCTACACCAACCTTTGATTAAAACCTCCTGGGGAGATCTACACTGTTGTGTCATTTTTTCTATTTCTTTAACCAGAAATTCTTCGAACTTCGTCAGGTCACTGCCTTTATCCTCATCAGACAACTCGTAATCCGGTTCCATGAAGCAATCACTACCAGGAGTGATCTTTTCCTTTCTCGCATCATTCGTCTGATTGGACACCAGGATCTCTTCTGTTTTTTGGATATGATCCTCATCAGGATCCGTCGACTCTTCTGTTCCTGCAAAAGACAAATAAAAATTAGTATCATCATCATCATCAGATGTAGCACTCACCTCGGAATATGATGATGATGCTTCACTATACGTCTGCTCCAGCATGATCATGTCCAAGCATGGTTCGCAAGTCTTTTCCGAGTGTACCTCGCCATGTAGTCTGCACCATCCGTCAATCAAGATATCATTAGCAAGTATATTTAATAATTGACAACGTTTTATCTGAGTAGATAAATGCATCTGAAAATCCCTGAAGCGATCTATTTCGTTGTCATTATCAGGATCATTATTAAGTTCTACAACTGGCATATCCTCATGATAATCATCATCATGATGATGATGAGCATCAAGCATCAGGATCTCTTCTATTTGGACAGTTTGCGGCCTGATGTGATAAACTCCAGGTTCTACGTTTACATACATGATCTCATTTGTTCTGTTATATTCGGTGATCATATGTTTCATCCTAGGCTCAGCATCAATCCTGATCTGATTAGGTATACCTTTCCATGGCAACCACATGTGACTGAAGTCTGTGGACATGTATCCGTTAAGCGTTTTAGACCAGTCCCGGCTAAGCAACATCCCATATGTATCAGGTATGTCAACTACCTGAATGTCAATGTAATACTGGATCCTAGGATCAGACGCTAGCTGCATGTGAATGTGAGTGAGTTCTCCTACGACACTTACTTCTGTCTTGTCCAGTTGAGTGACCTTCTTTAAGGATTTAGCAGGATGCAGTCCTAATGCGTTGCATATTGACAAAGGCATAACATTAGTTGAGGCTCCTGAATCAACTAAACAGTTGTGCAAATTCTTACTGAACATTCTTATGGTGAGGAGAAACGGAGGTGATTCAGTTTTATCTCTGTACAAGGTCATGTGAGAGGTTTCAGCAGCTTGGACTGTGGCTGACACTTTGGGCTTGACAGTGTTATCTTTAGCAGTATGGTCTCTGCTATTGGATTGACTCGAAAGGTGATTATCCTCTTTAGAAGCAGGATCATCCAACGACTTCATGAATGCCCTTTTGATGGTAGGAGTTTTCAGTAACTCAGATAGGGACAGGCTGATCTTGATTTTCTTCATTTCATCAGCCAAATAACTGACTAACTTGTCAGACTCATGAGGTGCATTTGCGACTTTTGTTACTGTGTTTTGAGGAGACAAGTACTGAGCATTCACCTTAGGGAACCCAGGGTTATTGCTAGCCTTAGGATCAGGAGGTGTGTTGAAGTTGTTTGGAGGTAGAGATGATGTCAATGGACCGGCAGGTCTGTTGGCATTACTCCTCAGGTTATAATTATACTTACCAGGGTATTGCTGCTGGTATGCATGTACTTCCTCATGCTCTCTTGTAGGTTCATTTTCATCCTCAAAAGGGAAGACATAGTTCGCTTCAAAGGTTAAGGCAGATTCTTCACCGGTCTGATTATAATCCTGATGAGGCTGATTAGTGTAGGTTTCCAGCACAAAAGTTGAATCATATCCACAAGGAACTATTTCATTTCCTTCTGCCTGAGGTGGACTTCCAGAAGTATTAGACACTTCAGTCTGAAAAATGCTGGCAGCAATCCTAAATTGTGGACAATCTAATTCTGCATGTGCATTGGTGTTATGAATCCTGCACCAATTGGTAAGGGCCGCCTCAGCAAGATTGACTCTAGTAGTCTGTTTGGCTTCACCAGGAGGCTGATTGTCTAGGGGTGATGGTAATGAACCATTATTTGGCCTGGAGTTCCACACTCTGGGCTGCCTAGGAGGATTATTGTTATTTGCAGCATTACTGTTGAAGTTATTGTTGTATCCTCTGTCAGGGTAATTTGGTCTGTCATTGGAATAACTCCTATTCTGACCTGACTGTGAATAAAACCCTTGATTTCTCAAGTGTGTTACTTCTGTGGTGAGTTTTCTCAACTGAGCAGCAATTTCTTTGATTTCCTCTTTCTCCTCTTGAGCTTTGGCCACTACATTTTCAGGCTGAGGCTGGAAAAAGGAAGATCCATGGTTATTGTGGGATAGGTCTGTACCCTGAGGTGTCTGAGCATATGCAGGATATTGTGGCAATTGGCCATTTCCATTAGGAGGAGGCATGATACTCAATGGAGGTACTTGCAAAGGTGCAGGCATGATTGCTGGGGGCATCGCTGCTCCATTTGGATATTGTGCAGGATATTGCGAAGGATAAGCTGCAGGATACTGTGCTGGATATTGTGACTGCATGCCGGGCAAAGCAGGGAATGCTATATTTGGAGTAGGAGCAGGTATCAGCTGTTGATTTACCTTGATAGCTTCTTGAAAAGCTCCTGTCAATGTGGTGATCGCAGGATGTGTTCTCCTGATGAACATGGCGGTTAATGGATCCAGGGCTGAATAATAAATACTTCTAGCAGCATCATCAGCCACCACATATGGGGTAACTAGCTTGGACAACATTTTCTGGAACCTAGCATTGAAATTTGCAATAGGTTCATGCTCAAATCTCTTGATTGTGGCAAACAGGTGGTAATTCATGGATGGATCAATAGGGACCTTGAATCTGTCAAGAAAGGCCTTCTCTAAGACAGCCCACGAACCTACAGAAGATTGACCAAGACTGATGAACCAATTATAAGCCTCTTCCCCTAAGGAAAAAGGGAATAATCTGCACACCACATCCTGATGTTCTATTCTGGCTCTGCAGCAAGCTTCTTTAAACGTCCTGATATGATCATCCGCATCCTGATAAGGATGGTATTTTGGACAAAGCTTGTCCGGATACTTTGGTAACTCATGATACGCAGTAAAGGTCAATGGTGATTCTGCTGCAAAGAACGACATTGCAACCTGAGGGGGCTGAACTGGTGGTGCAGTTGGCTGAGGTTGGACTAAAGGTATACCCTGAGGTTGAACAGGAGGTGTCACTGGTATACCTGAAGGTATTTGCAAACCAACAGGAGTTACAGGAGGAGGTCCTGGTGAAGCTCTGGACGTACTAGACTCTGGAGTATGGTGAACGTCTACAGTCTTAGGTCTAAAACCTCTAACAGGCAATTCTTCAAAAATTTCACTATGTCTAGACCTGGTATTTATCCTGTGAGCTAGGATTTCTCGATTTGGAGGCCAATTAGCTGAAACTTTGCAAATATTGGCTGGATTCCACCGGACGAGGTGATATTTGCGGTCAACTTGCAAATCAGACTGAATATTTACGCGATATTTGCGAAGATACTGCAAATATGACAGGATATTGGGATATTTCGACCAGTAGCACCAGATCTCACGTGTCTAAGGCTCAAATTCTCAAAGCTTGAACAAATTTATGCATCTTTGGCCAATATTTAGTGAATTTAAAGAAATCTACTGTAAAGCTTGCAATATTTATGTGAAATTTGGAAATCTTTACACAGAATGTGCAAATACAAACTTGTCGCAGCAAATATTTACGCAATTTGATGAAATTCACAAATGATCTGAAGTTACCTTACTCTGAGCGTCATCAAACCTGAAAGTACTGATGATGAACGTGATCTTCCAGACTCAGGCCCTCCTTCTAGCGCCAATTTATGTTGGTCATGATGTTAGTCATTCACAAACATAGAATAAAAGTTACACAACAACCTTTACTCATCTTGAAAGATACGATGAATTCAAAGAATTCATGATCCCAAGTCTCCGTTGATTAGGTCTTAATCTACTGACGTTACTCAGTGGTTGATGTACGTTGTTGTTTTCCATTCAGGGGCCTTGCGTGTTTCTGCACTGTTCATCATCATCATCTTCAAATATCCTGCTCTGGATGTTCGCTCTGCATAAGCTCCAACAATTCTACTTCTGCACTGTAAATTTAGTCAAATAATGTACATACAGGCCGATATTTGCATGATTTCTATCATTATTTATGATTCTTTGCATGATATTTTCAGTACTACATGCATTTAACTCAAATATGCTAAGGATCTTCAGTTACCTACGGGATTTCAGCGTATTTCACTGTTTCTGCTTGTTATTTATCATGATTCGCAGTTATGGTGATGAATTAATGAAATTGAAAAAAGGAAAAGGGTTAGAGAGTGAGATTCCCAAAATTACTGGACTTAGATCACTGATTCACACACAAGCTCCCATACTTGCAATGAAAAGAAGAAAAACTAGAAATCATACTTCACCAGGACATTCCACAAATCCGCATGATCTAGTGCAAAGCTTCAAAGGAAAGTTGACAACAACATGTAATGAAATGAAAGCGCTTCCAGCTGAACACAGCATTCACCAGTACATATCCAGAAATCAACAGAAGATTACGTAAAATTTACAATCAGGATGTAATCTAGAACTTCATATTCATTCAGTATGCTCAAGAATAGGTACATTTACAGTGATCTGAAGAAAGAACCTTGACATTTCAACAATTCTATCCTCATTAGTCTCAGTAATCCGATCTCCTAACTTATTCTACAGTAATTGACTTTTGCGCCAGATGCGTCTATGTATTCTAATGTATTCCTCCCTTTTTTTAAAATGACAAGCCCTGGATGTTATATAGAGCGACTGCCAGAAAACGGTTACAATGATCCAAGGATCAGGATCCTCTCATAACAAACAACGGTCCAGATGAAAAGCACATGCTTCGTCAGTTGGCAAATGTACAGCTGGCACAGAATATTCCAGCATCTTCGACTTGATTAGGTCTCCAGCTGGCAAACAACATATTTGACAATATCCTCCTCATGTCCGGCCCATGTTGACTCCATGCGTAACTTTGTAATTATCAGCTTCAGCAGCATCATGATGATTTCCACGCTCAGCTTCAGCAGCATCATGACTTCCTGCAAATAAACAGACAAACATTAAGTTCATCATCATGTGGATAAACAACAGGAAGTAAACATTTTATTAAACATACCTCCCAATGTGCAGCTACAGGCAATCAGGCTCTACCTGTGAAAAATATGCACTAAATGCACAAACAGCATAAAAAACAACCAGGTCAACCCTCGTTGACCAAAATTCAGGCAGTCGGGCTTTCAAATTACTATCGCTTCATGTTTTGCTCATTCTCTTGTATATCGGGTTCAAAATATGATGATGATGATCTCAGATTATACAAGGAAATAACTTCCTTTCAACCATCCCTAGAATCCGGTTTTGCATCATCATCATATTTGCGTCGGCGAAATTACATATGATCAGGGTGACAGTTTTACCTTAGGCCAACGGCAACAGTTATACCGACGCCAAACATCATGAGGATGACCAACTCTACATGCCCTCTGTCCGGCCGCAGGATATTGTGAAATATGATGCTCCACGCCTCCGAATGTTCTGAGGAAAAGCACATCAGGATGTCTTGTTTTTGCATATTCGGGAAAGAAAGACATTGTCATCATCATCATGATGAAGGCAAACAGGAGGACTCGAAAAATGATCCTGCCGCTGAGGAAAATCATGATGACGTCATCGTCATCATCAGGCTTGGTTAAAATGCAAAGGGATGACGTCATCATCATGTTTCGTGAAGATCAGGAGATAACTGGAATATCGGGTTCCCCCCAAGGAAGATGATCGCGTGGATAAATGTAATATGACCCTTTTCGGCCAAGGCTATCCACTCGAAAGATTAGGATGATGAACATCATCATCATATTTGCATTAGGTGATCTAAAACATGATCCTGCTGAAAGTCGTGATGACGTCATCAGGATATCCGGGGCCTTCGTTAACCTTCGCACATGACGTCATTGTCATCATCATTTTGGCGAAATGGATCACGCCTTGGAAAATATCCTGCCGAAGGAGAAGGTGATGATGACGTCATCGTCATCATCATATTTGCAAAATGTTATACTTGTCGGCAGGATAATATTACTAACTGTCGGGAAAGACTAACAAGATCATGATGATCTTGTTCAACAAGGTTTGGGAAAGGAAAATCATCCTCCGTTTCGAAAGATAAGGTGATCATCATGATCACGCAAAAGGAGGTCAGGAGGATATTAGGAAATGTCGGGTCTCGAAATATCATGATGATGTTGATCACCAAGACTGTCATGCGCGCGCAAATTATGCAGATGGCAGATTTCCCTAAGTAAGGTGATATTACAATATCAGCATGATATTATAATATCAGGTGATGTTGGAATATCATGATGCTCGCAATGTTTCCAAGGTTACTCGACGGGTAAAACACACTAGAACTTAAGATTGACGTCCGGATGTTTCGGGACTGCATGATATTCACCAGGTGATAGAGTAAGATCATGATGATGACCTTTGGCGATACAAAAGACCGCCCGACGGGAAAGGATTATTACGACTTAAACTTGACGTCCGGATGTTTCGACCTCAGGATATTATCGGGGGGCTTTTCGAATACCATGATGATGATGTTCATACAGCAATTATCAGGTTTGACCAAAACTTTGACTGCTTACAACTCCTTCATATGGACGACTTTTCAAGTGATGCAAAAGGCAAACCTGCATGGAATTTCAAGCTCTTTCTAACCATGAAGTCATAGAAACAAAATATGAACTTTGACAAACTAACCTCATGATGATGACCTACCCCATCCTGACCTTCATGATGATGATGCACCTGACTTAATTTTTACCAAACCGCCAGAAACAGACAACACAAGCCAAAACAAAAGTTGGGTCCCTGTTTTGCCAAGTCAAAATGGGGCGTGTTGTGTAACCACACAACAAGCCTCAAAAAATGGAGAATGTTGCTTACCAGTGAAGGAAAATAGCTATCTAGAGCAGAAGATAATCGGCCTTCAAAACCTTAAAACCCTAGTAGACCCTCGTGGTGGCGTATGCAGAGCAATATGAGAAGTGAAAGTTGCAAAATGATATGTGTTTAGGGTTCAAAAGAAATTTTGTTCAAATGGAAGCCCTAGCTCGTGAAGTAAATGATGTCTTTTTTTTACTTTCATTTTAAGAAAGGGATGTTAATCATATAACGGTCATGGTCAAAACATAAAAATCATGAAACCTAGTAGAAAATGCATGTGGAGCCTGTGTAATCTAAAAGGAGATGATAATGTTTTTATGCTTTTAATGGTCTTTTTTTACCTTATAATCAAACAGAGTAGTCATAATGCCTAATGATACTAGAGAAGGTCTATGGGAATCATAAGGAGAATGTTTTATTTTTGTGTTTTTCATTGCTTTTAAAACCTTATGAAAAACAATAAAAATCATGAAACCTAGTAGAAAATGCATGTGGAGCCCGTGTAATCTAAAAGGAGATGATAATGTTTTTATGGTTTTAATGGTCTTTTTTTTACCTTAGAATCAAACAGAGTAGTCATAATGCCTAATGATACTAGAGAAGGTCTATGGGAATCATAAGGAGAATGTTTTATTTTTGTGTTTTTCATTGCTTTTAAAACCTTATGAAAAACAAAAGTAAATCATGTTTAGGGTTTTTGTGGTGAGATACAATGGGGGCTTTTTGACCTTGTTATTTGACTTAGGCATTTTTTAGCAAGTTGAAGGGTTTTTATAAACCAAGGGCAGAAAAGGCTAGTATTTTTGCATGGAGAGTTGTAAGGAGATTATTTTTACCTTAAGGGCTATTGTAAGAAAATGTAAAACCCCTTTTATTTTTGCATAAGTAAAGGACAGAAATAATATATCTTAACACCTATTAAGTGCAATATCCATATAGATTGCCTTAATACTTGTTATACAATAACCTAGAGGAGAAAATTGGTATCATACAACACTTATTAAATCAAATCATATTGATAACATTTAATATTTGTTAAAATAGGTTATTTTTTGCCTTCAAATCATGCAAAAAATAGGAGAAGTTGAACTAAACTTGTGAACTCATGCAAAAGGAGATGATTTTTTATTTTTGGCTTAAGGTCAAACTGAGCTATTTTGGGTAGTTTTTTGGTCAAGCATCTTGGGAGGTGGAGTTCTGAGCTATTTTTGCTCATCTTGAAGCAGTTTTGGGGCCTAAGTTTTAGGTTTTTCTCTTGTGCTCGCCCAACAACTTGGAGTTGCTTTTTTAGACTTATTAATGCATCTTTTAGAGTCCATTTGAGTTAGATTTGACTTTCCTTTTCCTTTTTGGGACATATTTTTGTATTATAGGGAAAAAAAGATCATGTTTTTTTCTCAGTTCTTGCTTTTTCCCTTACCTTTGCACATTGCAGAGAGAGATTCAGACTTGTAACTCAACCATTTTTTATAGTTTTATGTAGTAGCAGTAGTTTATTTTAGCAGTTCATTATTATGTTGCAGAGTATTCCTTCTATTATCAATACAATCAGGTGTTCCTCTATTCAGATTCAAGTGTCTTGTCTCATTTTGAGTGATTTGATAGGAATTCACTATGTTTTTCTTTAAAACCTTTGAATTTTCTATCTCATTTATTGAATGCAAGTACACAAAGTGCAAGTTTATTATAGGTTATAGATTGTGCAAGTCATTTCATGCCTTTCTGTGAACCATTTATTGGGTAAATTTGATCAGTTTGAGTTGTAAGAACAAATGTATTAGAAAGTGTATACACCTAAAAATGGCTCGAGTTGAATTAAATAAATATTTTAATATTTATTTTATTCTTATTCCTCTATTAATTAAATAAATATCCTAATTTATTTAAATGGTTCACATTTCTCTTATGCCTCTAATAATTAAATAAAATCAATTTATTTAAATAAAGTACCCTAATTCCTCTATAGTGTTATCTAATTAAATAATTCTAAATTATTTAATTATTTCTTCTAAAGTCTAAGTCTTATGTATTAATTCCATGTCATATTGGACACCTCACCAAGTTTCTTCAATAATTAAAAAATTTTAATATTAATTAAGCAATTATCCCCTGAACATGTGCCCTATTTCTTCTCCACATGTTTCCTATGATTTCTCAATCATCTCCAAGGTCAAAGACACTTGTCTTTCAAAATCTTAGTTTATCTCTCACATTCTAACAACCAAGAGTCCTACAATCTTCTCAAAGTATTCCACTTTTAACGCACAGGTCTTTGTGAGCATCATGACATGTGGCTTATGGATCCACATATTCCTCTACCTTGTAAACATAGTAGGAACATTTCCCATGATTATCTCCCTCATCCAATCCATCTCATCATGTTGCACACTTAATTAAATATTTAATATTTAATTATCTAATTTCTCTCACCCACATGTCCTATTATTCCTCTAACCATCCCTATTCTCATGAGCACGGTCTCTCCATGTCATCTTGGTCAAAAGACACCTTGAGACACTTGTCCCATAAGTCCCTATATTCCTTCCAACCATCCTACAAACAAGGTCTCCTTCTTTGACTTTCACTCTATGGTCTTGGAGAGCATTGTGACAAGTGGCCACTTGCTCACACCTTTCTCTCCACCTTATCATGGTGAGAGGAACATCTTCCATATTTCTCTCCCTCATCCTAACCAACCAAATCTGAACCGTACACATCGCAAGACTTCTTCTCCACCATTGAGATCATGACACTTGGAATTGGCCCCTCCTTGGCCTATAAAAGGAACCCTCATTCCCTCATTTCAATAATCAAAGAGCTTTGTAATCTTAATTTGCAAAAATTCTACTAGCATTCCTTTGGCAAAGTATCCTCATTACATTTCCATAATCTCATTATCATCACAATCATCCAACCATGTCTCCATATCTCCATTATTCATTTTCATAGAGTTGTATTGTAGTGTAGTCTTCATTGCATTATCCATCTAGTGTAGTCTTCATTGCATTATCCATCTACAACCATTCTCCTATTGTCATCTTCAAACAGCAAGGAACTATAACTTCTGAGAGCTCAACTCATTCATAAGATCAAGAAGAGATAGGCAACAATGGAAGCTACAAGGTGAATTAGTCTACGAAGGTGATATCTTTGTTTATTGTATTTGCATCAATTTCATTGAGTTATTGGATAGTTAGTAGTTTAATTTACTGTTGTTCATAATTTCCTCTAACAGAAAGTAATTGTGAATCAGATTGCAAATTAAAGTTAAAATATTAGTGCATCACCACCTTAGGATAAATTTCAGTTCAGTTCAGTTTATTTAAGCATTCCATTATATCTTTTCTACAAAAGTATCCATATCCAAACGGGAATTTAAAAGGATCTGACCCTTCCAGAGGTTCGTTCTCGTAACAAACAAACCCACAATCTGAGAGTGTTCCCATGTTACATAGGATTGCCAAGTTTGTAAAGGCTTAGCATTCAGGGTGCAATCCTACGTGACAATAGGTATATAGCATAACTGGGCAGATTTTTTTCCATATTTTTTGGGTTGGAATTTTAACTTCTTATAGTCGACGGAAAGTTCTTTCCAAGATTTTTCCTGATTTTGTTATTTTGACTAGTTTTTGCTAGTTGGAAGCCAGATGTTTGTTTTGAGCTTTGACCAGGCATAACAGGTGCATACGAAGTTGGATTTTAGACTTCTTATAGGCGTTCGAAAGGTATTTATAAGAAATATGTAGTAGAGTAGGTTTAGAGATGATATTTTGAGGTTTATTCAGATTATATCAGTATGAGCTACTTTTGGTTCTTTTGACTTTTGGTGATTTTGTGAACTGATGGCAAATCGAATCTGGGATGATTTGGTTTTTTAGTCATTACAGACTTACATGTTTATCTCTGATTATCCTTGGTTGACACAATTATACATGTATTGTTGAGTTTGCATGTTGCATTATGAGATCTATAAGTTGTGCAGTGTTGTAGGTTGTCTATACCTATAGCTTGCATTTATGACTTGGATGTGGGTTATCTATGCCCATAGATGTTTCAATGCTAATGTAGATTTTGATTTGTGGCTTGGGTTAGTCACATATTACATTGGTTTGCTTGTAATTTGAGATATAGAGAGAGATGATATTACCTGATATAGTCATGATATGGGACCTATGTTTGTTGACTATATGTTATAGTTGTGTGAGACTTGATGGGAGTTTGGTGTAGGTACATTGGGTGTTGATCATGGTGTTACGAATGTTCCTTGTTTAGTTGGGACTTTAACATGACATGATTGTTTTATAGGTGCAGTTTTGGTGATGTTGGATTGATGTTTGGTTTACATGTTTTGTTCATCTTCTTGGTTTTGGAGATTATGGTTTACACGACCTTTTGGGAGCTGTGTCATTACAGTAGGATTCTTTGATTGTGTTGAGGCCATGGATGATCTTCATTTAGGAGATGGTTATCATGATGTCATGGATAGCTTGGCTACAAGTTTTAGTGGGATCTTTTGATAGTGATAGGTTTGATGGTTTGATGTTTATGTTATTACCATGTATAGCTCAGTATCACACTTAAGTGGGATCTTTGGTAGGTTATGGTTATCTTCATGTGATTTGGAGATGTTGACATCTTGATACCATGGAGGACTCTTGGAGCCTTTGGTTGAGGTGTTGGTTATGGTTTGTCAGTTTTGATAGGTGATCCTTGCTTATAGGATGGTTGGTATTGTTGGCAAGAGACACTGGGTGGTTTCATGAATGTTGTCATTGATGGCAACAAAGTCCATCCCACACATCCGCAGAACATGATGTGTTCCTACCGGAAGTCAGATTGAAGAAGTGTTGTGGTCTGGTGAGAAAGAATAGAGCAGTCAGCAAGGTCCGACAGTCAGGTCCGGATCTCTCAGAGGAAGTATCTCAGTAAAGTGTAGATTTTGGAAATTCAAGAGTACCTTGACTGATAGA
This sequence comes from Cunninghamia lanceolata, assembly GCA_027924645.1. Classification (NCBI taxonomy): domain Eukaryota; kingdom Viridiplantae; phylum Streptophyta; class Pinopsida; order Cupressales; family Cupressaceae; genus Cunninghamia; species Cunninghamia lanceolata. The sequence goes on along the minus strand of BSBN01000749.1, from coordinate 1,764,860 downwards.
TTCCAAGGATTTAGCCTCCAGTAATAGAAGAGTGAAAAGATATGAGCACTTAAGTGTCAGGCCCCTGTTTAACAGAGTAGACAGAGGATGAACTAACCGACAGAACATCAAACCTAAATCCGGATGAGATGTTGTTGGTGATTAAGTTCCTTAAGGTATAATTTATGATTGGCCGACATGATTGAAGACTTCTACAAGTATCTCCTTGATCCGCATTACTTGGTATGCAAGGATTTAGCTGACAGATCAGAGTTTGGGAAAATATTGATTATTCTGGATGCCAACTAGAAAAGTGTTGAAATCACTTGTGCAGATATATATACCAGATGGATTTAGATGTGAAGGTGTGTGTAGTGTGTTGGAAGCATGCGAAGAAAAGTAGAAGAAAAGTGTGAAGCTAGGAAGACAGGTCTAGAATGTAAAAGGACAGCAGCACCTAAAGAGAGTAAGAATGAAGTGTAGCAGATCAGTGTATTGAGCCTAACCAAAATTGAACCTCTGCATAGATAGATGCTTCTCATCAGTTCAAGAATTATGTTACCTTCTTGTATCCTATAGACAGTAAGTCTCTTGTAGGTAGTGAGCCTCTTGTGAGCAGTGTGCTCAGGCAGTAAGCCCTAATTGGCAAGTGTCATTTTGTACTATCCTATTCTTTTAATAGATAATACAATCTTGGGTTAGTCACCCCGTGGTTTTTCCCTTAAGCAGGTTTTCCACGTCAAAATTATTGTGTCATGTGTATTGAAGTTATTTTTGCTTTCATATTTATGCATGTTTGATTCTGCACTAATTATTAAAAGCACTAAAAGTCAAAAATTAAGATAACTGATTCACCCCCCCTCTCAGTTATCAACAGGTATTGTGTCTTGATTTACTCTTGATCACCTGTTAGAGTTTTGGAATCATACAAGTTCTCTTGAGACAGGATGTGTACATTAGTGCATGCAATCTTCCTTTGAGGAGATGATTATATCATGTCATGATATGTTCCTAGGTTATGCAGACATGTAGTGGGAGCTTTGACTATGATCTTGATGGTTCTCTTGATATTGGGTACATTGGTCATATACTTGGGAGCTTCATGATGGTGCGGTTTTTCATTTGGAGTTTAGCATGGATTGATCATGGAGGTACTCATGGATACTTGGAGACTTAGGTGAGGCTTGAGTTCTCTTGGATTAGAGACATTTGTTGATATGGTTACTCTTTGATGAGGATTTCAGCAACAAGACCGAGGAGCCTACTCCTTGGTTGGACGTGAGTCCAACATGGACATGTTGAGGAGATTTTTTTTGTAGAGAGTCTTTGAGACTTGGTGTATCCTAAAGGAGCAATCTCATCCCCACTCTTGGTCCACTCAGTAGTGAATGATTTGATAGGTATGCCCACCTGATTTTGAAATGCATTCTTCATTTGTGTCTTATATTCTCATGCTTGAGTCTTGAGCTATGATTATGGTTGTGATGACTTGTTTGAGGAGTAGATGAATGGATATGATTGGTTATCTTAGTATGTTTGATCATGATTTGTTATGAGATCATTGTATGTAGTGGAGATGGTTAGTGGCTTTGGGCTTATTCATGTTATTTAGGATGGTTATGAGTTTGATCTACCTTTTGGTTTGAGAGGCTTGCATCTTGTTATTGCATGTTGTGGAGGCTTCTTATCTTTGGTTTGTAGAGGAGATCATACTTTTCACAACTATGGCACATTAGTGTGGACAGAAGGACATGGTTATGATTTACGGGTTGTCTCTTGATTGGTCTTATTCTTCTTCTAGGATATTCATGTTCACATGACATTGGAGTTGAGATCTGTATGGATATTTTGAGTCTCATTTACTTCTTTCTCTTATGGTGTGGAGGATTTGGGAGAGATATGGACTTGAGGAGAGTTATGTTGCAGCTATTTAGTTTGCAGATTTTGCATATCTATGTATATGTTCTTTGACACTATGTAATAGAGGATTCAATCTCATCTTCTATGTGTGTGCTATTAGTGGATCTTTGGATGCCTTGATCTATTTTTAGATTTGACATTTACTCATGCAATGGGAGTTTTGAGATGTATATGACTCATTTGTTGAATGTTCTCATTATGATGCGGTATGGAAGGTCTTGAGGTTTTTTATCACATGCATTGTGCTATTACCTTGGAGGACTTCTTCATGCAGGTTTGAGTATATATAGGGACTTTTTATCATTGTGATTTGAGTTGGATATGTTGATGGCATAAGGTCTACTTGTTATCTTTTGTATACCTTGGTTTGGTGGTATGGTTAGTTGATGCTTTAGTAACTAGTTGTGGTTGCTATTTCAGCTATGATTGATTCTTGACAGCTACTCGAGCCTATTTGTTACCATTGGATTTGGTGCTTGTATTTGGATATAAGTTGATGTAGGTTTCTTGCTTCTATGTGACAATTTAGTGTGGCATCTCTTTGGAGGATATTATTCTTCATGAGGCTAGATGGAGGATGGAGAGATTCTTGTTTGAGATGGTGGACACCTTGATTATTGTTGCAGGTATTGTTAGATTCAAGACAGACAATTGAGAGGGGGGGTGAATCAGTTGTCCCAAAACTTTCTTCCTATTAATCACTTAAATCCTCTTTGTAGTTTAGCGGCATAATAATAAATCAATCATGGAAACATAATGCAATAATTCAAGAGCAGAAACACATTAACACATATGACACCAAGATTTTAACGTGAAAAACCTGGTTAAGGGAAAAACCACGGGGTGACGAACCCAAGATTGTATTCTCTATTAAAAGAATAAGAAGAACAAAATGGCACATGCCAATTAGGGCTCACTGCTTGATCACACTGCTCACAATAGGCCCACTGCCTACAAGAGACACACTGTCTACAGAATAATAAATATTACATACTTGAACTAAAGAATAGCATCTTCACCATGCTTAAGTTAGTTCCATTTAAGCCCAATACTTATGCTCTACCTTTCACTTTCCTCCTCACTACCACACTCTCATCTCCACCAAGATGCCTTTGAAATGACTTCAAAACTTCTTATTTATACAAGACATTGACTTGGGATAATCATCCAAGTCGGCATACTTTACAGAGAAAATACATAAATACAACATGACTAATTACGGATCATCCCACTGTCGGCCACACAGATCTGAGACTTCAATCTTCTTTTAGGAACACACCATGCTTTATAGAACATCTTCAAGATCATTCGTAGGATGTGTAACTCATCTGGTCAGCCAAACTTTGGAAGAACATCATCATCCAGAAGTAATTCTTTAATTACGAGCTCAATCTTCAATGTGGACCAGCAACACAAATTAGACACAATCTAAAGACCTCCACAAGATTGCCTGAATCACCAAGAACATCCACACGACTTATACTTACTAAAATCATTCTCTCCTTCATCTGGAACCTCAAGAACATAATCTATCATCACTGTCATATTGGACTAGATGCTTGCAGACCTCCAGACCATGAACTAATCAAGTTGTCAATTCACATTGACTTCCTAAACACTCCACCAAATCCATAGAACAAGCTATTGCATTTCTGGATCTCACCGGACCTATTTGTGTCACTCTGTCATCTCTAAACATCTGCCAGAACCGGTTTTACTCAAGTAGCCATAACTTCTTCAAATCTTCATGCGGACCTCTCAAATCTTTACTAGATTATCTTTAGACACATATCTACAAACCCTTTTATGCGCATCCTCTAATCTTCACTTTAGCTGGGATCTTCACTTCACCGTCTTCACTATTCCTGATAGGACTAATTTTCTCAATATCCTCAGCATACAACTCATCCAATCCTTGACATCAATGCAACAGGAGTATGTTGACATCAATGACAACACCAGTTAGGCCCATACTTGCAATAGGTATCTTGGAGCACATGGGTGGTTATATAGAACATGTTGGGCACACATGATGGTTTCCCTTGATGTTGTTAGTTTACATGTTGATCCCTTATGCAATGTATACAACAAGTGGGAGAATGTTGGAAGTGTGTTGTACACCTTACATAACATTGGCATTATTTTATTATGTAAAATAAATATTTAATTGTGGTGCATCATGTGATGTGTTTAGCCACATTGGATATTTATTTGAATACTACTTGTAATCGTTGTATTAACATTGGGTTAATTACTTTATTTGTAATTATTTAATTAATTGGAAAAACTTAGTACCAATAATCAAATGTGGGGTCAATGGTTTTTTAGACATGTGGTTTTAGGGAAAATGGTGTTACAATACCACATGTTGTATTTGTGTGAGCTTATGTCTATAAAATCAAACACAAGGGTAGTTGTAGAGGTTGGTTGAGTGAAGGCTTATTGCCTTTGACTAGGTTGTAGCTTCTCTTGCAGGTTGGATGTGTAAGGGTTTGAAGCATAGCATGGGATGTATGGTTACATGCTTGTTCACATGAATTGTAAGTGGAGAGCACTTGATGTTTCAAAGGTTATCTTTGTATATGTATTTGTTGATTATTCTTGAAAAATACATGAGAGATGCATGCTTTTGGAGGCTGGGTTTTTCCCTCTATGAGGGGTTTCCCAGGGTATATCTAGTGTCACCATTGATGGTATGATTTCCTATTTATTTTGCATGTGGATTTTTGGTTTATTGCACATTGAATCTCTTATTGGGTTATGAGGAATTAGTCTATATGGCTGCATATTTCTAACATAGACAACATTTCTTTGAATTTGAATGTGTAACTTATTTTTAAATATCCATGTTTGAAGTCCAAGAAAATAGGGTATTGATCAAGGCTAACAAAAAATATAATGGTGCTAAAGAACTCTTGGAAAAGTTCAAGGCATTTGTGTGTGATGAGGAATCTATCTAATCTCACTGCTATGAGAATAAAATCTTTCTTTTTGGGTAAAATTTCATAGCTATGTCACACTTTTGGACAATTAAATAATTTTGAGTGGAAGGTTTCAAGGTGATAGATAGTCACTCGACATAATTCCACTCAAAACCATGTGGCGCACATGTGGACAAAGATTTCTTGACAGAAAGGTTATGTTCGGTAGCTTACCGAGTGGCACGGTTCCGAGTGAAACTTTGAAAAAAAAGTGGAAATATCATTTTCACCTAGATTCCCATCAACTGAAAGACTTCTACCAGGAGCCCACCATCCCACATTCCCTTGCCTGCCAGGTAGGGTTTGTTTTTGTTTTCTTTTCTTTTTTTGTTTTATAAATGAGTTTAGGCATTTTTGTTGTCAAATACAATTGAATTTTTTATAGAATTTTCTTATATTAAGGTATGTCATAGTATTTTATAGGCACCATTAAATAGATAACATTCCTAGAAATAATTACTTGACAACCAAGGTTGACTATCAAATTTAGGCCTTAAAAACTAAAATAAAACCCTAAAAACAAAAATTAAACCCTAAAAATAAAACTAAAACCCTAAAAATGACACTAAAGCCAACTTCATATAAGATCATGTCATTTTCCACTATATACATATATTAAGACATTACATCAAAATAAGCATAAAACTTAAAGGAAAATAGCATGTGTGCAAATTTGAAACCGTATTTCAAGTATTTTATTGATTTTTTAATGGATGAAGTAGTTATTGAATGTTTTTTCCTTGACATTGAATGCAGTTATTGACAACATTAAAAGGTAAGTTTTAAGAGCATACTATTGTGCATTTTCTGCACACCATTTCAAAAATTATTGTGCATGTTAGACTTGTGGCAAGTTTGGTTATTTTCCTGGTTTCAGTCGTTCATCAACAAACTTAGATTAGAGCGTGGTTCTAATCAAGAATGAGTATTGTAAAAATGTGTAGTCCATGTCTATAAAGTGCAGCACAGTAATAGTGAATCTCAACTTTTTATCTGTGACTTCATGTTGATAAGTAATACCATGTTCAAATTGTTGGTTGTTTTAAATTCCCAACCTGATCAATCTCAAGAAAATAGATCTATAGAATAGCCATTTCGAGTAACTGATCTGTCTCGAGGAATTGGCCAACGAATAGGAAAATGGGTTTTTCAATCCCTCTTTTCCTCTACACTTTAGACTCTATGCGACCAAGGAGGGTGTTTAGTTAAATGGGGGGTTCCTAAATACTTACTCTAAACACTATTTCTAAAATAGATATGTTCCTTCTAGAGTGCTTAAAGAGTTTCTGATAGAGTAAAGTAATGGGCTAGATTCTTAAGCCTTGACTTAATTCTTTGCATAGGAACATGTAAACAGAACTATCATCAACATGAATACAGAAATAAAACTATTCTTTGATTTTTATAAATGATCAGGGAGATTTTAGATGAGGACAATAACCATCAAAAGATCTGTTTGCATTTCTCCAAACTGGATGTTTCCCAGTTATCCCTACAAGGTAGCCATCACTCATCAATAGGATTCTTGGGCTAGGGGCCAACAATACAAGAGATAGACTCTATAAATATCTTCTCTCCTTCTTTAGGCTCTGCAAAACCTAGGGGGTATTCTCTATTCAGCATCTATAAAATATATCTGTAAACCCACCGAGATGTTGATACAAAGAAAATAAACCCTCTCTAATGAAGACCAAAACTATAAGATAAGTGCAAAGGGGCTAGCTTCAGTCCTTATGTTCAGTTGTGAATCAGAGCATTTTGGGTCCTAAAACTAATTCTAAATCCTAAAGGTTTGTGAATAGTGTCTAATTTTGTTTTTTGTATTTGGATGCAAGACATGGATTTTGAATCATAACATCAACACAAGAACAAACTAGTTCCTATCTCAGGGCAGGGAGTCAAATAGACATATATATGTGAATGTTTATCATAAACTTAAAACAATAATCAAGTTTCAGGGGGTTTTAATTAGCACCTGCCTTACAAATGCAACCCCGGACTCAGTATTCAGTTATCTCTACTTACAAACATCCTCACTGCAATATATTCTTCCCAATACTTAACCCTAAACATTTAATCAGCTCCTTGAATAGAAGTGACAGATCAAGCATTCAACATAGCAAACCCATGTCCCAGAATCTTAAACAACCCTTAGATATTTAGATTTAGAAGAAGAACACATACAACTTGGAGACAGATAACAAAATACATGTAATGAAGCATTACTCATTTAAAACAATATGAAACTGATAAGATTTATGAATAAGACACTCAAAACACAACTCATAAACTTACAACACAAGAGATAGAATAGCCCAGAAAGCTCTGTATTTTTATTACTTCTCCAAAATTTCCAAGTCTTCAACAACCATAAAATGAGTGACACAATTCTATATATTAGGAACTTGTACCCTTTGCATTTAATACAATGTCATTTCAATTTTTACTGGATACAAAGAACTACCAAAAAGGCATTGAGAACATTGAATGCACCAGAAAGAAGAAGAGGGAAGGAGTGGTTGAACTTGGGAGGTGTGCAGTTGCTTGAAGATTTACCTCTTTAAGATGGTAGATGGTCAATTAATCCTTTGACCTGTACCTATCCCTTCACTCACTATATGTCCTGTTTAGTTGGCCAAGGGAATGAAATCACATATGCAAGCATGTCATACTAGTTTTTTGACGCTAACAGAGATCAGGGATTGCACTAGTTCATTTGTTCTGAAGTTCCTTTTGCTTGAAATGTTGTTGCTCTCTTAGTTCATGATGCAGACACATGGAGATCCTCCCTTTTTGAAAGTTTGAATCAGGGCCCTCAATATTTCCCTCTCTTTCTAAAATCTACAGCTTCAGTTTACTGACTTCAGCTGGCAATCCTAGTCTTCCTTGTTGAAAAGTTCTTGTCCAATGAAGTCGTACCAACAGGGCAGTCTCCTTTCGCTAACTTTTCCTTCCTATTCATCTAACCTAGACATGTGGCACCATTCCAAGACCGAGTAGTAGAGAGCGAACCATTTTCTTTTTGATTTCCCAAAAATGAGTAGGATCCCTCCACGTGTCCCTCTTTGCAATCTGAGTGGCTAAATACATCAGAAAATATGGCCCTACAACTACCAGTTCTATTGGGATAGATGGCACGCACTGCAGTTTTCATAGAAATTTGACTTCAATATTTTGGACCCACCACATCGTACTCCTGCACTACTCAAAAAGAAAGAGACACATGGCAGACTCCATGTATTTGCAGAAAGGGGCACGCTGGCACGCTTTCTCAATACCTTTCTCAAAAGTTTCTTCTCTAATCCTCGGAAAGGCAACACGTGGCACGCTCTAGCAACAGATAGAAATTATACAAAAAAGAAACACAGTCAAAGATACGTGGTGCATTTCTGTGGCACCTTGGAACTGCAAACCAAAAATAAGACACCTGGTAAGCTAACGCCTTATCACGGCCACGCAGGGGTGTGATGATGTCATGGATGATGCACTGCAATGCTGCGATAAACCTTTACAAGATTTTAGACATTTAAACATTGATTTTACCAGAGACAACAAGTAACAGCTAGGTTGAGGGTCCGGTCGACTCATGGGATCGAAGACTTAAGGTCATGACTTAAAGGATCAACAATTAGTTATAAACAGTCAACACAAGAATATAACAATAAAGTGTGTGACCTAAAGAAAAGGGACAAAGGGTTTTTGAGATAGAACACTTAGAAACTTTTTAAACCTAAAACCCTGACCTTAAGGGGGGGAACCACCAAGATTAATGCGTAAATCCGAGGTCACAGAGTCAAGAAACAAATATAAATGAACTTAGCATAATAATGCAATCATAAATTTTATATGAATACTGTAATGATGCATTACATCACCACACCTTGAAATTAGACCAAACTAATTGTACTTGCTTATCCCTACATACATCTACTATATTCAATATCTTCCTTGAAGTATTAAATCTACTCTTTGAGTAAAATCCTTTTGGAATAGATATCCTTACATAGGAATGACTGTGAAGATGAATAATATTGATACTTGATCAATTTGTTCAAAAATATATCAAAGGATACAACTATAGGAGACAATATAGTCTAAACTTTAACAATATATTCGAAATGTTGAGCTAATACAATTTTATACCAATAGTTGCAAGTACAAAATGATTTTATTTCTTGGAAAACACAACTATAAGTAAAAACTATCTATTATGATATTGTACTGTGTTACAGAAAATTCCTCCAAGATCCTTGTTAATAGGTCCTGAATTCCCTTTTATAGAAACAAGGGAGCAAAACAAGCTTCAGACCTAGAAACAGATGTCACCCTTTCATTTGATAAAATTACACTAATCATAAAATAGAGATAACTAATTGTACTCAGATATTTTCATAGGAACATAAGTTGTTACATGTATGTCTGCAAGACAAGTTGTTCTTGGGAAGTGTACCTTTGAAGAAAATGTAACAAACTCTGCTGACCTTTGCTCTTTATATGTAGTCTTATATCCTTCCTTTTGAAAGAATTGATGGTTGTGCAAGAAAACAAAAGAGATCACTATAGGACAAATATGTGCCTGAATTCTAGAAACAAGAAGAATCCTTTTACTAACAAAGAGACCAATAGAAGTATATTCTAAATTTTGAAAAAGGAATAAACAATGAGTATTCAGTTGTATGTATCTTTCACAATATTTAACACTTCAAATGTCAGGTAAATCATTATATTTCTTATCATAGGCCTAATATTTCTCCTCTGTGGGCCATTGAAAGTTGATGAGATTATCCACACAAGATGCATACTTATTTTTGTACTTGGCCAGAATTGATTCAGCTTCCTTGGTAAAATTAGCTGCAAGTTGACAAGAATCCCATAGTTTGTTGATGCTTGATCTAAATAGGGGACTATTAATCTTATTATCTTGACAGATGAAGAAAGAAATGACAAGGGAAATATTACTGAATTGGAGAATCCATGATTGGCATGGCTTAATGTCACCATTCTCAATTTTTATCGCAAAGATTATTCCAACCTTGTCATTGTCAAAACCCTGAATTAACTTCAATGCCTCTTCCTCAAGACGGTTTATAAATGCCTGGGATTATCCGGCTTCCTTTGCTGTGATATAGATTTGTTTAACATATTTGGGAGCATTAGGATCATGATTTGCTCCTTTACAAATTCCTACTAAAGAAGCAATCCTAGGGATCCACTTATTGAACAGAGGCATTGTTTGTTCTTTCTCATCTATTATTTTCTTAGTGAATTGTGCAAGTCATAGTAACATTTATGGATACCAACTACTCTGCTTGATACCTTGTCCATTAAAAATTATAAAATACTTGAAACAATACACCAATTATCCTCTTGTTGTTTATCAAAAGCATTTGTAAAAATCTCTTCAAATGAATTGATTTGTTGCCTTAGTTCTTCATTTTCCTTCTCAAGAATAGACTTTGATGAAGAAGAAAGATCAAAAAAAAGGAAACATGAATCCCTGACTACCAATGTTGTATGTGGTGAGGTTGATGTTGATGCATGTTGTAGCCACTGTATTTCTCTTTCTTTCAACTTGTATTCATGAAACATACCCATATGTTCCTTTAATAGATCATCATACTTATTCTGGAGAGAAATGGTGATTGCTTTACTGAATTTTGCAACCTCTACCATCAACTTAGATGCTTCTTAAGCAAAGGTGTTAGAAACTCTTTTTATTATTAAGCCACATTTCAAATCTCTGTCAGGTTCTGCAACCAAAGGTTTATCAGTCTTAGGAGCCAAAGCCTAGATGGATAGGGTCTTTCACTTCGGGTTAAAATTTGGCACCTATTAATGTAGCTTCAACCTCTTTTTCTATGGAGAAAACATCATTATCTTGTCTTCTTACTATATCCAGAACAATAGTAGAAGCTATATCCCACTCAGGGAGTAGCAAGATTCGACTATCCATAGTCATCTGTCTACCCTGATCTGGAGAAATGTTCTTGACCTCCTCCTTCATTTGTGTAAGTATCCTTATGGATACTTGCTCCTGAGTTTCTTGAGAAGAGTGAGACATTTCTTCTTCTAATCTTTTCTCATATTCACTTCTTCTACTCTTCCATAAGAAATTAGAAAACTCCTTAGAATTAATAAAATCATCATCACTAATGAAATTCCTGCATGCTATAGTTCTGATGTCATTTGAAACATCATTTCCCTTCATGGAAATGTCAAAAATCTTATTCAAAGGTAGTCCCTCAGGATCATTTCTGCTAGGGGATGGCATCTCATGTTGTATCTTTTCTTCGATTATTTTCATTTCTCCTTCATCATTAGGGTAATCAACCAAAGGACCCAGTTCAACCTTTTTTCTATTTGGAGAAGGCTCTCCATGAGGAGAGTCAACCTTAGTCATTGGTATAGAAGGGGAAGATGATTGTGGAGGCTATAAAAGAGACAAAGTTAATTGGGTTGGTGGAAGAGCTTGTGGAGCTTATCCTCTAACTTCTTCGCTTTTGACTCTTATTTTGAAAGTATACTTTATTAAATTTCTAGCAGAGGGCTGGTATGAGGGCCTTTCTTCTTCAGTGGGTTGAGAAGCCTCACTATCTTGTATGTCAACCAATTCATCAGTATGAGATAAAATCTTTTTTCTCCTGGTGATGGGGTCAACAACATCTAGGAAAAGTCCCTTGTAAGAAGGCTTCTTCTTTTTCCTTGTTTCAGCATATTTCATGTATATTTCCCATTTTGCTCTTTTCATTTTCACCTCCTCATCAGTAGGAGAATTTCTAATAACATCCTCAGGAAAGAACACTTGATGGCGACTATAGGACTTGTTGATACCTCTTCTAATGTTGTTTATGTATGCTTCAGGGTCAAAGAACCTAGCCTGCTCCTGCCTCATCTTAAAAGGTAGCAGTTTATCATTCAGTTTAGCAAATCCTTCCCTGTTCATCCTGAAGTCATAAAACATTATTATGAAAGGGAAGAAGGATGCTTTTTTCTATCCTGTCGAGTAAGCTCTTTTGATTCATCCAACTGCCAAATTACCTCCAAGAAACCAATCCTTAATGGAACATATTTGGGTAAAATATGAGGACCAACAGGGGTACCATAAATTCTTAAAAATGTGCCCTCCTCGTGGAGGATAAAGTCATCCCAATTGTGCTTAGTTTCCAAAGGAGGAACCCTTACTGCAGGTCTAAGGAAATTTAACAATGGGTCTGAAATCTTGGGTATATCTGACTAAAAATACCTCAATACTGTGACCACAAAATTATCTCTGAAGAATCTATAACTAGAATTGGGATCATGCCTGTCCCATATGTGAGTCCAACACTAGGCTGGCAGTATATTTCCCATGTCATCAACATGATTTACCATCAATTTGGGGTTCCAGAACATCTTTGTTTTCCCATGATATAGGAACATGTGGCATAGCAATGAAAACCATCTGAATTTAATTAGCTCCTTCTTATTTTTGATGTCCACCAACCCCTGATGTATATGTTTTGCTAAATAGGAAGTAAAGTCAAATTGACCATTATGATATGGATGTTGGATATCGGTGGCCATATAAGTGAGAGAAATGGGGATCCTTTCACTCTTGTCTTCTCCCAATACTTGACAGAGAGCATGTAGTAGGTTTTGGCAAAATAACCTTCAAAAGTATCTAGCTTAAAAGGCTCTTGCTCACTTTGGGGAATTCTTACTGATCTACCATTTGGTGCATTTTCCCTAAATCTAGGCAAATATATGGTTTTGTAACTACTTCTCTCTTTTGTATATATAGGGCTTTGAATCTATTTGTATCAATCTCTGTAGAAGCAACCAAGTTTAACCCAAAGACCATGGCAATAGTTTCTCTACTAATTTCCTCCAAAACTCCCCCTTTCATACTTCTAATTACTTTGGTTGTTTCATCATAATGGTTAGCCATGGCTTGGATTAATTCAATATCTTCAAACACATTATTAACTATCAGCTTTCCTAAATCACTCTCCTATACATTAGACAATGGTGAATGAGCATTTCTTTTGCTCCACTAGTGGTAAAATAAAGACCAACCATGAACAGGGATTTCTGCATATCTACAGTCAACAAACTTGTTAGTTAACCTATCTTTGCCTTCAGGGCCAGTTACTCTTATCCTTTGTGCACAGGAGCCAAGGAATTGTTTTACAAGGTCTTCATGCAGGGCTCTTTTTTGGGAAGCAAAGGAAGCACGGGCTTTAGGTGGAGCTATTGTTAAATGGTGAAACTAGGGTGAGGGTTTTTCCTTTTCAGTGTTCAAGGGTTCACTTAATTCATACCACAAAAGATTTTCTTAAGATCAGAAGGTAAAAGAAAAACCCTAATGGAAAAGCAAAGTGCAATAAAAGGTGTAGACAACTCATCAGACTTATTTCACACAGCCACTTTGAATTTGATGCCAGAGATATGGTAACAGTTATCAGCTTCACTACCTCAATATTTCAATGCTTTTGAAATAGCAAGTATAGAAGGATTAGGGACATGAGTCATAAAAATATCATTTATTCAGGACTGAAATTAGTCATTTCCACCTTCACTTCATCTTGCGCTAACTAGATATGTAGAATCATTCATTTTTGGGAGATTTGAATATCGACCATCAGATTGTGTAATACTGGCATAAACTAGACGACCATGATTAGTCCTGAGAACTTGACCACACTTGACATGTCCACCAAATTTTACTAGACCAATCAGAAAGTTACTTATCATTATTTCCTGATTAATTATCGGAATGGGTAGGCCATAGACATTATGTCATTCCTATTACGTGGCAATTTTATGTCATTCTGTAGTTCGGCAGGGCACACTAATTAATGATCCAGTGGAATGATGGAGAGATGAAAATTCATACATCATAACATGCCTTTCTCCAACTAGATCTTTTCTTGCAGACATAGCAGCCACGTGTGATATTTCTACCTCTCTATAGATGCTAGTTGGGACCTCTCAATAGAGCTTGGCAAAATGGTGGAGACATTTAAAACTTTTCATATATCAGACAAGACCCACCACCACTTACTTCATTACAACCGAAGATAATCGTCCACCAGCTGGCACCTTTTCGCAGTTCAACGAGTGTCTTTTACATTCATATTTTGATGTTGGTGGATTGGCAGAAATGTGTAAATAAATTTTAACTACCAAAAGGGGTTAGCGGTATCTGACCCTTGGTGTACAATTTTAAAAACAACCTTCGTCTACAAGGGAAGAAGGGGGGCACAAGACCATTTGAGGGTGGACATGTAAAAACATTTTGGCTCTTCGAAAAATTATAAAGCACTAGTCAAAGGTGGTAAATGTATAGCAAGGGATCAGTTATACAATGTGTTGGAGGGCATAAAGATGTAACTTAAAATTTCAAGCAACATGTGATAGGCGATCAACCCCAATAATAATAAAACTAAATTTTTTTTAGAAATCTTGACACAAGGGTTTAAGGTTTTTGAGGATTACTACTCAGAGTATTTTTATTTTGTGAAAACCCTAAGTCACACACCTTCTATCATGATGACTAAAAACTAGAACCATGGAAAATTTTACATGGTTCTATAACAAATATAGAAAAAAGCGCGACCATTTTGAAAATTCAAGCACCACCTGTGAAAGCTTAAGACATAGTCATTATTTATGTAGTGTCAGTAGATTTTAGAACATCAACAATATGAGAAAGAACAGTGCAAGCCTTACAAAGAAGATAGTCATGGCCCAATGAAATAAAAGGTGCACATACCTATGATGGCACCAGTCATATACAAATGGGCAGGCCATATAAAAGGAATCATGCTGCCAAACTAAATCAACACAACATTTGCAAAAAGAAAGTATCTCGACCTAAATAGAGGCGCAACACAAGAAAGAATGCGCAACCAGGTAAAAGAAACTCATTGTTATTTCTAAAGGAGGTTGTAGCACATGAGAATAAGAGTGTAGTCTTGTAAAGAGTTGGAGCAAACATAAAGTTGGTGTAGCCATTTATGATACCAAACTAGGTATATAATAACAATGATGCAATCTATATCAAATAAGGTGCATTAGATACAAGCAAGGCGCTACCATATTCAATGGTACAGCCATCCAACACAAAGCCTATGAATAACGGCCTGGGAAGAGAATAAAGGCAAATACAATTAAATTATGAGAGCATGAATCAGGAATATGGATGGTCATTCATCATGAAGAAGACTGAGATGATGGAATCACTACTAGTTTAGATAGGTTCCAACAATCAAGAGTCTCTAAGTCAAAGAGAATGAAGGCGTCGTAGCAATGAAAGTGCCTTAAAATTTCAAATCATAGAGCTTCAAGAGGAGGAAGGCACTCAGCCAGCAGAAATAGCATGATCCATACACATTTTGTTGCAAACCATAAACATGGCGATGTCACTGAACACAAGGCAAAGATTCAAATAACATCAACCACTAAAACTCAAGCATAAACCATAAGAAAATGGATTAGCCAAGTCAGATACATTGAAGTATAGTGCAGTCCATATAGAAGGTACTACCTATGAAATATATGATGTAGCCTTTGGGAAATCATGGCGCCATAGCTAGTTCAATAGATATGAGGCTCAACCTCCAAACAAGGTGACGCTGCCATAAATCAATGGTGCACACTATATCTAACTTAAGGTGCATCAAATAAGGATGCTGCATACAACCTATCAATGTTTCAAAGCTCATGCATTCTATGATGAGGTGCAATGCAAGAATCATAATGCAACCTTAATAAGAATGAAGGCACTGCCATAGTCATCAAAGATGCCACCATGTTAATTGATAGCACAGACCATTCATTCAAAAAGCAAGTTGCCAGCATACAAAAACCCGAGGCATGGCTCCAGATCAATGGCACATAGCATCAAAGTCAAGCTCCCATAGAAAATACATGGTACGGGTTCAATAGACATGAGGCTCCAACAGACAAATCATGATTCCCTATAATTCTTCTAAAGATGTATGCTTTGAATCTATCCATAGGAATGCTCACTTCTTCGTGAGATTAGTAGGGGGAGCTACTAATTATGAAAATTCCTTCACAAAGTGCCTATAAAAATTGCATAATCCAAAGAAACCCTTCAAATGTGTAAGGTTTCTTAGTGGTGGCCAATCAAGGATGGCACGGATCTTCTCTTGATCCACTCTAACTCCATCTGCACTGATCACATGACCAAGATATAAAATCTCAATCATTCCAAATTCACACTTGGACTCCTTGGAAAATAGAGATTTTGCCTCAAGAATCCCCAAAACTTCATCCAAATGGCACATGTACTCTTCCCACAATTTATTGTAAATAAGAATATCATCAAAAAACACCAAGAGGAACTTTCGGAGCTTCTCACCGAAGATTTGATTCATACATGACTGGAATGTAGCAAGAGCATAAAGTGAGGCCAAAGGGCATAACCAGGAATTCAAAATGCCCAAAATAGCATCTAAAAGTATTTTTTCTATGTCCTCCGGCATGCGGATCTAATGATACCCCAATCTTAAGTCTTTTTTGGAAAAATAGACGGCTCCATGCATCTCATCAGTGAGCTCATCTATAATTGGTATTGGATACCAATTTTTGATAGTTCTCTTGTTAAGTTCATGGTAATTTGTGCATAAGCACATAGTTTCAGCCTTCTTCACTAACACAACCGAAGATGCAAAAGGACTCTTTCTAAGCCAAATGAACCCCATGTCAATCAATTCTTTGATGACCTTCTCAATATCATCCTTGAAGCATTTTGGGTATCTATATAGAGTGGTTATCACTGGTTTGGCTTCCTCCTCCATCTCAATCACATGCTCAATGCCTCTATCAGGAGGCCTTCTTGGTGGCAATCCACTCAAGATTTTGGTTTCTTGGTTAATAATGTTTGCACATCCAAATGGTGCACCCTCTTCTCCTCATGAACAGAAGTGGGTATGACTACACACTCGGCTTAACCTTGCCTCAGAATACACTCCACTCTTTTGCTTGTGACAACTCTTGAGCCACCATTAGACATTCCTCGAAGGACAAACTTCTTCCCTTCAAATTCAAACTTTAACTTCATGGTTTGAAAATTTAGATTGATTTCTCCTAATGATTTCAGCCATTGGATTCCAAGCATCACATCGGTGTCACCAATGCTCACAACATGGAACTTGTCCTTGACCTTATAGTTTCCCAACTGAATGCAAAGTTGAGAGATCTTTGATGTGCAAGTGAGGGTAAATCCATCAACAACCATAACTTTGAACCCATCAAATCCTTTCGCCTTCAAATCACGCTTTTCCACAAGTCCTTAATCTATGAAATTATGCATGGCACCAGTATCAGTGAGTGCAACCATACGATGTCCTCCAAGAACTCCACATACTCTTAGAAAGGGATTATTCTTTTGATTTTTGGATAATTATGCATGTATTCCATTGTCTTCTTTCATCCCTTCAACTTCTTCAAATTCCTCAACCTCTTCACAATCTTCAAAATCAGCTTGTTGGTCTAATTTTTCTCATTCAAAATCAACCTCTAAATACACCTCTAAATGGTGTACTTATCCCTTCTCAAAACACTTATGACTGGGATCCCAATGCTCTTTGCAAGTGAAGCACAATTTATTTCTTTTGAGCTCATCTCTAAGGGCTTCATTCATTTTTTGCATAGGTGGCCTCTATTGATTTGGAAAATTTGATAATAGTCTTTTGTCCTTATTGAAGCAAAAAGGATTTGATGGAATCTTGGTCATTGGAGTTCAAAACTCCATCTTTTGAGCTCTCTTGATGGCCTCTTGCAAGGTTTGTAAGCCAAGTGACTTGACTCAACCTCTTATTGTCTTTGAAAAACCTACAAATAGGAAGATGATTCTCTTCTCGGATACATCGAGAACCATAACACTAAGTCTTTGAAACTCAGTGATGTAGGCATCAATGGTGTTGGTTTATTTCAACTGAGCTAGATCTTTGAAGCTTTGTTCTAGGTCTTGTTTGTCAAATCACTTGATGAGTCTATTGGTGAATTCATCATAAGTGGTGATAAGATTGTGACCTTGTGTCACCAATCCATGGTACAACCACTTGTAGGCTACCCCATCCAAGTGCAATGCAAAATAATTTATAGCTTCCTCCTCTGGCATAGGCCTCAATGCAAAAAAGTTATCTAGCTTATGAACCCAAGCCCTTGCGGTGCACTTTCCACTTTTGTCAAAGTGGGATAGGGAAACTTTGTTCAAACCCTATTGATAATCCCTTTGAACTTTATTTCCTCTAGTGACTTGCCTTCCTTTGTTTCTCTTCTTTTGATTCATGAATTGATTGAAGGTCAAGATCCAATAGACTTGATCATAGAGCATATTATACTCATCATAACAAGACATACTCCAACAGTGAATGTAGCTTCTTCATTTTGCACAGGAGGTGTCTCCTCATAGTGAAAATAGGTTGAATGAGCCTAACAACCAACCCCACCAATGTTTTGGAAACCCCACCATTGTTACAATGGGAGCAATTACTTTGGGAGCTCCTAGCATCAGCATTTGGCCTCTACATATTGTTCAAGTTTTATTCCATCTTATTTATGAGTTGTGTCATCATGTCAAACATTGTGTCAAATCTCCTTTCAATTATGTCTCTTGGGCTATTTGGTGGACAAGCATCCTTGTCCCTTTCTACCATGTTTGGAGTTTCTTCCACAAAACCCTCTCAACCCAACGTTGATTTCAATTTTCTTTCCTCTATTGATATCTCTTTTCTCTATCACTTTTTTATTGCATGCAAGGTTATAAAACACACAGGATGACAGGGAGACCAGATCTAATACCACTATAATGTGCACCCTAGTTTTTTTTAGACACTACTGAAATGAAATGCAACAAATAAGTTCTTCGACACCTTTTTGATCACTCAGTTCCCGATAGAGCAAAGTGAGAGCATACAAGTGCTTCCAACTTAACAATCAAATATTGTTGCAACAAATAACATCCACTTATTCAATGGGCATCCACTTATCCAATGAGCATCCACTCAATCGTGGGAATCACCACTTGCTCATTGGGGGAGTCTAAAAGACTGCATAGGCACATCCACTTATTTAGCAGGAAACCTTTATAATATAACCACTTTTCAATGGGGTGAGAAAATATATAATCAAGGACAAACACTCCCACTAGTGGTGCAACCATCCAATGAGTTACAATGTAACATGCCACTTGTTCTTCCAACCAAGATTTACTATGTTTAACTCCGAAAGTAAAATGATCAAGATACTGATAGCGAAAGCAATAAATTTTTTCCTTACATTCATTCGATAAGATGCACATTTGAAAACATATTTCAAACTTCTATTGCATAATCAAATTACATTTTTTTAATTAAAGAGTTGAATATTCAACTTTACAACTTTTTTATAATATACATACAAGCTTCAAAAAGATTAACTGAGAAACACATGATTGTATACTTGTCTCTTCAATATTCTTGGCTACCAACTGCATGCTAACTGCATGAGGGGAAGCATCAATCAAGCGTCTTTCCTCCAACCACAGACACACTATAGTCCCCCACACATTTACCAAACTGATAAATGGCCCTACCCTTCAATGAAAGGATTGGTATGGTAACCCCAAATAAATTAAGCCTAATTTAAGCAGGTGTTGTGTCCTATATTAACTAGTACTGTCATACTATGGCTACAACCATCAAAATATGACATTCCTACTTAGTAATGCAAACCTAGATCACAGTGAAACTAGAGAGTATAAACATTGGCTATTTACACTACTTTGGCCAAATTTTTCATCGTCACATATTCACCTGCCCTTCTATCTTGATTTGGAAAGACACCAATCTCTATACAAAGGTTATTCCCTTACCCATGGATCAACAAATCCCAAGAATAACCCCACTTAACAAATGCATCATTCTATATACATAGGATATTTCCTTTCCCTTCGATCAGCAAATCTCAAGAATATCCCTACTAACAATTACATTGATCTCTATTCTAGATTATCTCCCTCTTCCATGGATCACATACCCCAAGGTTAACCTATTCCAAGTTTTACTATGACACCTATGTTAAAGTAACACTGGTGTAAGATACGATTTACTATCCTTTCCCATTATACAAGTATCTAATCACACTCAAACTAATAGTTATACCTAAAGTCCCATATAGGCACAAATCTCTATTACTGAGATTAATTTCACATTCAAAATACAATTCACTTACTAGATAGTATATAAATATATGTACTATTATATAATCAAGTAGACAATCAGATTTATAAACAAACAATGCATCCCACCATAACAAACAACACAAAAATACCTTAAAAATAGAAAAGCATAATGAAAGAGAAATCCCTATGCTTGTGATTATAGCTCCAGACGAATCAATGAAATCCCTTGCTTAAGCTTCTTGCAACACACTAGATCACTCCTCCAAGTAGAACAACTCTCCAAAAACAAAATGACAAAACTCTCAAAACAAGTTCAAAAACTCAATAGCAAGAATAAGAAGGGTCTTGTCTGAAAATTGTGTGTATTGGAATGAGGGAGAGCATCTCTTTATAGACAAAAACTCATAGAGAGATCAAGCTACAAACTAGCTAGGGAAATGCCACCACTCCACTTAATTAGAAATCAAATGTAGAGGTGGCAAAAAGCAATTAAAATAAAAGGACACATAAATGGATACTTATTTAATCACAATAAAATAAGACTTTAAAGTATGCAACCTTCTTCATAAAATTGTCACAAAAAACCCACATTTACTAATTATAGAAAAATTAGTTTTCCAAGAAAAAGTCATAAGCACATTTAAAAAATAATGCAAAACTCTTTTAAATCAATAAATTGACTTTTCAACTCCAAATGAGCGCATAAGACAAAGTCAAATAATATCCTATGAATTTGTTTTAAAACCTACTAAGTATTATTTATAGACTTCAAGCCTATGTGCTCTCATAAGCGCTAGGATAGGCTTAGACTTAGGCTATGTTTCCTAACTGTCATAGCCTCCAAATGGCTTACCCACATGTGCATCTATACTGAGTGCTTCATGCGCTATCCCACGATGGTCTCTAGGCTGTGTGCCATGTAAGGCAACGCCAAACGTGATATGTAACCCATATATATATATATATATATATATATATATATATATATATATATATATATATATATATATATATATATATATATATAAAATTCTATTCAATCATATCAAATTAATAATAGAATTCACGTAATTTAATTTCTCCTAAAAACATTATAATTACATAGTTACAATTATGAGAATATAATAATATATTATATTATATACATATATATAATGACTATATATATATATATATATATCATCAACATAAAAATCACATATAACTTATTATTCATTTATTTATCATCATAAAATCTACATAAACATAATGTCATATTAATGTATAACACAATAGAGACAATATCTCTTGTAGGGTCCAAATCGATATCCCCATACCTATGAGCAATACACTCATGAGTGTACATAGGTATGTCTACCTATGTATACTCATGCTCATATTGACTCATATGTATGAAAATATCATGGACTTGCACAAGTTATATCCAAACCACAAAAGACCTTGCCTATGCAACCATAAACTTACCAACATGCAGATTAAATCATAATTCTCACTCGAACATCCAAACATGCAATCAAGATTCACAACATAAATCACTTACTTCTACCCATACTGACTCGACATAACCTAGGTCAAAATAGGGTTGTGTGTGTGTGATTGCTCAATATAGGTTTTACTAAGGTTACCAGACCAAGTCCTTCTCCTGAGTGATACTTCCCCTCCCTTTTGGAGGAGCACATCTATTCTTGCATCCACTTAGATCACCATCATAGTAGTTAGCTAATCAAAATATAACCATTTGCTTCATACATTTTCTATCAATAATCAAATATAATACAAGACATTGCATTGTTCCATTTTTCAACATATTTCAAATCAAGATTTATAATACACATAAATGCAAAGATTTCTTAAACATTCATTATTCAAACAAATTAACCAACCTAGGTAAATAGTAAATGGATAGAAAAACATGGGATGTGACATACTTCCCCCCTTGTGAATCATCATCCCTGATGATTTTTTTGAGTATCAAGTATTAACACCACATAAATAAGTCATAAAAAGTATCATACTACAAAACATATGGATATCAAGAGATTTCATAATTCAAAATAACTTATGGAAACTTTTGCTTCATCTCAACATAATCTTTCCAAGTGACAGAATCTTCTCCATACTGATCCCATTGGATCTTGTACTACATAACCTTTCTATCATGCAAGCAAAGCTTGTAAACTTCAAGCATTTAAGAAACTTGATTAAAACCATTCCTAGGTTCTGTACTTGTAAAACATTCTATTAATATAATAATCATCAGTTAAATATATAAATATATCAAATTTGAATCATTAAGAGCATTGTGCCTCCTAGAAATAGCTATTATTAAAATGATTCTATGATCAATTGATTTGTTAACTTCAAGAATTTTGAAGAGCTCTTTATATCTAGGAGCTGGTTTGGAATACATTCCATACTTAATGAAACTTTTTCTGGGGTTGGACCCTCAAAAGAACTTTTATTCTCTAATAGAGAATTGTCTTAGTATACACTTAGTATCAACGTAACTTTTATATTCCTTAATAGTTCTCCGCCAATCTTTTTTGGTCAGCATGATCTGTTCATCCATTTCTAACAATATTTCTAGACTAATGCTAATCCTATCTTCTAGCTTACTCAGTTTATAGGAGTTCGGCATCTTCTTCTGTCTAATGTTTCAAGCAGAAAGATAGGAATTTTTATAATCAAAACCCACCAGTGGTAGATATTCTTCCCACTTATAATGTTGATCCATACAATATATTCAAACAATTCTTCCAAAACCTGGTTAACTCTCTCAATTTAACCATCTATTCTCAGAATGATAAGTTATACTTACATTAGTTTACCCAAACCTTGTTGTCACGTGTGTATCTCTATACAAAATAATCTTCTCAAGAGCTCCATGTAATCTAAACACTTCCTACACAATTTTGTGAGCTAACACTGTGTTACATTTATTCTTTAACATTCTAAATAACTTGCTGCATCCTTTTCATTTTATTTCAAAAATATAACGGCTTAACATCTGCTAATATCTTAGTGACACCAGGAAGTCAGGAATATGGTGTATTATGAACTTCCTTCCATACCAAATTCCTTAATTGACTAGAATCAAGTACATAAATTCTTCCTTTATTCCTCAATAATCCATTGGGTTCAAAACAAAATCCTTCATACCTTTTATCTTACCATTTACCTGAGAGTGATTGCTTGGTTTGTTCATAGAACTCATCACCCTTGAATTCTTGCAATACTTAATTTTTAAAGCCAATTTGGATAGTTACCAATGAAGATATATTCCTTCCTTGACTTAAAGCACTGGCAACCCTCTTCTTGTTTCCCTTAAGGTTGAAATCTTAGTCCAATATCATTTCTAACCACCTCCTTAGCCTTGCATTTAGATGGGTTGAATAAATAGATTCCTTACACCATGATGGTTTGATTTCAATTCAAAGATTTTTCCAATAGATAATGTCTCCATATATGTAATGCATGAGCAACTATTGCTAACTCCAAATCATACGAAGCATAATTTTTTTGTTCATAAGGTTTTTGCTTCTTGATTTATAGGCTATGACTTGCCTTCCTGCATTAATACTTCACCCAAACCTTCACCTGAGACATCTAGTACTTCCTTCAAACTTCAGAGGTGTAAATTTTTTCATGTCCTAGAATAACTCTTTTGCCATTCTCCTCCTCTGAATCCTTTCCTTGTTCTATTATCCCAACTCTCTCTCTTGTCTCGATCAATATCACTAGGATTTGATCTTGCTGAGTATCCATATTCTCAACTCCTTGTCCTACTTCTTTGCTTCCCCTAAAGTTAATCCTTGTTTTAACCATCTTAACAAGATAGTTCACCTTGTGGCTTTCCATAAAGATTTAAATTCTATGAATGTTACCCAATGTTCTAAAAACATTTAACATTTATAAATAGAATCACTCATTCATGTTCAAAACTTTTTCCCAAGAAGAATTCATATACATAATCTTTTGATAAAATACTTTTCTTTCCTTTATATTGAAAAGGATTTGATTAACTTCTCATCTACATGACTGAGTGGAGTATATCCCTCATATTCTAGTTCATGATTATCCTCGAATGGGTAATAACCCTCAGCTTTATCCTTAGATTCTTAATTTTGGGGAACATATTCCTTCAAATCATCACTTAAAGAAATTACTGTTACTTCTGTCAAAGATGAAACATAAGGATTCCTAAACACCATGGTGAAACTCATCCTATACTCTAAGGACATATCCTTAGAACGTGGTAAACCTTCTGATTTGATTGGAGAGACCAAAAGCATATGGTTAAAGTTGACAGTATCTCTCAGAGTGAAAAGCGGAGTTATAAAAAGCTAAGCTTCTAGTGCTAAAAACTTTACAAAGTTCAGGCTAATGATCCGCCACTTCCACTCTTGGAATATCATCTAGATACCAATTCCCTACAGGGTGCTCTTAATCATCCTTGACTCTCTCACATTCTAGAGAACTTGCTATCACTCTTCATTCTCTTTTAGAAATAAAGAAATTTCACATCGACTAGGAATTTAGTTACTCCTAGATGACCTGATTATGATTTAAAAATAATTTCTTACCTCACAAGGTTTCTAAAATCCATAAAGTTAGGAATATACTAAGTACCTTTTCTACAATTTACTCCCTTATACAATCCATCAAAGGCCCATCCAAGACATGATAGAGGTGAGCATTGCACAAAACAACCAAAAAATATTCTAGTATAGCCACCTCAATAATTTAAATCAATATCAAAGAATAAGCAATTTCATTTTCAACAATAAGTCAAAAGTTTGAGCTCAATAAATCAAATTTTGACCAATTAGTCATAAAATAAATAATCTTCAAATTTTGGTGGCTAGACCATTCTAGAATAAAAGAATAAAACAATGAAAAATTCTTGCAAGTATTTAAAAAGAAATTTTACCAAAAATTCAAGAAGTGTCGAAATCAAGAGATACACTGACAATAAACTACGTGACTGACTGAGTCACTAACAAGGGAGTAGATTGTTGTATTGCACTCGAGTTTTCCAAAAACTTACAATGGTTTAGAGACCATGCTACTAGCACAATAATAAATAAGTCCCTTAAGACTTTCATTATACTCAAAAATCAAAAGATTAAAACACATCCACCCTTACATCATGGAATATCTATCGTTCGTCACCTAGACGATATTGTAAGATGGTGATACAACAACAAGTGCTACGAACTTCAGTTGGAACACATACTTCTTTCATCCATTTACAAAAATATATTCCCTACATCTTGGATTAGTTTAGTTAATCAACTTGTCTAAATATCTTGGTAATGATCACATTCATCGTTGCAATTATACTTTCTATACCACCAAGAGACAAAATACATAGCTCTCAACTTTTGTTCAAAAATGCTTATGAAAATAACTAATAACTTCTCCTTGCAACTGTTACGAATTGTCTTGCAAACTTCATGCAAACTCTTAATAAAAGAATGATACTGATCCCAATCTTTTCATCAAAATATTGCCCAAGAGGATCCTCTTCATTTATGTCCTCAACTACACATTGACACCTTTTTCCAATAGGATTCATGAGTTATTAAGGGAATCTTATTCTCCTCTAATTATGCACGATTCTTTGTATATGGCAATTGGTTTTCATAAATCTTAGAAATCAAAAAGCATTTCCAAGCCCTGTACTATTTTTCCAAGAATTTTATGCCAATACATCACTAGTCCTTTATTGATCCTTTTATCTCTCTTGACTTGTTCCAATCCATCTAGGGTTTAGACAAGAACCCTAATTATCTACGTATCTTTGATACAATTTCTAGAATCTTCAAAACTTAGTTGCTTCTGCACTTGGTTGATTACTTCAGGATCTTCCCATCCCTAAGTTAGTGAGAAATAATAGCAATCTTGAATTCATTAGACACTGCTCTACCTGAGCTCTTAGTCTAATTAGCAATTGACCAAGGTTTTACCTTTCTAGTCCAAATTCTCAGAATCTTTCCATTATGCATCCTCAACAGAGTTAGATTGACTCTTGGATTTCTCAACTCCTCAGTTGGTTCTCTCTTAACCATTGGCTTGGTAAATGTTTGATAATAGTCCTTCTGACAAATTTCTTGGTTAATCTTCTATGCCATTCTCGCATAAAACCAGTTTCACCTTTAGACTATCATAGCATAGTGAGCACATAGGTTCCAGAGCTAAACCTGGTTAGCTCTGATACCACGTGTAACATGCCACTTGTTCTTCCAACCAAGATTTACTATGTTTAACTCCAAAAGTAAAATGATCAAGATACTGATAGCGAAAGCAATAAAATTTTTCCTTAAATTCATTTGATAAGATGCACATTTGAAAACATATTTCAAACTTACACTGCATAATCAAATTACATTTTCTCAATTAAAGAATTGAATATTCAACTTTAAAACTTTTTTATAATATACATATAAGATTCAAAAAGCTTAATTGAGAAACACATGATTGTATACTTGTCTGTTCAATATTCTTGGCTGCCAACTACATGCTAACTGCATGAGGGGAAGCATCACTCAAGCGTCTTTCCTCCAACCACAGACTCACTACAGTTCCTGCACATTTACCAAATGGGTAAACAATCCTACCCTTCGATGAAGGGATTGGTATGGTAACCCCAAATAAATTAATCCTAATTTGAGTAGGTGTTGTGTCCTACATTAACTAGTACTATCATACTATGGCTACAACTATCAAAATATGATAGTGAAACTTGGATCATAGTGAAACTAGACAGTGTAAACATTGGCTATTTACACTACTTTGGCCAAAGTTCTCATCGTCACATATTCACCCACCCTTATATCTCGATTGGGAAAGACAAAAATCTTTATACAAAGGTTATTCCCTTAGCCATGGATCAACAAATCCCAAAAATAACCCCACTTAACAAATGCATCATTCTCTATACATAAGATATTCCCTTTCCCTTGGATCAGCAAATCCCAGGAATAACCCCACTTAACAAATGCATCATTCTCTATACATAGGATATTCCCTTTCCCTTGGATCAGCAAATCCCAAGAATATCCCTACTAACAATTACTTTGATCTATATTCTAGGTTATCTCCCTCTTCCATAGATCACATATCCCAAGGTTAACCTATTCCAAGTTTTACTATGACACCTATGTTGAAGTAACACTGGTGCAAGATACGGTTTACTATCCTTTCCCATTATACAAGTATCTAATCATACTCAAACTAATAATTATACATAAAGTCCAATATAGGCACAAATCTCTATTACTGAGATTAATTTCACATTCACAATACAATTCACTTACTAGATATATATAAATATATATACTATTATATAATCAAATAGACAATCACATTGATAAACAAACAATGCATCCCACCATGAAAAACAACACAAAAATGTCTTAAAAATAGAAAAGCATAATGAAAGAGAAATCCTCATGCCTGCGATTATAGCTCCAAACGAATCAACAAAATCCCTTGCTTAAGCTTCTTCCAACACACTAGATCACTCCTCCAAGTAGAACAACTCTCCAAAAAAAATGACAAAACTCTTAAAACTAGTTCAAAAACTCAATAGCAAGAATAAGAAGGCTCTTCGTTGAAACTTGTGTGTATTGGAATGAGGGAGAGAACCTCTTTATATACAAAAACTTATAGAGAGATTAAGCTACAAACTAGCTAGGAAAATGGCACCGCTCCACTTAATTAGAAACTGAATTTAGAGGTGGCAAAAAGAAATTAAAATAAAATGACACATAAGTGGACACTTATTCAATCACAATAAAATAAGACTTCTAAAGTATGCAACCTTCTTCATAAAATTGCCATAAAAAACCCACATTTCCTAATTCATAGAAAAATTGGATTTCCAAGAAAAAGTCATAAGCACGTTTGAAAAATAATGCAAAACTCTTTTAAATCAATAAACTAACTTTTCAACTCCAAATGAGCGCATAAGACAAAGTCAAATATTATCCTATGAATTTGTTTTAAAACCTACTAAGTATTATTTATAGACTTCAAGCTTATGCACTCTCATAAGCACTAGATAGTCTTAGACTTAGGCTATGTTTCATAATTGCCATAGCCGCCAAACGGCTTACCCACATGTGCCACTATGTTGAGCACTTCATGCGTTGTCCCACGATGGTCTCTAGGCTGTGTGCCATGTAAGGCAGCACCAAACATGCTATGTAACCCATATATATATATATATTCAATCATATCAAATTAATAATAGAATTCACGTAATTTAATTTCTCCCAAAAATGTTATAATTACATAGTTACAATTATGAGAATATATATATCATCAACATAAAAATCACATATAACTTATTATTCATTCATTTATCATCATAAAATATACATAAACGTAATGTCATAAAAATGCATAAACATAATAGAGACGATAACTCTTGTAGGGTCCAAATCGATATCCCCATACCAATGAGCAATATGCTCATAAGTGTACGTAGGTATGTCTACCTACGTAGACTCATGCTCATATCGACTCATATGTATGAACATATCGTGGACTTGCATGAGTTATATCCAAACCACAAAAAGACCTTGCCTATGCAACCATAAACTTAGCGACATGTAGGTTAAATCACAATTCTAACTCAAACATCCAAACATGCAATCAAGATTCATAACATAGATCCCTTACCGCTACCCATACTGACTCGACATAACCTAGGTCAAAATAGGGTTGTGTGTGTGATTGCTCAATATAGGTTTTACTAAGGTTACCAGACCAAGTCCTCCTGAGTGATACTTCCCCTCCCTTTCGGAGGAGCACATCTGTTCCTGCATCCACTTAGATCGTCATCACAGTAGTTAGCTAATCAAAATATAACTATTTGCTTCATACATTTTCTATCAATAATCAAATATAATACAAGACATTGCATTATTCCATTTTTTGACATATTTCAAATCAAGATTTATAATACACATAAATGCAAAGATTTCTTAAACATTCATTATTCAAACAAATTAACCAACCTAGGTAAATAGTAAATGGATAGAAACACATGGGGTGTGATATACAAACACTAAAAATATTGCAACTACAAATGAAGATTACAAATAATCATTAGCTGCAATAATGAACTTATTATTCCTAATCCAATTGAACATCATTGATGCAAGCAAAGATTAAGTCAAAATAATGTGTTGAAGATATAAGTAATTTCACTGCTCACTAGAATTTTTCTTTGAAACCAACTGACATCATAATGTTTACTATTAAAGACCTTGCAAATAGCAAATAGACCTATGTATATTGTTGTTACACTGAAACCAAATCTGAAATCAGTTTGAAACTTCACTATCAGTACCACAGAAACATATAAACTACTGCTACAATACTCCAAGATGTCACAACTTGTCATATCATTGGAATGCTTCACCAAACACACTCCAAACCATTCCCAACTACCTCTAACTAATAGGAAACACAAACACAAGATCAGAAATAATGATCAAAACTATACCGCATGCTGGTACATCAAGTACAATAGGTTAAATACCCCCCAAACATGATCATATCACAACTAATCCTGAAAACCTCACATACAAAATACCCTAGACCTCTTTAGCTCCCCTTGGAGCACCCCCATTCCAAGTGTTTTGGTCAACAAATGTGAGACACTTAGCATTGTCAAAACCTCACACCCTCCTAAACTGGTACAGCATACTAGATATCATTAAAATTTGTATCTGTGCATTGTCAAAATCCTCTCCCACAGATCTAAGAAACCCCCCTCCACCCCTCCCAAGTCTCTTGGTGCCCCCTGATTTAGGGTTTTTTTCTATGTGAATGTTTGGTTATTCCATTCTTTTTGTTGTTGCTTTTGAACTCATTTATTTTCTTTCTTTCTTTTTTGGTCATGTTTCTTGAGTTTTTAGTTTTCAGATTAATTGCTTCGACTTATTGTTAGGTTTCCTTTGTGTTTGCTTGGATTTCTTGTCTTTTTCATGTTGTTGTCATTGGTGTTCTCTTTCCTTTTGTTCTTGGTAGTCTATTCGCTTATGCATATTTGTCCTTCATTTTTTATATTTCTCTTTATACTCTCTTTTTTGTTTTCTTGCATGTTCGTTTTTCATTTGGTGCTTGTTTAGATTGTCTACACACCATATAGATATATACACATACATATACATATATAGTTGTGTATACATATATATGGATGGTTGTATGTATATATATAGATACAACCATCCATATTAATGTATACACTCCTACAAATACACACACACACACACACATACAATCATCCATGATATATATGTATACACACCTATATATATATATAGTCGTGTATACATATATATGGATATTAATGTATACACACCTACAAATACACACACACACATACAATCATCCATATATATGTATACACACCTATATAATATTAAACTATGTAAATAATTTCTATCCAGGTGCTGGCTTTGATCGTGAGCCTCTGCAACAGCTACTCACAAAGAAGAAACCTCAATAGTTGCAAAAACATACAAATGAAGTAAGATTGATCCAGCAAAAGGTACAATCCTTACCTGTTCTTAATATTCCTACAACTAATGAATTTATTCTCTATACAGATACATTTGACTATGCTTGGGGAGGACATTTATGTTTTGTCAAAGATGGTGTTGAATTTATTGTTGAATATGCAAGTGGAGTCTTCCCTCAAGATGTTTGAAAATGGATTTCTTCTGACAAAGAAATCTATAGTGTCATTAAGACCCTGAAGAAGTTTTCCCTCAAACTTATGCATCTCAAACATTTCATTATCAGAACAAATTGTATTTGGTTGCTTACATTTAAAGAAAAAGACCATGGTAGGAAAGATGGTTGTGGTAAATATCTTCGCTGAAAAGAATGATTAGTATAATTATGAAGCCCAACATATTGTTAGATTTAGGGCAGACAACTGAGAGGGGGGGGTGAATCAGTTGTACAAAACTTTCTTCCAATTTAAACACTCAACTCCACATTGTTATTCAACAGCATAATAGTAAATCAATCATGGAAACACAATGCAACAAATCAAGAGAAGAAACACATTAACACATGAGACACCAAGATTTTGACGTGGAAAGCCCGGTTAAGGGAAAAAAACCACGAGGTGATTAACCCAAGATTGTATTCTCTGTTAGAAAAAATAGAAAGAACAAAATAGCACATGCCAATTAGGGCTCACTGCTCGAGCACACTGCTCACAAGAGGCTCATTGCCTACAAGAGACACACTGTCTACAAAGAAATAAGTATCACCTACTTGAACAAAAAAATAGCATCTTCACCATACTTGAATCAGTTTCATTTAAGCCCAATACTTATGCTCTGTCTTTTTCTCTCCTCCTAGCTACCACACACTCATCTCCACAAGGACACCTTTGAAATGACCGCAATCCCTTATTTATACAAGACATCAACTTAGGAATGAGCATCTAAGTTGGCAAACATCAACAAGAACATCCGCAGGATGTGTAACTCATCCGGTCGGCCAATCTCAGGAAGAACACTATCATCTGGAAGTTATTCTTCAATTGTGATCTCCAACTTCAATGCGGACCAACACAAACTGGACACAATCCAAAGACCTCCACAAGCTTGCCTGAATCACCAAAAACATCCACACTTCATCTTCTTACTGAAATCCTTCTCTCCTTCATCTGGAACCTTAAGAGCACAGTCTGTCATTACTGTCACAAAGGAATAGATGCTTGCGGACCTTCAAATCACGAACCAATCGAGTTGAAACTTCACAAAGACTTCCTCAACACTCCCTCAAATCCACAGAACAGGATAATGCATTTTCGGATCTCACCGGACCTGTCTGTATCACTCTGTCACCTCTAAACACCTACCGGAACCGATTTTACTTGAACGGCCACAACTTCTTCAGACCTTCATGCGGACCTCTAAAATCTCGTCTGCACCACCTTGAGACACATATCTACAAACCCTTTAAACCGCATCCTCTGATCCTCATCCTATCTTAGACTTTTATCTTACTGTCATCACTGTCCCTGATTGAGACTAATTTTCTCAATATCCTTAGCACACAGCTCATCCAATCCTTATCATTAATGCAACATATGTATGTTGACATCAATGACAACACTAGTTAGGCCCATACTTGCAACACATTTCTAGAAAAGACTATAGTAGCAGATACTCTTAGTAGACCTTCTCTCCCTAGAGTTTTCATGCAGAATCCTGCATAATCTTCAAGTGTTCCAGGATTTATTAAGGATAAAACTTATGATGTTCACTTCAGAAAAATGAATTGTATAGTTCAAAGAAATATCCTTAGTAAAGGTATTAATAATCATTATTTAGAAAATACAATTTCAACTGCAGATACTCTAGAACACACTGGTTGCATATCTGCTCCAGATATATATGAAGAAGGTTATTGTCAGTTTGAAATTCTTTGGATAAATTCTAATCATATGTACTATCTGTTGCTCAATCTTGTAAGGAGACCATTCTTCACTTGGTCAATCCCCTGCTCAGCCCCCATAACCAAACAAATTGAAGACTTCTTCAAATATGTCAGAGCTTCAGTTGTCAATCCAGATGAACTAGTAAGCCAAGATTTGGTCATCAAAATTGTTATTCGCATGAAGCTAAGATGGCAGTCATACTTCTCTCCTACTGTACATTTTGATAATGACCAACAAGATTGGAACATTCGCCATCAATTCCAATTTTATGCTCAATGGAGACCCGTTGTATGGCAAGACATCTATGATTATGGATTTGACAACCCTGTTGAATCATCCTCCCCAGGGTCGAGTTCATGTGGTAGTTGGGATGTGGCTAGTTTTCATATCAGTGATGGAACAGGAAGATAAGATTCCCTGACAAAGTAAAGTTGTAAGGACTGTCACTGTCGGCCAATTGGCACGATATACCTCCTTTTCTATCCACCGGTTTACCCGGTATTGTCGGTTGGATTCCTTCTTACCTCCTATCCCGGTCGAAAATTTGCTATAAATAAGCCTATGCGGAAACATTGTGGGTATCGAGTCTTAGAACTTTGAGCCTTAGAGAGTCTTAGATTTGCAAAGCTTGAGTATGCTCTATCTCTACACTTAGTGCGATCTGAGATATGAGAAAAATTCTTGCATGTAGGGTTGTTCTTTTGTATGTAATCTGAAGTATTTATCCAATAATATCAAAAGCCGTAACCATTCGGCCGCCAGCCTTCGTCGATGTTCTGTAATTCTGACGTTGTTTTATAATTCTGACTGTTCTATAATTCTATGGTATCAAATCTAGAGAATCCAATCTCCTATTTCTAGTAAGGAATTTGAAAAGTTATTTAAGAAGCGAAGAGCCTATCTTTGTAGGGTTGCACTTCGGTGTTGGGATTTGAGAGTTATACCCGTTCTTTGGTTGTGTAAGGGTTTTATTTCTCTCCTATAAAACCCCTATAAGTTACCTTAGATTCATCCAGCTTCTCTTTCTCGAAAGAAATGGTAGAATTTCAAGGATTTTCTCACCCTCATATTGGTGTTGAAAGAATCAATGAAGCATGTGTCGAAGGAACCTTTGAGCTTCCTCCTGTGCAACCGACGGAAGGTGATCTGAATATAGAAGTTCTTGATATAGATACTTCAAAAGATATTATTGAAGGACAAGTAAGTAACTATAGACCTCCTCTTCTGAAAGCTGATTCAGTGTATAAGAAGAGTGCTTTGCGTCCAAGTCTACTAAAAATGTGATATTTAAGTCTACTTACAAGCCTTTTTTTTTTTGTCCCCTCAAAATTCACTGTTAAAGACTTGTTTAGTAGATGACTCCCATTTGCATTGGGATCGAACAAGTTTCAGTATCAAAACCTTCATGGACCATCAAAACCCTAAAGCAAAAATTAGAGGTCCCCATTTGTAATGGGGCAAGTTGTGATTAGGTTACAACACAAGGTACTATCTTCATGT
Source organism: Cunninghamia lanceolata (assembly GCA_027924645.1). Classification (NCBI taxonomy): domain Eukaryota; kingdom Viridiplantae; phylum Streptophyta; class Pinopsida; order Cupressales; family Cupressaceae; genus Cunninghamia; species Cunninghamia lanceolata. Next base: position 1,730,827 of record BSBN01000749.1, on the reverse strand, counting down.
CAATTATTGAGGAAAGGGGACATTACACAAGGAAAGAGAAAAAAACAAAATACTATAACTCCTTAAATATTTATTTCTAATAAACATCTACTGCATCCAAATATTACAAGTCCGTAAAAACAAAACATATTTTGGATGTATGCCAGAGCATACAAGTCAAACAATTATAAATAAAGTCATAAGCGTAAGTGGAGGTCACTCCAGATATGACAATCTTCTACAAATGATTATTCTCTCTATAAGATGACGTATATTTAAATTTTTTATTCTTGATTTGTCTCCAGAAGTATAATAGTTAGATTATAAAAGTCTTCTGATAGAAATGTCTCCTGTTCAGTTACTTTGTGAAAACATAACGGTTGATGGCATTCTCAGATGTCCAAATTCAATCAACAATAGTCATACCTTTGAATTCATTTTGTTTGTGGCAGCCAGGTAGACCTCCAGATATGACCATTTCTGGATCAGATGGCAAAAATGAGAACCTTGTCGCCAAAGAGTTGGATTCAGTTTAAAACTCCCTTATTTTTAATTATAACCATAATAAATATAGTATTAAGAATAGTCTCGCAATTAAGTACGGATAGATTTTAAGAACAAATTGTTTCATTAAAGATGTTACATAATATACTGATATAAGGAATTTCGAATGTACTTATTAACTGCTACTAGAATATTGAGACAATCGTCAAAACACATAAGAATGTACTTATTAATTGCTATTAGAATATTGCGATAGTCGTCAAACACATAAGAAAGTATTCTTCATTTGATTGTTACTGTATTCTACATAATCATGTCTGTAAAATCTGATTAATCCTCTCTCTATGTTGTAGATAACAATGGTTTGGCAAAATGAGTATGCCAATATGACATTCAAGGGTGTAGATCAAAACAATTATTAGAATGATCTTGAGGTCAACAATAGGAATAAATGTAGACATTATTAGACTTGGGACATATTACTTTTGGTTGACCAATAGTTGGAACACTCAACATAACATTTATTTATTTGTCCCCCTGATACAAATTTTATGGTTTTAGAAAATTCTAGGATGTAAGACCCAAACAAAACTTTTACAACCAAGACCACATTTTCTCACTATGGGTTTTGATGAAGTAACAAATGTTGACTCAATAGATTTCTTCTTTTGTGACTTTGGTTAATGTCATTTTCGGACCACAGACTTCGACACAACATTTTGCGCCTCTAACATAAGAGGAAACACAACACCTTTCTTCAAAAGTATTTTTGTTTTACCTGCTTGTTGTTTTACCTTTCTATTGTACTTTAGCATTGGGTGTTTGATTTTGAAACTTATCTATCTCTTGCCGTAGCAAAATATATTGAGAACAAAACTGCATAAAGGTAGGCTGAAATGGCCTCAAACACTCAACCAAAGATAAAATACCATCTTCATATAAAGTAGATACCATGATACAAAATGTAAAAACAACTCAAAGCAAAATTCCCAATGCTAGGTGGGCTCAACCAATAATACTAGTAAAAAAACAAGAGCCATAGACCTTGAGCACACATAATCACTTTTTTTTATAATCGCAAATCAACATCTTATGTCTTCTTGTCATAAAAATAGAGAATATCAATGGCTGCAAAAACATACTTCACAAATCTGATTAACCTTGCAAGTAATAAAACAATGTACCATTCCACAAATATGCAGAGTGGAGCATGCAACCTTGTATCATGGCCACCGTAGATCACATCGCTTTTCTTTCTTATTCACAGCCATGGTTCTTCAATCCCAGGCACAAGACTCTTCAATCACAAGCACAAAACTAATGTTGTTCTGAAACCACTGTTAGGCCCGGAACTAAATTAAAGGGCAGAATAGAATAGATTAATTGTGGTATTTGGAAGAACAATATAACTGCTCCACCTATTTAAATGGTCACAAAATTAAAAATAGAGAATATCAATGGCTGCAAATACATACTTCACTAGTCTGATTAACCTTGCAAGTAATAAAACAATGTACCATTCCACAAATATGCAGCATGGAGCATGCAACCTTGTATCATGGCCACCGGAGATCACATCGCTTTTCTTTCTTATTCATAGCCATGGGTCTTCAATCACAGGCACAAGACTCTTCAATCACAAGCACAAAACTAATGTTGTTCTGAAACCACTAAAAAATGAAAGGGCAGAATAGAATAGATTAATTCAGGTTTTTGGTTATTTTTGTTTTATAGGCAGAAGAACAGTTTAACTGCTCCAACTATTTAAATTAAAAAATAAATTACAAATATGTTGACCTTAACACTCTAGACATACCCAAGGAAAAAGGAGAGTGAACAAATTATTTATAGCTTTATAATCATTATCATGCTATTGCTGGGCATTTCTTGCTATCTGTTGAGACACGCCAAACAAAATAAATTGCAACCCCACCAGCAAGGGAAATTGGCAAATTTTATTTTGTATCGGGCAAATTTGCTTCCCGTCAAAGCTGTTAAAACTATGCTCTGTTCCCATCCTGAGAATTTCATGCATGACCAAATATGTTAAAGTGAATTCTATTGTAGTTTTAGCAAATCACCTACAAACATTTCTTCCACTCTTCAACCCTTTTTCCTCTTGACTCTGAATCAAGAATCCCTCTTAGCAAGATTGATCTTGCAACCAACTAACCACGAGTGTTTATCCAATTAAATTTTGGAATTAGAAGGAATAACCTGAATAATATTTTGGAATTTAAGATAATTTTGAGGGATAAGAAATCACCTGCAAACATCAAACATCAAGTCTTTTCCTATCAACTCTACTTCAAGAATCTAAAAGAATAACAGCAGCTGCATATTTCATGGATTTAACAAACATTGATTACAATATATAGTTGGACACTTGAGGGATAAGAAATCACCTGCAAACATCAAACATTAAGTCTTTTCCTATCAACTCTACTTCAAGAATCTAAAAGAATAACAGCAGCTGCATATTTCATGGATTTAACAAACATTGATTACAATATATAGTTGGACACAAGCTCAACATCTTACAAATATGCTAACTAACGTGAAAGCTAACTGAGATATATTGACACCTCACTCAAATTAATTGACACAACTACAATTCTTGTTGACAGCACAAAATAAACTGTCAGCACTTACATTCATTCAGTTATTCATTACTCTTAACACGCCCTAATGAAAAATTGAAAATATCTCCAACCATCCTTGCTAAACTGTCACATGAGCACACCACTGCTCTTTTGAAATCACAAGCACTTCTCCTCCTCCAACACCACAAATGGAAGCATGTCGAGGAACCCATATTTCCTCTGACAACCTTTTCTAAATGTACTTTGATGATCCCAAACATCTAACAATATCAACGAATGCTATGTCACTCAACAATTAACTCAATCTGTAACATTCTTAATTTCTCACGCTAACAATGCCAGCCTTCTCTTTCTCACTTTTACTTTGCTTAAAATTTTGGCCCGTTGTGACCAGTCAAATAGCACACCACCCTCATGGCGATGGTACTGAACACGCTTTCCCGGCTGGAACTACAACAAAATCCTCTTGCCGGGCGCCTCACTGTACCCGGTCACAGGCACGATGTTCGTAATATGAGCCCGCAACAAGGCTCATGCCTCCTTCAGAGCTTCCACCAACTGTGGCCTTCGTGCAGAAAACACAGGATCTGCCTTCACAGCCATTGGAACTCCATTCTGCTTTCCATTTTCTTCCTGAGCCATTCTCCTCTCTATCTGCAGAGGTTCACCCAAGCCTGATACTGCCTCCCTCAACAACTCATTGACTGAATGTCACGAAACGTCGAAAGAAGGATATATACTGATAATCCACACTCAGAAGGCCAAGTATGCAACTCAGAAGATCATGTGAATTGTGCAGTCAAATATCATGGCTGAAGCAAAATGCATCAGCTTTGATTTGATAGTGAAACAACAGGGACAGGCAGCAAAAGAAAATTGCAGCAACAACAAGAACGGGCAGAGGAGCAACTTGCTGCTCTGATGCCATAAAAGAATAACAGCAGTTGCATATCTCATTGACTTAACATACATTATAATATATAGACTTATAGTTAAATACAAACTCAACAACTTCCTACGAATATGCTATAACTATCATAACAACTATCTGAAATTTATTGACACCTAATTAAAATTAACTGACATTATTACAATTCTTATTGATAACACAAAAGTAAACTGCCAACACTCACAGAATCCCTCCTAACAGGATTAATCTTTCAACCACCTTGCGACAAGTTATACTTTCCAATGAAACAGAATAACCACAAAAAAAATATTGTTGAGTTTAAGCTTAGAAAAGTGTTCAGTGCTTGAAAATTTGGATTTGGGGATGGAACATATGCTAACAAATAATCACCTTAAGCGCATATGATAGCAGGAAATGGGATATCGAGACGAGGAAGGTTGTGGGAAAGACATTAGAATCCATTGGGGTCATTCCTGAATCCTCACTCAGCCCAACTCTACAGATCTTGCCATGCCCTGCGTTACTTGTTAACATTAATATATAAATTTAAATTGATGATTTCCCTAAGTTCAATCTTGGCCTCAGGTCTCTCACATGCTGGTCTAGCAGATCAAAAGGTGATTTGGGTAACACGCGCCTACGGTAATTATCTATTTTGTAGCATCATCACCAGATCTATTTTAGCAACCATGAAATCTACCTCCCACAAATTTAGCTATACACCAAAATATCCTCACATACTCATCCTTACTCCACTTCCCATTCTTTGAGAGTGATTAATAAGGATATCCTAAAACTTAAAGTTGTGGACTCTAATAGAATTCAGAAGCCCTTTCTCGGCCAAATACTCCATGACCTATAAAAACCCCTACAGGCCCAAACAATTAATCTGCATACCCTCCACCCTAAATCATTGCGGCAAATTGTTTCAAAAAAGGATAAATGATTTCTAATATCAAATATCAATTATCTCAGTTATAACCCAAAATTAGCAGAGAAAAACAAAATTGAAATGCTTTACCTTCAGCATTACACAATCTTATTTCTTCTGAGAAAAAATTACGCAATCCAACATTTTCTAGACGACGCCAATTAATAATTTGTTGTAAAATAAAAAACAGGGCTTTTTGTCTGTTTCTTTATTCAACCCATGGGAACTTCATTATTCCTATCACATACTCGGCACAGGTTTAAATCCACAGGCTCTCACAAATTAACTGATTTACAAGTCAATGGATCCATTGCTTATTTTGAAGCATTTTAACTTTTATGTTAAGCCAATCCAAAGCAAAACTCATACAATAATAATGGACAGAACATTCGCATATTGATTGGAACATCACAGACTTTGGCCTCGCCTAAACATTGCTTTGCAGTAAGTTAAAAAGGCAGCAACTACATAATAATAATAATAACAATCACCGAGGAATTCTAGGCAGAGCATGGGAAAAAGTGCGGAAACAACTGTATTATCTTGAGAATAAGGGAAATATTGTTCCAGTGGTCAAGATAAATATTAATGAATGAGAGAAACAGAAAAGAATCAAAGATGTCTATAACTGTTAAATCGTGGTAAGGTTGGAAGAGTCCCTAAGCCAGAACTACTAAGAGTTTTGCTTCGCCGGAAACCACAAGGCCCTAATGCTCGGCATTGACAATCTTGATCTTTTCAACCACCTCAGAAAAAAGAAAAGAAATAGAAAGGCAAGATGAAAAAAAAAGCTGTAAGAAGCCATTACAAAAGCTACATGTACTGAGTCACCTTGGGTTTCTCTACACATGTTGGAGACGTTTCAGACGGCTATGAAGATGCTGAACACATATCTGCAGCCATCTATCCCTGCAATTTCAAAGGTTAAGACAAATAAATGCATTTAAATCTCTATTTTTTCTTATTCCGACCGACCCAGGAAAATTCTTCTGAACAAATTAAAAAATTTCAAAACAAAAATTATATGCCCTAGAAAATCTACGGATTTTTTTTATTTTGTCTACTGCAGAGTCTCCCACTAAAAATAATAACATACAATGAAATGAAAGATGTAGCCTCTGCAGGAAATAAAAAGTGAATATCCATATTTGACGCATTTTGACAACATCGAGTCATTCTATTCTGGAATAAATAAACGAACGAATGGACACTGTCGATCAAAAGAAAATTCTAGTAAAACAATTGATTATATCTTTCAATTCCCTGAATCGACAGGAGATTCAAACAGAATTCTTGTAAAGTTAAGATACAGAAACATTCTCAGCATAAAGATGCAATAATCTTGTTTACACACCCTTCCAACTGGAAAAATACCCAGAAAGATATTTGTAGAGACGAGCTCAACAAACCCTCCGTTTATACTGACTTAATTTCTGTGTTTCCATTAACCACACAACCATTTTACTAGTCACAGATAAAACGATCTGTCAACATCACAGTTGAGGTATTTCACTTCCTTCAAAATTATTCAATGATAAGAGAATTTTGGCTTCTGGAGATGCCCTCGGAAGATTAAACAGCGTGTTGAAAAATTCCAGAGCACCATCGAATCCTTGCTGCCGGGAAACTATTAAGGTTTTCATTGCAGGAGCGCGTTGAAGAAGATAGGTAAGCAGAGGCATAGCGTCATTAAGTGAGGCTACATTAAGATGAACTTGCTCTAGATTTTCCAGCGATAAAGAAGGCCCTGATATGTGTTGCATTGCACCCTAACACCAAACGAAAATTATCAATACTTCGGAGAGATTCAGCTGGTAAGAGATGAAGAAAATGAATGTCAATATATTAGAAATGCAGTCCCTTCTTGTCAACGAATTTGCCGACTCTCAAATTTAAAAATTGAAATCTCAATCAGCATATTTAAAACCCTGACAAATATTAGATACAAGCAATCAACAAATGGAACATAGTCCAATATCATCTAAAAGCATGTCTTAAGATGTCATTATGTAAACTATTTGTCATATTCTTGTAGAAAATCGAAATCCTAAGAAAACCCAAGTATAGAAATACAAATTTTGCACTTCAGTAAAAAATCAACTTACCCGTACAGTATACTTAGCGTTGTCGATGCAAATCTGCTTTAAATCCGGAAATTCGTGTAGAAAGCTCTCATCGCTCTCGTAAATTCCACTTAAAAATGTCATTTTCGTCAGTGATTTTAGGGTTGTAAATGGCTTTAGTCGTGAAACCCTAGCCACAGTTGTCGACAAATGTAAACATGTTGGCAACTCAAATTCCATCTTTTCAACATGATACTGGACTTTTATTGTAAGGCTCACCAATCGCGGGCAATTTGCTGTTATTTCTTTGATTTCAGAGGATGATGATGGATGTGGAAAATCAAGATTGAGAATCATAAGATTGTCGCAGCATATTTTTAATCTCTCAAGTCCATTGCAATTACAAACGCTTAAGACTTCCAGAACTGGACATAATTGCAGCATTAGCTCAAAGGTCTTTTCGCCAGTCAGCTGAACATTATGAAAATAGAGTGTTGTGAGGCAGGCAAACCCACCAAAGGAGCCAGGCATGTCTGTGAGACATAAGTTCGTGAGAGCCAAATATCTCAGCTTGCGGCAAGAAAAAACAGATGTCGGAACCTCATCCATTCTAAGAAGTGGAAAGCTCGCTTGTATACTCATCTCTGTCACTTCTTTCACAGCAGCATGGTGAATCCACTCATTAACCTTGCCACTGTGAAAGAGGGAGTGGATGACGTTGTGTAATTGGAAAAACTCAAGCGTAGCAGAATGGAGATTAAGTATACTGTCAATTATATTTGGGATTTCAAGTAGGTTGTATGATGAATAAAACAAATCCACTGAAAAACTTAGGTTGGGCAAGAGCCTCCAAAGGCATTTCCATCTCTTAGAGAGCACAGAACAACGAATTGCCTGCTTCAAAGGAACTTTACCCAGAATCAGGCACAGTAAGCAATCTGGTAAATCGTTCAATCCATTGCTTCTTGGAGCCATTCCCTGCGTCCAGTAAGCGATGGCCTGTTTGGTCCTAAGGTTATCTTACGAGGCTTTTCTTCAATAGAGGAAAAGCATTAAGATGGTGCGTGAATGAATTTCGCCATTTACGAGTGTTCATAAATGCTAATCTGGGTAAAGCTTGAAAAGTTAACTCGGGTTAGAAGAGCAACGATTACGATACAAGTTACAACCCGGTTTGAACAGACAGCAGGTCGCATCAGACGATTTGAAAATAGCAATTATTTTATTGCACTGTCGTTCACTTCTGACTGATTCACCGTCCTTCGGCACGCTGCCGGTGCCGGCTCAACTTATATTCTTGAGGGAATAAATCACTCCTAGGGGAGAGGACCCACTAGTGGTGCACCCTAACTTTATGCCTCTCAAAATCATACTTGGCAATTTCGAATCACTCCAAAATTTTTACAGAAGTTTATTTGGCAATGCCCCTACTTATAACTAAGGGTTTTGGGCCACATCATCAAATATGATGCCATATCAGCTTGTTTTTTGTTGAGGTGTCAAATAGTTCCCCAAAAAAAAGTGTGGACCAATAGGTGTGCATTAAGACCTCCTTTGATAGTGCACTGATGTGACATCACATGATTGGTTGTTTTTTAAATCTAAAGGGCACATTTCATTCAATTATTAGTATTTATTATAACACTAACAACCTTAAACTCACAACTACTAGTACTAAACTTTAAAAATATTGGGCCTTAAATGTACATATACTAGTACTAAACTTTAAAAATATTGGACCTTAAATGCAGATATATTATATTAGCGATTGGAACTATCCCACCTATTCGGTCTTTTCTCCTATTGTTTATTTAGGCATGAAGCTAGGGTGCACCACTCCTAACTTCACGCCTCTTAAAATCAGACGTGGCAATTTCGAATCACTCCAAAATTTTAACAGTAGTTTATTTGGCAACGCCCTTGCTTATAACTAAGGTTTCAAGGCCACATCATCAAATATGATGCCACATCAGCATGCTTTTTGTTGAGGTGTCAAATAGTTCCCCCCAAAAAAAGGTGGACCAATAGATGCAAAAATGTATAACACAGTTTAAACCAGAAGCTTGATTACACATTATTAAGGACTATAGAAATTTGATGTGTTTAAGTCATGTTTTGTTGGTGCGCTGATGTAACATCACATGATGGGTTGCTTTTTAAAGTTAAAGAGCACATTTCATTCAATTATTAGTGCTTATAATAACACTAACAACCTTAAAGTCACATCTACTAATACTAAACTTTAAAAATATTGGGCCTTAAATTCACATACACTAGTACTAAACTTAAAAAATATTGGGCCTTAAATGTGTTGGATGTGAAGTCCGACTCTTCAATTCATATTCCATGTTTGTCTCTTCACCTTCTCTTGAAGAAAATTGTATATATATATGAGGGAAAGATCATATGTATGATGCTGCAAATAATAAGAAGATTATTGCCCTGCTTTCCTGTGGACATAGCCACATTAGCGAACCAGGTTAAATATCTGTCTCTGTGTTCTACTTTGTGTGTTGTTTATTTATCTAATTTTTAACAATTGGTATCAGAGCTCGGGTAAGGAGCTGGTTGAGAAATTCGTGACGAATTTCGAAGAAATGGAAGAAGCGGACAAGTGGAGAATAGAGAAGTTTTCGGGGCAGAATTTTGGGCTTTGGAAGCTGCAAATTCGTGCCGTGCTAATTCAAAAAGACTTAGCTATCACGCTGAAAGGAAAAACAGCAAAACCAGAAAATATGACAGATGACGAATGGGATGTGTTGGATCAAAAAGCAGCCTCTACAATTATCCTCTCGATGTCCAGCAACGTCTTATTTAATGTTGCAACAGAAACTTCGGCAAAGCAAATTTGGGACAAGCTTTGCGACATGTATGAAACGGCATCCGCAACCAATAGGGTCTTCTTGCTAAAGAAGTTGTTCAACCTGAAAATGAAAGAGGGAAAAACATTTTCAAATCACTTGAACGAATTCAACATTGCAATCAGCCAACTAGTTTCTGTAGAAATCAATTTTGATGATGAAATGAGGGCTATGCTACTTCTGTGCTCGCTTCCCGACAGCTAGGATAATGTCGTGATGACGATCAGCAATTCAGCACCTGGGAGAAGAGGATCCGAAAACAAGGAAAAGAAAGCATTGTTAAGATTTGACGATGTTGCTGCCACCCTCCTCAACGAAGACATGAGAAGATGACAAAATAAAATATCCGGTGAAGCCTTGGTTCTAGGCAATAGGGGAAGAACCCAAGATCGAGGAAAACAAAACAGGAGAAGATCTAAATCAGCGAAGAGATCAAAGTCAAGAGGACGGAAAGAAGGTTGCTGGTTTTGCAGAAAAGATAGACATGTCAAAAAGGATTGTTGGTGTTACAAGAAAGCTCAAAAACAACTGAAAGAAAATGAGATTAACACAACTCTTGAAGATGATGGAGGAGCTCTTGTCTTGGCAGCAAGTGAAGCTGAAGCCGACTCATGGATTTTAGACTCCGGTGCCTCCTTTCACGCAACTTCAAATCGGGATGCCTTCCAAACATATCAAGAAGGAAAATTTGACAAGGTTTATCTCGGAGACAATGAGCCGTGCGAGATTGTCGGCAAAGGTGATATATTGATACAACTAAAGAATGGAAGCAAGTGGCTACTGAATGATGTTAGACATGTTCCTAAACTTAAGAGGAACTTGATTTCAGCTGGACAACTTGATGCGCAAGGCTACAGCATCACTTTCTCTTCCAACATTTGGAAAGTAACTAAAGGCGCTTTAGTTGTTGCAAAAGGCAGTAAATCAGGATCTCTTTATGTGCTCGAATGCACCCCTGAAGTGGGAGCGGTGATGGCCGTAGTTGACAGCGGGACAGAATTGTGGCATAGGAGACTTGGCCACATGAGCAAAAAAGGAATGGAAGTATTGCTCAAAAGAGGCCAACTTTCTGGTTTACAATCAGCAGATTTAGAACTTTGTGAGCATTGCATTTACGGGAAACAAAGGCGGGCCAGCTTCTCCAAAACTAGACACGATAAGAAGGCAAAACCCTTGGAACTCGTGCATTCGGATGTCTTCGGTCCCACAGAGGTAACCTCCATTGGAGGAGCAAACTACTTTGTAACTTTTTTAGATGATTGCACCCGTAAGCTTTAGGTTTATATGCTCAATAGAAAATCAGAAGTGTTTGCAAAATTCAAAATTTTTAAGGCTGTTGCTGAAAATCAAATTGGGAGCAAAATTAAATGCTTAAAACTGACAATGGGGGGGAGTTTTGCTCTTTAGATTTTGATGTTTTTTGTACAGACAACGGCATTCAGCACATCAAGGTTGTGCCATTTACACCTCAGGAAAATGGTGCAGCCAAAAGGATGAATCGCACTATTCTAGAGAGGGCACGTAGCATGCTCTCAAATGCAGGTTTGAGTAAAGAATTCTGGGCTGAGGCAATTAACACGGCGGTTTATTTGATCAACCGAAGTCCTTCCACTAAACTGGACTTTGATATTCCGGAAGAAGAATGGTTTGAAAAGAAGGTCTCCTACAATCACCTTTGAGTCTTTGGCTATGAGGCGTTCGCTCACATCCCAAAAGAAAAGCGAACGAAATTGGATTTCAAATCCAAACGATGCATCTTCGTCGGTTATGGGGAAGAGCAATACGGTTTCAGATTGTGAGATCCTGTTGCAAAGCAAATCATTCGCAGCCATGATGTGGTCTTAAATGAAAAAGTGTTTCCTGCCTTGCAAGAACAGAGGGCATCTACAAAAGAATATATTTCGTTGGATGACAGTTTCAGTGGGTGTGATTCATAGTCTCCACATCAGTCATTAGCAGCTGGAGGCAATTTTCAGTCATCAAATGAAGTGGGAGCTCTGCATCCCGCACAACATTCAAATGCCGGAATTGGTATAAATAACAATGATGGAAGTATAGGAAGGGATTTAGTCCCTTACCAACTACAGGCAGAGAGACAAAGCTCATCTGGTGAGCAATCTTTAGTTCCCACACAACCTAATCTGGATAAAGACTTTTTGTCGTCCACTAATAATAATAATGGTGCACAACATATAGTTAGAAATACACCCACGTGGGCTGAAGAAGGTATAGGCTCACAAGTTGCTACGCACATCCAATTGCCGCCCCTGCCTGGAACGCAGCTTAATAATTGTATTCCCAATGGTGAAAAATGTGTTAATACACAGTCTTTGCAAAAGCTCATTGCCACGCAGCCTGGAGGAAGCCTCACGCCATCAGGAAATAAGGAGTTAAGATGCATTCAATCACTGCCAGTTGAATGTTCAACGCAGCATGATAAGTATTTAACACAGCCAGTTGAAATTTCATTACAGCCTACATTTGCTGACTCAGCTCATTTTGGCAAACAAAATATAAGGGAAATTACTCCCACGCGGGCTGAGGATGGTCCACAGAGGTCAAATGAACCTCTAAACATCTCGCCATTAGCATCCCATGGTCAGCAAACCCCTGGCTTCCCTCACCTGCGGCCTCAGGAAGGAGGTCAGCAGTTTAAAAAGAATGTGCAAGCTAAATGTTCAACACAGCCAGTACAAATTGCGAACCCACAGTGTTTAACGTCCCCTCTGCCAAATCAAACTTCTTTGACTACCATGCAGCATTTCTGGCACTCTAATGAAGTAGGAAATGATTCTACAGGGAATCAAAAGGCAGAGCATTTGTCTTCACAGTCTACGCCAACAACAAGGAATTCACAGGAAATACAGAGGGGAAAGGGCATACAGAAAAATGATGTTGAACAGCATAATCAACAACAGAGGAATATTGCACAAGAACAGGGCAGATTGCAGGGACAAATTCCTCCATTGAGGAGATCTACCAGGGAGAGGAAACCTCCTCCAAAATTTGATGATTATCAATTACTTGTTGCTGATCTATCAGAACCAAATACATTTCGAGAGGCTTGCAATGATAGAGACAGTGAGAAGTGGATGGCAGCTATGAAGGATGAAATGGACTCTCTAATGGTAAACCATACTTGGGATCTAGTCCAGCTTCCACCTGATCGCAAACCTTTGAAGAATCGGTGGGTCTACAGAATCAAAGAGGAAGAAGGCGGCACAAAATGCTACAGGGCCAGACTTGTTGTGAAAGGATATGATCAACAAAAGGGAGTGGACTTCAATGAGATTTTCTCACCAGTTGTGAGGATGAACACAATTCGAGCTGTTTTGGCTTTGACAGCAGTTTATGACCTTGAGCTTGAGCAACTCAATGTCAAAACCGCATTTCTCCACAGTGACATAGAAGAGGAATTGTACATGCATCAGCCAGAAGGTTTTGTCAAGCAAGGGCATGAAAATCTATTTTGCAGATTAAGGAGGAGCTTGTATGGGCTGAAACAAGCCCCAAGGCAGTGGTACATCAAGTTTGATAACTTCATGATGGAAAATCAATTTACACGTTCTGAATCTGATCCATGTTTATACTACAAGGTTTTGCCAAGTGGTGAATTTGTTTTGTTGCTACTCTATGTTGATGACATGCTCATTACCAGCACCAACATGAGAGTCATTGTTGATTTGAAGCAACTCTTGGGAAACAAATTTGCAATGAAGGACCTCAGGGCAGCAAAGAAGATTCTTGGCATGACCATCATTCGGGACAGAAAGAAAAAAGAAATCAGATTGTCTTAGCAAAAATATGTTGAAAAAGTTTTGGACAGATTCAATATGAAAAGTGCTAAGCCAGTTAGCACTCCACTTGCCGATCATTTTCACTTGTCTTCAGCATTGTGCCCCAAGACACAAGAAGAACAAGATTACATGAAGAACATTCCATATTCTTCAGCCGTGGGAAGTCTTATGTATGCAATGATATGCACCCGTCATGATATTTCCCAAGCAGTGGGAGTTGTGAGCCGATTCATGAGTAATCCTAGAAAAACTCATTGGGAAGCTGTGAAGTGGATATTGAGGTATCTAAAAGGCACTTCAGATTATGCCTTATACTTTGGTGGGAAAGTTGCACAGCTACAAGGCTTCGTTGACTCCGATATGGTGGGTGACTTGGATAAAAGAAGGTCTACATCCGGCTATGTTTTCACTTTTGCCGAGGCAGCTATCAGCTGGGTCTCAAGATTGCAACAAGTAGTTGCTCTTTCTACTACTGAGGCTGAGTACATTGCCCTCACTGAAGGGGCAAAAGAAATGGTTTGGTTGCAGCGTTTGTTTACTGAATTGGGTTCCAAACAGCAAGTTTTCACACTTTTTAGACTTGGTATCCCTTGATCACTTGTGATGGTGCCTTATCTCTAGAATGTTAACGAAGTGATGCATTGTATGTGCTCATTCCAGGTTTGCATTCATCTGGACATTTCTGGTATCCCTTGATCACTTGTGATGGTGCCTTATTTCTGGAATGTTAACGAAGCGACGCATTATATGCGCTCATTCCAGGTTTGCATTCATCTGGACATTTCTCATGCAGTGGGAGCTCTTGGATGTACAATAGGCCATGGAAAGCAGACTTCAAGTGGGAGGTTGTTCAGATGTGAAGTTGCAGCATGAATCGAACTTCAAGTGGGAGATTGTTGGATGTGAAGTCTGACTCTTCAATTCATATTCCCTGTTTGTCTCTTCACCTTCTCTTGAAGAGAATTGTATATATATGAGGGAAAGATCATATGTATGATGCTACAAATAATAAGAAGATCATTGCCTTGCTTTCTTGTGGACATAGCCACATTGGCGAACCACGTTAAATATCTGTCTCTGTGTTCTACTTTGTGTGTTGTTTATTTATCTAATTTTTTAACAATTGGTATCAGAGCAGTGAGATCTAGGGAGAGCAGGTTGGATAGGGTTTACAAAGTTTGTTGCAAAGATTGCTGGGAGCTTGAGAATCTGTGTTTCCCAAAATGGTCAAGAGGCATGTGTAGGAGGACATGCTACAGGGGTTTGGTTTGCAGGTTTTGCATATCATTGTGGATGTTCCTTGGTACTACATGTTTACATTTTCTATGTGATGCTGTTAGTAGACTTGGTATCCCTTGATCACTTGTGATGGTGCCTTATTTTTGGAATGTTAATGAAGCGACGCATTGTATGCGCTCATTCCAGGTTTGCATTCATCTGGACATTTCTGGTATCCCTTGATCACTTGTGATGGTGCCTTATTTCTGGAATGTTAACGAAGCGACTCATCGTATGCGCTCATTCCAGGTTTGCATTCATCTGGGCATTTCTGGTATCCCTTGATCACTTGTGATGGTGCCTTATTTCTGGAATGTTAACGAAGCGACACATTGTATGCGCTCATTCCAGGTTTGCATTCATCTGGACATTTCTCATGCAGTGGGAGCTCCTGGATGTACAATAGGCCATGGAAAGCAGACTTCAAGTGGGAGGTTGTTCAGATGTGAAGTTGCAGCATGAATCGAACTTCAAGTGGGAGATTGTTGGATGTGAAGTCCGACTCTTCAATTCATATTCCCTGTTTGTCTCTTCACCTTCTCTTGAAGAGAATTGTATATATATGAGGGAAAGATCATATGTATGATGCTGCAAATAATAAGAAGATTATTGCCCTGCTTTCCTGTGGACGTAGCCACATTGGCAAACCACGTTAAATATCTGTCTCTGTGTTCTACTTTGTGTGTTTATTTATCTAATTTTTAACAAAATGCACATATACTTTATCAGTGATTAGAACTATCTCACCTATTGGGTCCTTTCCCCTAGTGTGCAATGGGTATCCCAAGATAGCATATATAATAACTAGCAATCACACCTTAGTGTGCAATGGGTATGCCAAAATTGAAAGAGTATTGGATTGGTTGACCATAACCTCAAGTCTATCACACAATGGAACACTTTTTGTCATTATGTTTATGCAGTTAATCTTAGTATTGTAATCCCATGATGGGTAATGATTTTGTGTTTTAGGAAATGTCTCTTCAATTGTGATGGGTGGTAAAGGTAAAATTTGGAAATAATTATTCATAGGAAGGTTATGCATGTAGCCATGTTCTCTATTTGAAATTGAAAGGCTCTCTCTCTCTCTCATGAACCTTCCTTTGTCATGGTCGTGTGAGATACAAGGGGGAATATTTGCAATAATGTGGCGAAAGACGGGCGTGGAATGCAAACACGGAAGTCTTGACATAAAATTAAATGCAATTTAATGTTTTGTTGGATTTTTTCCTTCGGGGACTGGACTTTTTTTTTCAATATGACAGGGAGGCCTTCCCTTGCACGTTAAGTCAGAGAAGTCTAGATTATTTTATTTATTTTGGGAAGACCGAATATTAATGAGGGCGGTTCCCTGCACCTTCCGGGAACTTGTCCAGTCAACTCAAGAGAAGCCCAATTCCTATAACGCAAAATCTATATATTTTAGAGGCTGGAAAGTGCATAGGGGGAGAATTTGTAGGTTGAGGAAATGGTGTCCAAACGTAAGAGCATATTTTATCTAAGAGATTGAAGTGCATTCCTTGGGGCTCAAACTGTATGTATGTTGTTCCATACTTAATTTTGATAAGGAAATTGTCCAACTTAATCCTCTCTTTTTCTGCGGGTATGTATAAATTTTGGGGTTTCTAGATAGTTGTTAAAAAATCAAAAAACTTGGGGACTATTTTTGGTTCGATCCTTATGTATTTTTCCCCTCAACATTAGCTCTCTATTTAAACAACCTACTCTCACATAAATGTTTATGTTTTGACAAAAAAAAATCAATCTTTTGTGGTCACTTTGTGGCATTTAGATTTGATCCGTTCTTGGCACCTTTATTTCTTCTTTTACAATGTGCTTCCATGTCCTGTACGTTGTTCTTTTATATATGTTAAAATCTACATGTTATTTTGTGTTTTGATGGAGGTTGCACCCTCTTTCATAGTGCCTTTTGGTCTCATGCAAGAGGACATTTTTAAGAATAGGGGTTTTAACCTAACAATTGATATCCTTCAAGTATTCTTAAGATGTTTCAATCAATCCATTTTGTGAGCCCATACTTCTTTTAGGCATTTTGTCAAATAGTTCACAAGCCTTGTCTCTGACTCCACATTTTGCATATGTATCTACCAGGGCACTTGAAATTACTGCATCTAACAAAAGATCCCCTTCTGTTTTGCTTTAATGGATATCCATACCCCATTTGAAAACCCCCATTTTGGCATAGGCAGGGATGATGCTGGCAAAGGATTGAGGAATTCAACTCTACACCTGCTAATCGCAGTTGCCTTAAAGTTTTTAAAGCCTCTTCTACAAACCCATTTGAATATCTCTTGCGCTCATGGCATCCCATGAAACCACATTTCTTGAAGCGTTCTGTCAAGGCGTCCATATGCCCGGTCTATGCTTCCAACTTTTGCATACATGTCTACCAGAGCATTACAACTATAATATATGATAAAAAAATTCCCTTACCTTTATGCTTTGAAGGATGTCCATGCTCTGTTTGGAAGCTCCCATTTGGGGACTGCGTGGGAAGGATGCCAGCGAAGGTTGAGAAGTCTGGTTTTACACCGCCAGTTGCATTTGCTTAGAAGTTTCTAAGGTCTTTTCAACAAACCCATTTGAAACATCTTCCACAATCATGGCATATTATGAGACCATACTTCTTAAGACTTTTGTGAAATGCTCCACGTGCCCTGTCTATGGTTCCATGTGCCTGCAACTACCACATCTTACCAAAAAGAAAAGAGCCCTACCGTTATGCTTTGATGGAGGTCCATATCCTCATCCAAAGCTGCATTTTGTGCCCGGGCATGGAGGATGCTAGCAAAGGTTGAGATGTTGGGCTTTACACCGGCCAGTTGGAAATCTAACACTATGCACATTATTATAGTGTAAGCCCATTTTTCAGATTTCTTCATTTAGCATCATCAATAATTTCCACAAGGACTTTGTCTATTTTAAAATGATGGAAAGTTCACATCTCACAACAATTTCACTTGTGGCAATCTTGGATATAAATATTGTGGCAGTGTGGAAATCAATACATACTTGAAGGATCTTAACAACTCTAATAGTTGATTTTCATAATTGCAATTACTTTATAATAGCATATATACTTCACTTAATATTGACCTTCTATTATTCTGCATTTATAAATGTTTTCAATTTGAAAGATATTCTATTTGCTTTCATAAAAGAGTTTCAATTTGCTTTTATTTAGAGTTAAGGAATCAATTGTCTTCATAAATCATGTGATAAGTTTAATTTAGAAATAAAGAGGAATCCACCGAATCCACTCTTTAAAATGTTTTAATTAGAAACTTAAATCTTCTTGTAGAAACTATTTCCTCTTAGAATCCTATTAAAGTATAGTTAATTCTTTTGAATTATTTTTATATTTTAGATTTAAGAAAAGTAAGAAAATAAAATTTATTTTATGAAAGTATTTATTTGGTTTATATAGAAAGTTTCTATCTTGTACTTTTGAATAAGAAAATATAGAAGTAGATAGAGATTAGTTTTGAAAAAAAAGTATAACTATCTTTTGATTTTGTTATTTATGTCCACATTTATTACTTTGGGTATTGTTCATATTTTAATATGTATTATATACAATAGTGTAAATGGTCCATATTTGAAAATTGTATCATATATCTATGCATACATTTTGTAAGCAAAGAAATAATTATAATTGTACTTTGAACTTGTTTATCACTGTTTGTTTTGAATATTCTTTATTAAATATAATTAGATTTAAATTTTTCTTTATTACTCCAAAAAAAAAAAGGAAATAATCTTTATAACCTTGATTATATGAAGGAAACAATGTTTTGTATTATAGCTGAGATTGTTTAAGTTGGAAGATCAATGTATGGTTGTTCAATTTATTAAGACTAAGTACCTTGTCAAATATGTAAGTTCGAGGGTTTAATGATAGGTGTGATAGATATGTATTTCCTTTTTAGTCCTTAATAAATTAGAAAAAAAAAAATCATGCTCTCCAGTTTTAAGATAGTTTAAATACTTATAGTAGGATAGGTATAATGAAGTGGATAGATCTTCCTGGTACTTTTATATTCTCAATGCTAATAGGATTAGGTCTTCTCTTATTTATAAACTCATCGTATAATTGTTTTCCAAGGTGTATAGGTTAATTTAGAGCTACAATCGGGGTGAAGTGCAATGCTGAATGAATAGTTTACCCTCCATGTGTAATTAAGGATTTTATTTTCCTTGAGTAGGTAGAAATCTCATGCAAAGAAATTCAAACTCTGGAGAGGATTTGTCTTTAATGTTGAATGGGCTTGAGATTAGTAGTCTCAATTGATCATGTTAGTGAATTAATTTGAAAACTCTTCATACATAAGTTGTAATTGATTGGTTTTGTAACTTAAGTTGTTGAATGATTTTACTTTACTTTCTCTTCCTTCGTATTTGATCTTATTTAGAATCAATGTCATCTTTTGACATAAAATGGGTAAATACCCTTGAAAACCAAGACTTTTTAATGGATATGTAGAGACTTTATATTGTGAAATTCTTAAGTAATCACCTATGTGGATTTTGATGGCATCAAAGTGATAGGGTGACGTTCTCTATTTAGACAATCTAGAAGGTTATATAAGAGCAAGAAGATGATATTGTCATGTGGATGGGCTTGTGTTTGCGTGATGTATTTTCCTTCCTATTAAATCATCATGATATTATTATGTGTTAAGGACAATAGTTGTTGCTTGGATTAAAGTTGCTCCATATTGCTTGAGACATTGATTGCCATTGCTTGAGGGTGTAGATTTATAAATATGTTGTAAAACTATAATTTGATCACAACTACATCAGGAGGAGGTAGTAATACCTTTTGTCCATTGTATCACTAGACTTAGGATATTGTGTTTGCAATAAGAATTAGCATCCTTGGAGTAGCGTAATAAAGTATTTATGCACTTTTTACTTGAATAGATCATTGTGTTAGAACTGACAAAACTTATGTTTTCTCCTTGAGGAAATATACATTTATAACCTAGAGTCTAGTTAAGTGATAGTAGTAACCCTGGAGACCTTTATCTCCCCAGGTTGACTAAATGGAATTATAGACATAGCTATGTCATAATCATTGAAAATTAAAGACAACTAATTTTCTTCTCTTTAGTAATTGAATTATTTCTTAACCCTTGAGGTCGAAGCTCATAAAATTTAGAGATCATAGAGTATTCACTTATGTGCCAAGAATTTACAATGTGACTTTAGGGTATTGAATCACTGGTTGATCATGCAAACATCATTCCCAATGAGATTAGGAATATCATGAATAGATCTATTAGGAAACCTTTGATGTAAAATTAGTACATGAATTTGGAGATAGACTTGCCCTAGGTAAACTTGATGTCTCAGGTGGGACACTTGATAGGGATTCCTCAACACTAGGGATGCATGACAAATAACCATTTTGGGTGGTCGTGATAGTGGATTTAATTCTGTCCTTGTTTCACCTAAGTGGGGTGGTAGCCGACGAAGAACTTTCTGGGGCAGGGAATCACCCTAGAAAGGGTTGCATACTCACTCACAGTTACATAAAACATAGTGCAAGATAGAACTACATAATCGCATACCCTAGTGTCAGTCGCATCTGAAGAGGGCCTTGATCCCGTGGATACAAGGTATGTAGGCAGTCTGGACGGCCAAGGATACCCCCAATACTCAGGTCCCTCAGATATAGGGTGTCTTTTTATAATTAACATCATGATTATAACTTTTTGTGTAGTGATTTATGAGTCATGTTAACATGAGATTGTCTAGCTAATCTTTGTGCAGACGAAAAGGATACAAGACGCTGGAGAAAAAGCAAGTTGTTGAAAAGGAATGCAGGATGTATAGAAGGACTTAAGGTATGTGTGATCAGTTATTTTTATATGTTACCTTGCTTAATGTACTTTCTTATGTAATGTACTTTCTCTCTTCACTAGAATTGAAATTGGTGATCTTTACTAAACTTGAAGACTTTAGAAAACTAAACTCTAGTTCGTCTGATCTCTATAACATGCATTAAACACTTCTTGAATTAATATTAAAATTTCACATTTCTGGATCTCTTAGCTCAAAATTTTTATTTCCTCAATATTTTTGAAATTAAAGTTAGTATTATTTTGTTAATAAGGAGTCGGGTCCTTACATTCTCTATCTCTTTGTCACACACTTACTCTCTCTAAGATTTCTCTACCTATGTTTCTCTCTTCTCTCTCTGATATTTCTGACTCTACTCTTTTTCTCTATCTCTTTCTCTCATCCTCTCTTTTCTCTCTCTATCTCTCTACTTCTCTCTTTTGCTCTCTCTTTCTCTCTTCTTTTCTCTTTTTCGCTCACTTCCTCCCCTCTCTCTATTTCTCTATTCTTCTCTCTCTCTCTCTATTTCTCTATTCTTCTCTCTCTCTCTCTCTCTCTCTCTCTCTCTCTCTCTCTCTCTCTCTCTCTCTCTCTCTCTCTCTCTCTCCTACTTTATTTCTCTTTCTCATTTCTATCTCTTCCTCTCCCTTCTTCTATCTTCCTCTCTCTATCTCTCTTTCTCTACCTATATATCTCTTTTTGTTATTATTTACTCTAGCCAAAAACAAATTTTTAAATAAACATAAATAAGATTTATTACTTTAAGTTGAGAGTTAGAAAAAAATTATAAACTGACTTCTAAATTAAAGAGTTATTAATTTTTAAATTAAATTCTTTAAATTATAGAATAGGTTTTAAAATTTAAAATTACATTATATTATTGTTAATTTATATTTTAATCAATTATAATACAAGATTCTTTTTCATTAATAATCAATATAATTTTAACCATCATTTCACTATTAAAAAAATAAATTAGAAGATTCTAATATTATTATTATAGTTCAAAATTAATACATTCTACAATAATTTATCAATATTTAATATATAAAAGTTGGAAATATAAAAACTAAAATATGGCTATTAATGTATCTATTCCAAATCCTATCAACATTTTTTTGTCCATTTCATTTTATTTCTAAAATATTTATATAAACAATCTAATAAAAAGATAAATATATCAAATATTATTTATTCAATTTATATATTCAAAAAAAATAAAAAATTTAACAAACAAAATCAAAGACAATACAATGAATATTACTTCAATCTCGTTTTCTCTCTTTCTCTCTTCTTTCTCTATCTCTCTTGCCATCTCTCTTTATTTCTCTTCATCTTTATCTTTCTATCTCTCTCTATCTTTCTCTACCTCTATCTTTCTCTTTCTCTACCTCTCTATCTCTCTATCTCTCTATTTCTTCCTCTCTCTCCATCTCTATCTTCCCTTCTCTATATCTATCTCTATTTCTTCCTCTATCTCCATCTCTATCTTCCCCTCTCTATCTCTATCTCTTTGTTCACTAGTTCTTTCTCTTTCTTTTTGTCTCATCTCTCCATCTCTCTATCTTTCTCTAGCTCTCTCTCTTTTTGTCTCCCTCTTTATTTCTCTATAGCTCTATCTCTCTTTCTCTCCATCTTTGTCTCTCTATCTCTGTCTTCCTCTATATCTATCCATTTCTCTTTATCTCTCTCAGTCTTTAACTTCCTCTCTCTATCCCTCTATCACTATCTCCTCTTCTCTCTCTCTTGATATCTCTTCTTTCTTCTTTCTTACCATCTCTCTCTATACACAATGCACTAGAGAGAGATAATGCATTTGAAAGAGCTAATGCATTAGAGAGAGAGAGAGATAATGCATTAGAGAGATAGAGATAATGCATTAGAGAGAGACAGAGATAATGCATTAGATAGAGAGAGATAATGTCTCTCTCTCTCTATTTTTATCTCTTTCTCCTCTTCTCTTATAGCTCTCTCTCGTTGAACTTTCAAAATAGATCATATCATATTTGGATCATTGGCATGAAATGACCAATTGAAAGTCACTTTCTCTTTTCATGATTGTTGGATCATTGGCATGAAAAGTACCATTTCATGAGGCCCCAATGGAGCCAAATGATCTGGACCAACCCATACCAAGCTCCATGATCTTTAATGTAGTACTAACCTCCAATTTGGAATTCTCATTACATGTGCCATATTTTGATTCTCAACATGAAATGACTAATCAAAAGGTAGTCAATCTCGCTATTCCTCTCTCTATCAATCTCCCTCTCTATATATGTGTGTCCCTCTCTATTTCTCTCTCCACCTACCTATCTCTCTATATATTTTCTCTTTCTCTCTCTACTTCTTTCTCTCTTTCTCCCTCCCTGTCTATCTCTCTTTGTCACTATCTCTCCCTTTCTCTCTATTATATTGTCTCTATCTATCTCTATCTAGCTCTTTATTTCTTTATATGTTCGTCTCTCTCTAGATCTTTATTTCTTTATATATCTCTCTTGCTTAACCTATATATTATATGATGTGCATATGTATCTAATTATTTTAAATTATTAGAAAAATGAATAATCTTGTAAAGGCAAAATTAGCATACTCATGTTAATTCCCATTTAGTTTTGGGCCAATTTGACGGAAAGACTTTAATACAATTGTACATATTAGAAGTGGTAGAGTAATATCTTTCTATAGATTTATTTATACTTTTATGTACATGGATACATAAATATATTAAATTAACTATATTATGAACCTAGTTAACATATAGATATTAAATTTAAATAGTTCTCTATATAATTTTATCAAATGTTTGGATGAGGAAGGTTTTCCACCTCAATATTTACCCTAAAATACTAAAAGTGCCTCTTAATTACATTAAAGTTATATTGTGACAACGTGACATAAAACATTGTTATTCTTACACTATAATTAGTAATATTAAAAATGGATTACAAGTATTACTATATTATTAAATTTTTTAAAGTTGGTTTTCTATATGTATTATTATTATAGTTATAAAATGTTTTATAACTATTTCTTTTGTTTGGTAGTGTTTTCTTATTGTCCCTCTTCGTCTAATTCTCTCTTTATTCAATCCTAGTTTTCTCACTTTTATCTCTTCCTTTCTCTTTTTCACTCTCTCCCATGCACCTTCTCTCTTTGTCTGTATGTCTTCCTCTAACTCTCTCTTTGTCTCTTCTCTCTATCTTTCTCTATCTCTCCCCCTCTGTATCTAATTTTGTGTTTATTTTAACTCTCTCTCTCTCTCTCTCTCTCTCTCTCTCTCTCTCTCTCTCTCTCTCTCTCTCTCTCTCTCTCTCTCTCTCTCTCTCTCTCTCTCTCTCTCCCTCTTTATCTTTTTATCACTCTACCTCTCTCTATATCTCTTTGTCTCCTCTCTCTATCTCTCCTTGCCTCTCTCTCTCTCCCTCTCTCCCTCTCTGTCTCTATATCACTCTACAACTCTCTATGTCTCTTTGTCTCCTTTCTATATCTCTATGTATCCTTATCTACCTCTTTCTCTCTTTCTCCTCCTTTCCAATCTAAGCTCTCTCTCTCTCTCTCTATATATATATATATCTATATATATATATATATATATATATATATATATATATATATATATATATATATATATATATATATATATATATATATATATATATATATCCCTTTCTATCTCTTTCTCTACCTCTCTATCTTTGTATTTCCCTCCCCCTTTGTATTAGACACTTCCTCTCTTAGATATTTTTGTCTTCCTATGTTTCTCTCGCTTTCCTCTCTTTGAGATTTCTCACTCTACCTCTCTTTTTCTCTGTCTAACATTTTTCTGGTTTGAATATATTATAGAACTTGTGAATCCCTCATAGTAGTTGACAAATAAAATGCAATCGATGTGGGAAGCTCAAAGTGAGGAGTGTGAATCCATATATATCTTGATCTCTCTATCCCTATCTCTCTCTACCTCTATATCTCTCTCCCTTTCTATCTCTCTTTCTCTACCTCTCTATCTTTGTATTTCCCTCCCCCTTCTGTCTCACACACTTCCTCTCTTTGAGATTTCTCACTCTACAACTCTCTTTTTCTCTATCTCTTTCTCTCATCCACTCTTTTCTCTTTGTCCCTCTACCTCTCTCTTTTGCTCTCTCATTCTCTCTTTATCTTTCCTTCTCTAGCTTTGTACCTCTCTCTCTTCCTCTATCTTCTAATTCATAAATATATATTAATTTCAACAGAGAGATAAAGAGGGATAGAGAAACAAAGAGAGAGCAAGGGAAGAAGTGAGAGAGAGATCTATGCAACTATAGAGACAAATGTAGAGAGAGGTAAAGAGATAAAGAGGGAGAGAGATAGAGATAGAGAGAAGTGAAGATAGAATGTACACTCAGTAGAATCAAGAATTGAGAACCCTAAAAATGAATGGGAAAGATATGTGTATAGAACAAACCGAGCAACTACTTGTTAAGAAAACATATTAAGGATGACTAGGTTTAGGGTTTTGCCATTAGTGGAGCTAATTAAACTTTTAAATTGGATAGAAGGGCCCATGGATGTTGGTGTCCTTTAACAAGCATGGCTCCAACTTCTAAGAAAGGGTCTATAGTAGCATAATAAATTTGGACTACGTGCAATTAACTTAAAAATGGGTTCTAGGCTGAGGAAATGGGCTAGATGTGACCTAAGCATGATTAAGGAGATGCATGTGAGAATGAGTGCATAAACATAAGGTAAAAGGTCTAGAATATGCAATGTTTGACCTCGCGCTGCTTAGAAAATTTCAACTAATTTTTTAACTTTAGTTGTTGCTATAAAATTTATGAGACCACATGATTATAAAAAGCTCCTAAAGTTACTTAACATCTCTCTCTCTCTCTCTCTCTCTCTCACTCTCTCATACACACACACACAACTCATGGAAGATCAATTAAATTATTAGATTTCTTATAGGTTAATTTAATTACTATTATAAATAAATATATATACTATTATTAACATACAATTACAAATAAATATTAAGTAATTATACAATTATATTTGATTTGCTAACTTATATTTATTTATCTTAGATTTAATATTATGTCTCTATTAATTATTATATATTTATTATTAATTCACATGAAATCATCCGATATATTAATATTGATCATAATTATATATTTTATATAATATATATTATATTTTATATACACGATTATTATATTCACTATTATCAATATGCATAGGTGACGACTAATGATTGCAAGTGAACCTAGGTGCACACTGCATGGACAAAAATCTAGAAAGGAAGCACACACATTTAAAGTAGCTACTAAGCAAAACACAAGGATCTTGAAATACATTAAGATTATGTAAATTAATTCATGACACTTCAAAAACAAAACTGACATGGGCCATAGGGATACAAGACAATCATCATTCACTCAAAGACATAGCAATTGAACTTCCATAACTCTTTGGGCTACAAAACATCTAATTAAAATATTAAAAAACAATAATAATTTTTTAATTAAAAATCAAACCTATCAAAATTACAATATAATTCTTTAAAAACCTAACATCTTTACAATATGTTAAAATATAATATTAATTTTTTTATCTACTTTGGCACCTCCTTAATATGTTAAACCTAACCCTTCTCAACAACTCATAGAATTCCAAAACCATATTTTGTCAGTAATCTACCAAATACAACAATAATACACAATAATTCATCTCAATATAAAACCCTAATAATTTTTTTCATTTATATAAATATTTTTAAATAAAAAATAAAAAATAAAGAAACTATAAATATAATTATTTATATTTACATAAGTAATTTTGAGTAGGAGAAAAAAATAATATAAAAAGAATTTAAAAAAATCTTAAATATCTTTTAAATTTACCTTATCATATTATCAATCAAATAATTTTAAATTATATCTCTATGAAATATTATATAGTATTTTTTTTGTTACCTTAAATAAAATATACTCCCAAAATTCATTATAAAATTGAAACTTTATTTAAATATAAAATGAAAAAATAAAACAAAGTAGAATAAATCTTTTTAAAAAAATTCCAAATGGACGAAAATACAACCCTCACTCTTTAGAGTGATTTGGTGATGATATGCTCCTAAAAAATAATCGGAGATGATTGCTCTGTCAAAACACCATTTTAAGAAAATGGAATAAATAAAAAAAGTTTGTATAGAGCACCCTTTATAAACTTTTAAAAAATCTTTAAAGCCATTTTAACGTATATCCAAATGAGCGCAATGGATCCAAGAGCATCTTTTAACTCGTATCCTCACATACATTAAATTTGTATGTTTTAACATCTTTTAACAAATGCAGAGATGCAACCACAGGAGGCATGCGTGAATGGGAAAAGACAGACAACATGTGAACAAAGGGGAAAATGGCCACCGAGAAGGAGAAAATGGTGATGGCAGTGGGAAAAATGGCAATGAATAAATGAATAATACTGCTCAGTCATTCAATGCACTGCCAGAAAATTAGAAAAAATAAATGAACGTCCACGATCTATTTCATCGTCTTACATCTCTTCAAATACATCTCTCAACCGTTGATAACACACGCCAAGCTAGTTCACCTCATAGAGGGAATGCCTTTGACATAATTAGCAGATAGGCTTTTATATGTAAGCATTATAGTGCTCCTCATAGAGGGAATGCCTTTGACATAATTAGCAGATAGGCTTTTATATGTAAGCATTATAGTGCTCGGAATTGTCTCACGCCGTAAAAAAATTTATGTGGGAAAATTTTCTAAAATCATCGGTTGTTCATATCAGCATATTCTTTGAACCTCCTATGGGTGCAAGTGCTAGTAAGTAATTAATGGAGAAGAGAGCATAAAGTTTTGTTGATGGTGAATGGTTGTTATTCATCCATCAATAGAATTGAAAGAATGTAGTGACGTGTTGTTGAGATATTTCAGAAAAAACAAAATCATTGACCATCATGGGATTACAAAACTAAGTTTAAATGTATAAACATAATGGCAAAAAGTGTTACTTGTGTGATAGACGACTATGGTCAAACATTGTAATGGAAAACCCTACATTAATGATTAGGCTATGGTACTTTTACAATTTAAAAAGTGGAGCTTGGTATGAAATGATTTTCCCTTTATATTTGTTATCTCTCTGTCTCCCTCTATATTTCTTATCTCTATCTCTCTCATGTTCTATATCTCTTTGTCTATTCTTCTTTTTCTATCAATCTCCCTCTCCAAATCTCTCACACACTTTGTTTGTCTCTATCCCTCTTTCTCTCCCCTTCTTTGTTCCTCTATTAGTCTTTCTCTCTCCCATTCTCTCTCACACTCTCACTTTGTCTCCCCTTCTCTCTCTTACTCTTCCTCTAGATGACGACAATGTTTCTAGGTTTTTCATCATCAATGTCTATTAATGGATCTAGAGATGTATGATGCAAATTTCATAGATGGTAGCTATTTGAAATTCATTCCTAATGGGTTGTAATATCTTACTCCAATGAACCAATATCATTGTGAATGTTTATGAATGGATGGTATAGCAACAAATCACTCCAATAGAATGCTTGAAAACATTGATCATCTAATATTGGGATGGTGGTGAAACGAGGGGAGACTTGAATAGTAGTTGTTAAGTGTTGTTTCCATTTGTTAGACTTTTGAGATGCTGCAAATTTCCATTTTTGAGACACTTCAATAAGCAGGATTATTTCCAACATTATTGGTCATGCCATGTATTAATGAATGAAACTTGAAGATAAGATGTTGCTATTGTTAGAGATAGCTACACTTGAGTGTGCAATGGGTACACTAATATGTGAAATATTAGGTTCTTAAGAATATGGCGTGTTTCACTAATATATGAAGGTTTCCTTTTGGTGGTGGGTCTCTAACTCAAAATGGTTTTCCCAAGTATATATGTCATCTTATCTTCTCTATCTCCTTCACTTATTCTTCAATGTTTAATTAAGGTTACAGGTGTTTTATGTGAACAAATTTTATTACTTTCCATTGCTTCTAATTGAGGAATAAGCATTGTAAAACTAACATTTGGTATCAAAGCTTTGTTTTGATTAATCCCATGAAGGAAGGGTTACATTTTTTATGTTGCTTTCAATTTTTTGTTGGATAATCATGTGGATTGAAAATATTTGAAAATCATAAGTCATGTCCAACACCTTAACAATTGAGATTGAGAAGTTCAGTAGGTAAAACTTTGAGTTGTGGAAACTAAAGATTCAAGATATTTTAGTGGAGATAGATTGATGGATCATAATAATTGTTGCACTCAATTTTCTACCATAAGCAATGGATCAATATGAATGGGACAAGTTGGATAGAAGAGATATATCTACTATTATGTTGTGCATTTATAATTCAATCTTGATGAATGTTTTAGTACAAAACATTGGTAAGAGTTTATGAGATAAAATTATTGCATTATATCAAATTAAGTGTCTTGTAAAAAAGTTATTCTTGAAAAGAAATTTGTATTCTTTAAAGATGCATGAAGGAGACTTTCTAACCAAATATTTAAATGATTTTCATCCATTTATTTGTTCATTAAATAAGGTCTTTTTATTTTGAAGCCTATCTATCTAATGGGATCAATATCCTTTCTTTATTTGCTAGAATTGGGGGTGTATCTAAGTTTCTTTGCATCATTTGGGTATACCACTCAATTATGTTGTATCTACAAAAAATTGTAAAGAAAACAAACTTATCCTCAAAAGTTGGGTAGAAAAACACATCAAAAGGGTAAATTGATTGAGGTGGAAAATGTGCAGAATTTGACAAAAGAAAGACTTGATCAAATGACCAATTCAATTGGAGGTTTTGATGTGATAATAGGTGGAAGCCCCTATAATAGTCTAACAAGCAACAACATGAATAGAAGGGATGGGCAAGAGGGGAAGCATTCCTCTATTTTCTATGAATTCCCATGGATTGTGAATTATGTAAGACATGTAATGCATTTAAGTGTAACTTGATAGAATAATGAAATCTTCATTTTGTACTAATATAGACTTCAATAGATTATAAATTCTTTATTTTGTCATAGTTAAATTCCTACCCAAATTGAAGATGCTACAAAAAAAAGCATTTAAAATTATGGAAATTATTATTATTATGATTATGTGTAGAAAATTTGTTTTCACAATTAGTGGATGTTTCCAATTGTAGGCCAATGTGGATATTATTTTGATTATATGAAGCAAATTTGTGTGCACATGGAACTAATTGTAGGCATAGATGTTGCTAATTACAATCTTGGGTTATTAGTTTGATTAGTCATGCTAACCTTGGTTTCGTTTTACAAGGATTGAATGAAACCCTAGAGGATTACAGAAAGTCAAATTTCATAAAAGAAAGCACTTAGAATTAGAAAATGGTTACTATGAAACCCATCACAGGAAGCCATTTTAGAAGATAAAGCTCAAAGAAAGTATTTCTTCCAAATGTTTGTCTATAGAAAATAAAGATATAAATTTTCATTTACCATAGCATGTTAAAGGATTGGTTGGATTTGGAGTTCTAGATCACCTTGAGAGTCAGTACTGGAAGCTTAAAGAGTTTGAGCCAGGCCCACCATACTATGACTTTGAATATGTGTCTAGCATGCTAAAAGGTAACTAAAATGTATGGATTGAAAGTACTTTTCAGTTTCAAGTAGGAAAAATGTCTACATGCATAACCTCTGTATGAATAGTTATTTTAGGATTTATTATTAGGTTGTGTCTTTCTAATTCAATCTTCATGAATGTTTTAGTTCAAAACTTTGCTAAAAGTTTATGAGATAAAATCATTGCATTAAATATCAAACTAAGTGTCTTGTAAATAAGTTTTTTTATTAAAATAAATTTGTATTCTTTAAATATGATTGAAGGAGACAACAATAATCTTAACTGTATAAACATAGTGGCAAAAAGTGTTTCATCATGTGATAGACTTGGTGTTAAGCATTCTTTCCAACTATTGGACTTTTGAGTTAGTTGCTGCAAATGTCCATTTTTAGCCACTTCAATAAGTGGCATTGTTTCCAATTATATTGGTCGTTCCATGTATGAATGAATGAAGCTTGGAGAGGGATGTTACTATTGTTAGAGATAGATACACTTTAGTGTGCAATGGATACACTAAAGAGGTATTAAAGGTGAATTATCAAGTCCTTAAACAAATGGTGTGTTTTACTAATATATTAAGGTTTACTTTTGGTGGTGGGGTCTCTCATTCAGAAGGGTTTTCCCAAGTATATATGTCATCTTATCTTCTCTATCTCCTTCACTTATTCTTCTATGTTTAATTAAGGTTACATGTGTTTTAGATCAACATATTTTATTACTTTCTATTGCTCCTAAATGAGGAATAAGCATTGTAAAACCAAGATTTGGTATCAAAGCTTTGTTAGGATTGATCCCATGAATGAAGGGACACATTTCATATGTTGTCTTTTATTTTTATTGTAGGATAAATCATGTGTATTTGAAATAACATTTGAAAATTAGAAGTCATGGATGACACCTTGACAATTGAGATTCAGAAATCTAGTTGGTAAAACTTTGAGTTGTGGAAATAGAAGGTTGAAGATCTTTTAGTGGAGACAAATTAGTGGATCATAACAATTGTTGCACTCATTTTTCTACCATAAACAATGGATCAAGATAAATGGGACAAGTTGGATAGGAGAGATAGATCTACTATTAGGTTGTGTCGTTCTAATTCAATCTTGATGAATGTTTTAGTTCAATACATTACTAAGAGATTATGAGATAAAATTATTGCATTATATCAAACTAAGTATGTTGTAAATAAGTTATTTTTGAAAAGAAATTTGTATTCTTTAAAGATACGCGAAAGAGACTTTGTAAACAAACATTTAAATTCTTTTCATCTAGTAGTGAGTCAATAGGCTTCCATGGATGTAAAAATGGAAGAAGAGGAAAAATGTTTTGCTTTGATTTGTTCATAATAGGATACCATCTTTCTATTTTGAAGCCCATCTATCTAAAGGGGATCAATATCCTTTCTTTATTCTCTAGAAGTGGGGGTGCAGAAATTGCTTTGCATCATTTGGGTATACCACTCAATTATATTTTATCTGTAGGAAAACAAGTTTATCCTCAAAAGTTGGGTGGAAAAACACATAAAAAGGGTAAATTGATTGAGGTGAAAGATGTGAAAATTTTGACAAAAGAAAGACTTGATGAAATGTTTAATTCAATTGGAGGTTTTGATATAATAATAGGTGGAAGCCCCTATAGTAATCTGACAAGCAACAATAGGAACACAAGAGATGGGCTAGAGGGGAAGCATTCCACAATTTTATATGAGTTTTCATGGATTGTGAATTATGTAAGGTGTGCAATACATTCAAGTGTAACTTGACAGAATAATGAAACCTTCATTTTGTACTAATTTGGAATTCAATATATTATAAATTCATTATTTTTCATATCCAAGTTCCCGTCCAAATTGAAGAGGCTACTACAAACAAGTATTGAAAATTATGGACATTACTATTATTTTGATTCATCTGCAAAACCAATCTGTATTGTGTGAAATTGATTTGACATGTTCTGTGATCTAAATATTGGTTCACCTTACCTTGTGCAATAATTAGACTTGCATTATTGATGAACACCTTTGAGGAGCTTCTTCATCCATTATAGCTCCCAAAATCGCAGTTGTCTTTGTCCTCTAACCCTTTCTTGGAGATGATTGGGCTTCTTTAGACTTCACCCCTTATTATTTTGGAAAATGTAAATCACCTCTCCATGACTTTGATACTTATGATTCACACATTGAACCTCACAAATATTGTTTACCTCTTCACAATATAACCAATTTTCCTTCATCTAGTGACCCATCCTCTTTAAAATCTATTGATTGCTTGGGTGTTGATGGGTCTTCTTTTCAAATTACTTGTACCAATTTAGGTCAATATCAAGTTAATATCACAAATTTCAATATTCCTATTAGATGAAATCTTCAAAGGGCCTCTTCCCTCGAGAAATAGAACAAAATAAATGCGAACAAAGAATTACGAAACATAACTAAAAAGAACCCTAAATATTAAGGTATCATCAAGTCTTTTGCATTACATGTTAACCAACAAACTCAAAATTATTTTCCCAAAGATCCATCTTCATCTTCTCCTTCTTCTTCACATAATGGTGCCATTAATTCAACCAACCACACTATCTCAAATCCCCCGTTCTCTTCCCCTAAACTTGAAAGGTTGTATGGAAAATGATTCAAGATGTTTGTAAACTCCTTATATTAAAGAAAATACCTCAACCCTTATGATTATAATATCATTGAACATATTCAACTTAAACCATACCTATGTAGAATTAGTTTTGGATATTCCCCTCCTACAAATTATTCAACTCCATCCCTTTCCCATCTTATACACTTTAGAGTTTCAATAGACAATAGTAGATCTCATTAATGATATCCCTTGCTTATACACTAGAAAATAAAACCTTTGTTAACACTATCTTGCTATGTATGCTTGATCCACTCCACCACAAATACTTTGGTAGCATATTTCCTCATTTATCCATACCAATATTTCTTTATTTTTCTTGCCATTATATTTCATTGCATTAATTGAATATTATTTTTGGATCTTCAAGCCCTTCATCTTCCCCTTTGTCATTACCACATTTATAATTACTTGTATATACATTCACTACCCTATAGTTATATGATGTTCATGATCAAGTCCATGTAGGTAGGCTTATTTTCCTCTCTTTGTAACTTTGACATTTTTATTTTCAATATAAAAATTCATAAAACTAAATTATCTATATAAATAATAAAAATTCATATAAATCTAGAACCTATACCTAGATTGAAAATAATCCAAAAATTTCCCTATTTTTTAATTAAATTCTCAATATCAAATTAATTTAAAAGATATAAAAATAATCATTACTATCAAATTATAAAACCCTAAAAATATCTAAGCAAAACATCAATCTTATTTTTTTGGGTTAGTAAATTAATATAACTTGAAATATTTGATCAAAAATATTTTATATAAAATAAACATATAAACAAATAACATATAAACATAAATATTAAATATATTTTTTATATGAATATAATTTTACAATAATACTGTGTTAGAAATATATCATAATTTATATTATATAAAATATTGTATACAATAATAAATACAATACAAGGGTTCATTATATTACCATAGTATATCCGACTCTATGATAGATGTAACACCATATATTAAAATTAAAATATTGGTTCACCTTATATTCCCTAATATTTAGTTGTTAGATATAATAACTTCATTAGGAATATAACAAATATAAAAAATTAAAATTAAAATATTTAGTGAACTATAATATTAAATAAATCATATTATATTAAATGTATAAAAATATTAAACACGTAATATGTTAATGTGTTATAATATTATATTACAATTCTAACATATTAATTGACCACGATTATACCATTAAATAATGACATTTAAGAAACACCAAATTAAGATTGGTGCATGTCCATGTTTTTCCTTGAGTGAGCACAATTCAATCTTAGTGTTATACTTTTGTACCCATTCTGCTGCAGAGAATTAAAGTTGGAACATTTGTTTTACTGTGACAGTACCGGCCAATTGTTTCCAAATAATCGATGGTAACGTGTAGCCCTTAAAATCTGATGACGCCAAAATGAAAAAAGTTCAGTGGAAATTACATTTTTGACGACAGAAAAACAACGGTGAAATCAACGACTGACAATGTTTCAATCGTCTACCCGCATCCGGGAACCCTATGAACCGTTGAGAGCGAGGTCATTCTTTTCATATAGGAAACGCCTTCAGCATAATTAATTTTTAATTTAATTAAATTAGTGGGATTGGGAAATGAAGGGAAAAATATAATTTATTAAATAAATGTCATTAACTAACAATTGGACCCATACGTTTAATGGGCATGCCAATAATCTTTTACAACCAAGCAACACACAATGTTTTGGCCTACTTGCAAGGCACATACAAAGGCACCTAATTTAATCTTGTTTTTGGACTTGTGTGAATCTCTCTTTGGTCTTATTAACTCAGAAGGACCTAATGTGGAGCAACAAGGGTAAGTGGCATGAGCTTAAGGGTTCCACCAGTTGCATGGCCAAACATGTGATCATGGTCTCCTACTCTTATCACTTCAATGTTCTAGTAATGAGGTGACCACAAACACCATATTTAATGTCAAAACTATTGTTCAATGTTGATAAGAACTCTACAATGGTCGACATCTATACCCATGATTGTCCAAATGGTTGCATCAACAAATCAAATGGTGAGTGGTGCAAATGTATGAAAGAAAGAAAGGAAATGAATCAACTATTTGTTTGCTTACATTGAGAGTAATGAAAGGAGATAGAATATGAACATCTATTGAGAATTCCACCAAGAGGAATTTGTATTTGACTTCCTTCTCATGAAAGGAGACCAACACATTTATTGTGCATGTGGAGTGCGGATGACCCTATACTTTGATTTGTGTACTTTCCATTGCAAGGTACTCTGCTTTCTAGATGAGATAAAGAGATTACAAAGGGGATTAGGGAGATATTGTGTTTTAGTTATTTGGCAAGACATTAATTTATAGTCCTCAAGTTTAGAGGGCCAGGCAAACACAAAATCTACTTATACTATCTTTAAAACTAAAATCACGCTAAGAGTAAATCGAGGCTAAAACCAAAAAAAATGAAAAGCACTTGAAATAACCAAAGAAAACCACACATGATCAAAACAAAATATCAATAGATTTTCAGCCTAGGTACACAATATGATTAAGAGAAAAAAACTTATAAAAGTTAAACAAAACATTTCAATCAACATCTAGATGTAGTTGAAATATATAATATAACTCTAAGGCCACCTAACCTACTTCATATGACTTATGTAGGGAACTAGATTCATATAATGATACACTTACTAGTATTCGTGTGATAAGAGAGTGATGAAGGGGGTAAATCATTAAACACACAACAACGGAAGTTGCACACAAAAAATAGAACTTTCTTTATTGATTTGGACAACTTATTACATTACATAAGCTCAAATACAATCAGAGAAATCAATCCTCCTCAGGCTGAAACACCCTACAACTACACTTCACCAGGCTCTGGAATCTTCTGCCTTCTATAACTCCAAATCATCTAGGGTTTCTGTTTTCCCACCTATTCTTGACTCTACACTTTCCCCCTTAACTCTGCTGCTGCCCAGGGTTCCCAAAAATAGTTATTAATAGCCTTTTTGGCGGCCAACTGAACCTAATTTTAAAATTTGCATCTCCCTTCAAAAATATGTCAACTTCCAAGAGCCATAACTTTTGATCCGGGTGTCCGATTGATGAACCGTTTTATGCGTCGGAAAGCTCGCGAAGGACTCTATGCACTAAAAACCCACTTTGCTGGTTTCGGCCATTTTTGGGGCCATTTAGTGCTTCAAACCTGAGTTTGAATTTCAGACATTTTTTGGAAAACATAAACTTTAATATCTTTCAGCTCACAAATGATCTTTGCGTGATTCCTTCGCCAAAGGTCTTATATT
Source organism: Cunninghamia lanceolata (assembly GCA_027924645.1). Lineage (NCBI taxonomy): Eukaryota > Viridiplantae > Streptophyta > Pinopsida > Cupressales > Cupressaceae > Cunninghamia > Cunninghamia lanceolata. Next base: position 1,694,457 of record BSBN01000749.1, on the reverse strand, counting down.
TATGTTATGTAACTTCTTGTAAATTTTCACTTCAATCCGTGCCCAAATGCAAACTTTCTAAAAATAGCAAGTTGCTATTTTTAGCAATTTAGAAAAACTGAAAGTTCTACATCATTATTCAAGCGATTATGGAATCAGAACCACAAATTTTGAAAAGAAATGGAAAGAACATCAACAATTTTGAAAAACATCTTTTTTTAGGTGATGCAAGATTGCCCTTACACCACTAGATGCTCTTGCATCAGAAACCCAGGGTAATTTGAGAAGTGACCCTATCACGTCTCAGGTATTTGTGTAAGGAAAACCTAAACGGTCAACCTCTGCCTTAGACAACCAAGAAGAATCTTCAATAGGCCTTCCTTTCCATTTCACTAGGTATTCTACATATTGCCTATTCTGAGTACTTCTTCCCACACAGCTATCTAAGATATCTTCTATCTCCTCTTTCGAAGTAGATGTTGGAATACTCCATTGTTCTTCTGTTGGTCCATCCTCTATTCCACCTTCATGATATTCTAATAAATCAACAATGTTGAAAATAGGGGAAATGTTGATCCCACTTGGCAGTTCTACCTCATATGCATTTTCTAAATCATGTTTCTTCAAAATTCTACATGGTCCAGATTTCTTCATTTTCAGCTTATTGTATGTTCCAATTGGGAACCTTTCTTTTCTCAAGTGAACTATGACTTCATCTCCTACTTGGAATTCTTTATATCTCCTCTTCTGATCTTCCATAGCTTTGTACTGGATATTCATCTTATTAATGTGTTTTTTCACCTCTTCATGCAAATTCTTCATGTGTTCTGCAAAGTCTTCAGCCTCGGCACTTGTCTTTTCTCCTTTGTCCAGATTCTTTAATTCTGAAGCATTTCTTGGACTATTCCCATATACAATTTGGAATGGTGATTTACCAATACTCCTATTGATAGAATTATTGTAAGTAAATTTTACCTGTGGTAAAATCAAATCCCATCCCTTGGGCTTATCTCCTACTAAGCATCATAGTAGGTTACTCAAACTCTTATTCACCACTTCTGTCTGTCCATCAATCTGTGGATGTGTTGCAAGTATGGGCCTAACCGGTGTTTTCATTGATGTCAACATACTCCTGTTGCATTGATGCCAAGGATTGGATGAGCTATGTGTTAAGGATATTGAGAAAATTAGTCCTATCAGAAACAGAGAAGAACAGTGAAGCCCTATGAAGTGAAGATCCCAGCTAAGATGACGAATAGAGAATGTGCATCAAAGGGTTTGTAGATATGTTTCTAAAGATGATCCAGTCAAGATTTGAGAGGTTTGCATGAAGATTTGGAGAAGTTATGGCCATATGAGTAAAACTGGTTCTGGTAGATGTTCAGAGGTTATAGAGTGACACAAATAGGTCTGGTGAGATCTGGAAATGCAATATCTTATTCTGCAGATTTAGAGGAATGTTTAGGAAGCCAATGTGAATTGACAACTCAATTGGTTCATGGTCTGGAGGTCTGCAAGCATTTATTCTAATGTGACAATGATGACAGACTGTGTTCTTGAGGTTCCAGATGAAGATGCGAATGATTTTAGTAGGCAAAAGTGGTGTGAATGTTCTTGGTGATTTAGGCAAGCTTGTGGGGGTCTCTAGATTGTTTCCAGTTCATGTTGGTGGTCCGCATTGAAGATTGAGTTCGTAATTGAAGATTTACTTCTGAGTGATGATGTTCTTCCTAATCATGGCTGACCAGATGTTTTACACATCTTGCGGATGATCTTGAAGATGTTCTGCGAAGCATGGCATGTTCCTCAAAGAAGATTGAAGTCCCAGATATGTGTGGCCGACAGTGTGGTGATTCACATGAAGTCTTTAGTAATAAGTCAAGTTGTACTTATGTAATTGCTCTGTAATGAAATAAAGTATGTATTGCGCTGACTTTGATGATTATCCCAAAGTCGATGTCTTGTATAAATAAGATTTGTGAAGTCATTTCAAAGTATCCATGGAGATGAGAAAGTGATAGAGAGGAGAAGAGTGAAAAGTAGAGCAGAAGTGTTGAGCTTAAATGGAAGTGACTCAAGCATGGTGAAGATGCTAATCTCCAGTTCAAGTATGTAATATTTATTATTCTATAGACAGTGTGTCTCCTATAGGCAGTGGGCCTCTTGTGAGTAGTGTGCTTGGGTAGTGAGCCCTAATTGGCATGTGTCATTTTGTTCTTATTCTTTTAACAAAGAATACAATCTTGGGTTAGTCACCCCATGGTTTTTCTCTTAACCAGGTTTTTCACGTTAAAATCTTGGTGTCATATGTGTTAATGTGTTTCTACTCTTGAATTATTGCATTGTGCTTCCATGATTGAATTATTATTATGTTGTTGAAATACAAGAAGGATTTAAGTGTTTAAAGAAAATAAAGTTTTGAGACAGCTAATTCACCCCCCTAAGTTGTCTGTCTTAAATCAACAGGATGGTGTGCAAAACTGAATTTCAAATCTATTTTCAACTTCTTCCACAATGTCCTCCATAAATGACCAACAAACTTGGTATCTTGATATGAAACTATGCTCTTTGGTAGACCATGTAGTCTCACCACCTCCCTAAAAAATAACTCTGTAATATGAATAGCATCATTAGTCTTCTTACAAGGAATAAAATGTGCCATCTTCGAGAATCTATCCATCACCATAAAAATGGAATCATGTCCTCTCTGTGTCCTTGGTAAACCAAGAACAAAATCCATACTAATATCATCCCATGGCTTCTCTAGTACAGGTAGTGGCTGATATAGACCTGTATTCTAACTTGCTCCTTTTGCCATTTGACATACTCTGCAACTCTACACAAATTTCCTCACATCTTACTGTAACTATGGCCAGTAATAATTTTCACCAACAATAGCAATGGTCTTATCTCGACCAAAGTGTCCAGCTAATCCCCCACTATGCTTCTCTTTTATCAGGTTCTCTCTCATGGAACTCCTCAGAATGCACAATTGGCTTCCTCTAAACAACATGTCATCTTGGATTATGAAATCCAACCATTTTGTCCTATCCAAAGTAACAGGTTCTAGACAAGCTTTCCAAGCCTCTGCAAAATCTGGATCTTCAGGATACAAACTTTTGAGCTCATCGAGCCCAACAACCTCTATCTTCATTTCTATCAACAAGTTTTGTCTTCTACTCAAGGCATCTGCAACTCTGTTGGACTTCCAACTCCTGTGCTTCAAAATAAAAGTATATCTCTACAAAAACTCAACCCATTTTAAGTGCCTCTCATTTAACTTTCCTTGACTATTAAGATACTGCAAAGCATGATGATCAATATATAAAATAATCTCCTTTGGCAACAATAATGTCTCCATTTCTTCAAAGCCTGAACTATTGCATAAAACTCCTAGTCATAAATATAATACTTTTTCTTGGCATCATTAATTTTCTCACTAAATTAGGCAATGGGCTTACCTTCTTGGGTCAAAACAGCTCCTATACCACTACCACTAGCATCACAATCTACCTGAAATACCTTATTGAAATCTGGAAGTGCCAAAACAGGTTGTTCTATGACTTTTTGCTTCAATGTATCAAAGCTCTTATCTGCTCCTTTAGTCCATCTAAAATCTTTTATATCCCCTCTCATTGTCTCAGTTAGGGGTGCACAAATGGTACTAAAATTCTTGATAAACTTTCTGTAAAAACTTGCCAAACCATGGAAAGATCTTACCTCGGAAGCACTCCTCAGTGTAGGCCATTCAATGATAGCCCTCACCTTCTCTAGGTCCATCTTAAGACCTTCCTTGGAGACAACAAATCCCAGGTATACCAACTCTTTCTTTGCAAAACTACATTTCTTCAAATTAATCAACAACTTCTCCTCCCTCAGCTTCTTTAGAACTCTTCTGATAAGTATCAGATACTCATCCCAAGTCTTACTGAAAATCAAAATATCATCCAAATAAACAATAACAAAACTTCCTAAAAATTCTTTCAGTACCTCATTCATGAGCTGCATGAATGTGCTCGGTACATTGGTTAGCCCAAATGGCATGAATAACCACTCATACAAACCTTCCTTTGTCTTAAAGGCTGTCTTCCACTCATCTCCTTCTCTGATACAGATCTAGTTATACCCACTCTTCAGGTCAATCTTCGTGAAGTACTTGGCTCCACTCAAACAGTCCATTATGTCATCCATTTTGGGCAATGGAAATCTGTACTTAATTGTGATCTTATTGATGGCTCGAGAGTCTATACACATTCTCCACTCTCCATCTTTCTTTGGTGCTAGTACTGCAGGTACCGCACATGGACTTAGGTTCTCTCTTATCAATCCCTTTCTCAACAACTCCTGAACTTGTCTGTTCAACTCTTCACTCTCTGCTGGAGTCATTCTATGGGCTGCTTTATTCGGCAAACTGGCTCCTGGTATCAAATCCATTTGATGACTTATCTTCCTTACTGTTGGTAAACCTTTTGGTACATTATCAGAGACAATATCTTGAAATTCTTCCAATATTTCTGAGACTTCTACTAGTACATCTTCACATTTCTCTTGACTAATCTTAGGAATCAATGCAAAGCAATGATGCTCATGCTTCATACCCTCCAAAAATTTCCTACCATCTACCAAGCAAATTCTGGTAGTGCTACATACCTTTTCTTCCACCTCCTTCAAGGGCTTCAACTTATGATGAACTCCATCCTTTGTTAGGGAATATGTGTTTACATGCGCATCATGGACAGTGCTCCTATCATACTGCCACGACCTCCCTAATAGCATATGGCATGCATCCATCAGTATGATATCACACAGCACCTCATCATGGTAGTCCCCAATCTTGAACTTCACTAAACACTGCTCATTGACCAAATCTCTGTGGTCCTTCTGCAAAAATGCAATCTGATATGGATGTGGATGTTTTCTTCTTGTCAACCATCTCCTCTGAAACAAGATTGTCAATACTTTCACTATCAATAATAATGTCAAAACACTTACCTTCACATTTACACCTTGTGCAGAATAAACTCTTCCTTTGATTGGGTTTTTTCTCCTCATTCAACAAAGTTCTTCTGACAACTAGGGTTTCCCCCCTTTCAGCATCTTCAGAATGCTCAGATTGTGCATCTTCATCTACACGTGCAACTCGTGCATTACCTTCAGGTCTTCTATTTGTCCTTCCTTGATGTTGCTGACACTCATATGCTCGATGCCCTTCTTCTCCACATTAGAAATAGGTTCCTCTGAAACCTCCTCTTCCGGGTCCTTGCCTAGGTTTGCCTCTTCCTCTTCCTCTTTGCTCACCATTGTTCTAGTCACGAGGGTCGTAGGCATTATCCCCTCTCTGATTTTGACTGGTGTCAGCTTCTTCACTTTTTTTTTGATCTTCATTATGACCTCCATAGGGTCTTCCACCAGGCCTTCCGCCTTGACCTCTTCCACTTTGCTTGCTATTGAATCTTTTATTCAACTTCTCTTCCACCTTTAGGGAAAATTGGTACGCATCTTCTATGGTGGTCATTCTAACTAGGCTCAGCTCCTCTTGAATACTTGGCCTCAACCCATTAATGTAACGGGCTACCTTCTCTTTGTTGGGCTCTACATGGCATGTCCTGATAGTAATTTTATAAAACTCTTTTGTATACTCCTTAACATATTTGTTACCTTACTTCAGTCCTTGCAGCTTCTTAAGCAACTCCATCTCATAGTCCACAAGAATGAACTGCTTCTTCAATTTCTCCACCATCTAATCCCATCTAGTGAGCTTTCATTTTCCTCTTCTATTCCTCTCTAATTGGACCTCTTTCCACCAAATACTGGCATGGCCCTTCAACTTTGTTTTTGCAAACTTGACCCGATCTGGGTCCTCCACATCTTCATATTTGAAATACTCTTCTATGTCATTGATCCAATCGATAAGCTATTCCAGATTCAAATCTCGAGAATATGTAGAAACTTTGATCTTGGGCCTTTTTCTGATCTTCAAAATGGCCCTCAACAACCTAACTTCTGTAGGATCTCCTCCATCTTCTTGTTCTTCCTTGGATAGCTCTTCTTCAGCTTCATCCTCACTTTCTTCTCTTGTTCTCAAATCAAACCCTCTTCGTAACTCCTCTTGCAATGCATCGATTTGCCTTTGTAGGGCTCTAAAACCCTCTTTCGTCAAAGCATTCCTCCCAATATGATTTCTTCGTGGAGGCATCCTGATCTCCACAGCAAACCCACAACCTTAGGTCTTGGTGCAAACTACCTCATGCTCGGTGATCTGTCTACACACTTAGAAACCTGGCTCTGATACCACTTGATGAAGGGGGTAAATCATTTAACACACAACAACAAAAGTTGCACATAAAAAATAGAACTTTCTGTATTGATTTGGACAACTTATTACATTACGGAAGCTCAAATATAATCAGAGGAATCAATCCTCCTGAGGTTGCAACACCCTACAACTACACCTCACCATGCTCTAGAATCTTCTATCTTTTGTAACCCTAAATCAGCTAGGATTTTTGTTTTCCCACCTATTCTTGACTCTACACTTTCCCCCTTAACTCCACTACTACCCAGGGTTCCCAAAAATGGTTATTAATAGCCTTTTTGGTGGCCAACAACCTAATTTTAAAATTTGCATCTCCCTCCAAAAATAGGTCAACTTCCGAGAGCCATAACTTTTGATCAGGGTGTCCAATTGACAAACCATTTTATGTGTCAGAAAGCTCGCGGAGTGCTCTACACACTAAAAACCTACTTTGCCAGTTTCAACCATTTTTGGGGCCATTTAGTGCCTCAAACCTAAGTTTGCATAATTTTCAGGCATTTTTCAGGAAACAAAAACTTTAATATCTTTCAACTCGCAAATGATCTTTGCATGATTCCTTCGCCAAAGGTTTTATATTTCTATTATGTAACTTCCTATAAATTTTCACTTCAATCTGTGCCCAAATGCAAACTTTCTAAAAATAGCAGGTTGTTATTTTTAGCAATTTAGAAAAACTGAAAGTTCTACATCATTATTCAAGCGATTATGGAACTAGAACCACAAATTTTGAAAATAAATGGAAAGAACATCGACAATTTTGAAACACATTTTTTTTGGTGATGCAAGATCGGCCTTACACCACTGGATGCTCCTGCATAAGAGAATTAAGGTACGTTATTGATCTCATCTTGTTATCGAGGTATGTAGCATATAACTATTGAAATGTTTTAGATCTCAACATAAGTATTTTCAAGATTATTTGTTTGATTATCAAAACTCACTTGTTCTTATGAAGAAAATTATTGAATAGAAGAATTCAACACTTTATTTACAAAAGGATGAAGGAGAGAACCAAGTATCAGTAAAGATTAAAAAAGGGCCACTGTACAGAAAATGAAATCCAGGCTAATATTTTGATAGTTAAGGTAAACCCACAGTTAAGGTATGTTCCAATTTGATTCTTTGTTAGTAGGACATAAAATGTTAGTATTTGTTTAAGTGCTACGATGGATAAAATGGAGTTAGATATAGGGATAAAGCAATATAAATAGTTGTAATTATGGAGTTACGATAAGAAGGTTGTGGTTTTAACTCATGTATTATGCTTAAGCAATTTGGTTGATATTGAATCTTAACATTTTAAATTGTTTCGATGGGCATTATTGACTGTAGAGGAGCATGATCTTTTATTTTATTTTTGATCATTTGGTAAAATAATTTTAGAGTTTAGCATGTAAAATAGCTTGATCTTAAGTCACTATAGAGGTCTATAAAGACTATAATGTATCTGACTTATTATTTAAATAATTTTAAATGATACCTTATGTTCTTAAAATTAGTAAAGAATATTTCATATTTTTCCTATTTATATAGATATATTTAAAGTAATAAAATTAAAATAACTTATATTTAAAATTATTTAATTTAAAATTCTAAAATTTGTAATAATAATGGAATGAAGAAAGCATTTTATTTTAAAAAGAAATATTAGAAAAAGAAACAAAAGATTAAATCCATAAATAAATGATAGGTTTATGCTTTTAAGTTTTAAAACAAATGAAAGATTTAGAAGAAAGAATAATTTTTGTTTTATTAAAATTTGATTTTTTAAATAAAAGCAAATAAAGAGATTTTGAAATATTAGGATAAGAATATATTATTGCTTTATTTCATTTTAATTAGGATAGATGAAAAATATACGTATAAATAAATAAATAATTCATTTTTGGAATTTTTTGTTTTAACATTGCATTGTTACTATGATCAAGGGATTTTCATTATGAGGAGGCAGGGCAGTATTATCTCCCAGCGAGGAATACTGAAAACTCGGAATAAAAAGAATGCATTGGTATGTTGAATATAAAAAAAAGGAAAACACAGTAAGAGGAGAAGTCACCAGATCACAGAAAAGAGCTTAGAATTAAAAAGGTGTGGGTCTTACTAATTGACAAGTAAGTAGAAATATTTTCAAGCTCTGTATTACTTTTGTAAAGTTATTTCCTCTAGATGGTCACTAAGATTAAATATATAATAACAAATCTGAAATTGTATTCCATCTAGTTTACCTTATTTGAGTCTTTCTTATTTTATGTCTCTGACAATAGATCAGGAAGACAATCAAAACCCTATGAAGTATAAAATAGAAAGAACTAGTTTTGTTTACATTTCATTTTGTGTTTTCTTCCATCAAAGTTTTAGAACCAAATTTATGAATCTTCTGATATTATTTCAGGAGAATTCTTATCTAGACTATCAAGATTTTGTTTATTTATCTCACTAAAACAATAACAATGATAATTGCTTAAAGGTACAATTAAATTGAAACATGTATGATTTTTGAATGACATTTAAGGAATTTGATTGTTATTGCTTGAGAGTTTCTAGAGCCATTTCATCAAATCTATTTGGTTTATACTTTCAAGATAATTTTAGCCATTGCTTGATAATTTCTAAACCTTTAAATAAATCCATTATTGTACATTCTATAGTGGTAACTAGTCTTGACAATCTGGTTTCCCACATACCTATTTTCGTTGCTTAGAATTTATTTTTTTATCACAAACCTTTTTGTGCTTATCCTGCAATCATTATATTCCATAAGATGACGTCTCTTTGAGGCATTCTATTAAACAGTTCAAGTGCTTTATCTGTGCATTTTTCTTTATACTTTTCAACCATCTTCTCTTTCTCATGAACAATAGTGAATTATTCTGCTATTATCATTATCCCTTAACCAGCTAAATATGTACATAAAGTAACAGACTCCATACCACTATTCCTTAATGGCATTTGATGAATCAAATTGCTAAATTTATGTTATTTTATATTTATTTAGAATTGTACTGATATTATGAATTCAATCTGGACCTCTTAGAACTGTTTTATTTTTCTATTTTTTTGGTGCGAACAACTTTTACTTCGTTCATCAATCTCTCTAAATCTGTTTTGAGTTTTATTCCTCTATATTACATCTTTTCGAAACAATTTAAATTTTTAAATTTCATTGAGAAATGGAAAAGATTGAATTTTTAGACTGTTGTTTAATTTTGTTTTTACCCAATAAATGTTTGTTTTTCATAACATCTAATAACAATATGGATGTTTTTCTTTAATCAAAAAATTATAGTATTGCAAAAAATAAATAAATATATATATATGGTCTCTTGTTAAGTTTAATTGCTATCTTGTGATTATTGATCATTGTTATCGTTATGGGTTAAAAGTGTATGGTCATTGAACCACTAAAGGTTGACGAATTTGTTAAAATGTATAGACATCCAACTAGTATAGGGTTACTACATTTATTTATTTATTTTAGTTCTCCGCCACTATTTAATGGAATTTGTTGCATTTATTTTTTATCATGTTGTTGTATAAAATCTTTATAAAGGGAACACTATATTTGTATAAGTAGTAAATTGTATGATCATTATATTAGTTGTTATTTGTAAAATCAGTAAGTTCTATGATCTTTATATTGGATTATGATATTGTTATCTATTTTAGAGATCATTTGGCATCTATATGGATTTAGGGTATTGACTCTTATAAATTTATGTTCTAGACCATTTGGTCTCCACAATTATTTGTTGAATTACTACTAAGTCAAGAGTTGGTTTGGAATTAATATTAACAAATTTGGTTGTAGTGGGATAAGGATGAATAAGATTATTGTGATATATAGATATATTCATATTGTTTTGAACTTTTTGAGATTGGTCTTATATGGGCTTAGTTTGAAAGATTAAATTTATTCCTATCATTAAGTATATAGGTTGTCAAAAGTATGTTTATCTCTTGAACTTTGAATCAATTTTTGAAAGGGAAATTCTTGTTTGAAACCATGTAAAGTATGTGCTTGGTTTTTGCCACAATCTTGTTGCGATTTAGGAAGTAAGAAGGTTAGGTTGTTGGAATTAGTTGAAAGACATTATCTTGATAATCATCCCCTTATTGCTCTATTTAAAGGATTATTTGCATTTGAATTATATGATGTTTATTTTCATATTATATAATATATTTTTAGATTTTACTACTATTATACTATATGGTACTTGTATGATACTATCATCACAAAGTGTTTTAACCTTTAGAACTAAGGTCTATGTATGTTATTTAGTTAGTTGACTATAGATCAATCTTTTTGTGATGACCTTGTCACACTAACCTTGCAATGGACCAACTTAAGTCTCTTTGTCCAAAAGGTTGTATTATTTTGTTGGCTCAAATAAGAGAGCTTAGAGTTTATTATAAATGTGGGTTGGTTTAAACTTTCATTCTATTTTGAACAAATGTTTTTACATCAACCTTTTGGTTGAGAGTCTAATTGAACTACGAAGCCTCTGCACATACATAGGCAAGGCCATATGGGATGAGTCCTCAAGGCATAGGTCTGGTCCCTTAGGTCCTATCATCTAGATTAGTCTAAAGTTATAATCATGATTATTCTTTTTAATAGGGAGACTATAGTGTTTCTAGTGGTTGCAGATATCATGAAGTTATAGGTTACAAAAATAACTAAGATTGTAGATGATGACTATTATTATTTAACTTATGGTTTAAAATTCAATGGATTTTCTTTGAGTTATATCATTTGGTTGAATGCAAGAAAAATGTGCATTTAGTTATGACATGAGCTATGTTATCTGTCAACATAGATAAGTGTTACTATAGATTGGTTTACTATGATTATGTTAAACATTTTGATGTCTTTGGAAAAGAGATCAGGATTGGTAACATGTGTTGGTAATAATAGTCATCTTATTGTATGCCAATTTATCTATGATTAAAACTACACTTCTAATTTTGAAATTTATTTACAATGTATAAAAACTACAACTGCTCTACTAAACTAATTATGTGAGATAGTTTCATGATTGTGGGTTGAATTGTTGTTATCTTTATTAAAGTAACATGCATTAAGTTAAATAGTTTTATGTGAGCTTGGTTAAACCGTTTATAGTTGTTGTTTGTATTTGTGTCTAATGTTCTAGTGTAACTGTTCAGGCATTACAATAACATAAGTCAATTGAAATTCAAGTTTTATCAAATGTTTGGAGGAAATAAAACAAAGAAAAAATAGACTTGATCAAACTATAAATTGAATCACATACAAAATTGGTTTCAGCGAGAGATTAGAAGGGAATAAAAGTGAAAAAATTGTGTGATCACTATTCATGTGCAACTTTATAATGTGTATTGTATTTAAATTTTTATTTTAGTGTATTGTTATTTTAAAATTTAATAAAGGTCAAAACAAAAGAAAAGAGATACTTTCTACACCACCTCTATTGATTAATGTGGATTTTAAAATATTAAACAATGTTACCCATATTATGCCAAAAAAAAATTGAGGGTGGGAAAATGCCAATCAATATGATTTCACATTTGTAGTTTATAGTTCATCTTTTTTGTAGAGACCTCATATTATCCTTAGTATTTCATATAGTTCACTAAGGGATCTCAAATAACCAAACATATAAGGTGCAGATTCATTCTAGGGAGCTTGGAGTGCATGTACATCATCCCATACAATATGTTTGACAAGAAATTTGAGGAACACTACCTTTGTTTTTGTAGACGTTTCAATCCATATTCAAACATTGTTTATAATGAACTTTTTGGGAACAATATACTTAATACAATTGTCACCACATCATTTAAAAGTTTTGCACAACGTAACTTTTCTGCTATCACTCAAATATATTCACTAGCTCAATAATATAATTGTGAATATTTGGCATGGGATTTTCCATTGTGTAATGTAACCTAGCTTATGTTGCGAGATGCACGACGTGTCTAAAGGAGATGAGATCTAAGGAGTGAATCTATTTCTTTGATGTCAACCTCAACAATGAAAATCATATGAATCTTTAAAATACTTGTCACACTGTCTTCAAGGTTGGGTCATCGTAGTCATTGAAGTTTTCTAAGCCAAGGACTCCATCGCCACACTTCTTTAGTTCCAAAGTCATATGAGTGAATATGAAGCTTGTTGCTCGTATGACTAGGACCTAGATCTTGCCACATAATGCTCTTAGACTGCACAAGTTTTGAACTCGAGTCTCCCACTCAGATCCCTCCCATTTAATAGACTAATTTTCTCTATCATTTCTTAGATGTATATCCATGAAACATGAGTAAGATGGAATTAGAGACTTGAGAAAGGGTTTCCACAAGAAGATCATTGTGGAACGCAACGTATCTTGTGGAAGTAAGTTTTGACTTGGATTTGGCAAAAACTCGAAGAACATATAAATAATCACATACTCATCAATGGTTATTGATAAATAATCACATGATCATCAATGGTTGTTGATAAATAATCACATACTCATCAATGGTTGTTGATATAATACCAACTTGCAATAGTTTGAATGGATCCTTGTTTAATTTTTCAGCAAACCAACATATGTCTATACTCCATGCTTTAACATATTTTTAAGCCTACTTTTTAAAGAAATTTTAAAAAATAAAGAGTATACAAATGATCATTTTTATAGAGTGTAAACCAAGTAAATCATTCCATCAATCCATAATGTACATTTGGAATAAGAACCTTGTTGGAAATAAGGCAGATAACTGAGAGGGGGGGTGAATCAGTTATCTTAAATATCTTAACTTTATTTTCTTCTTTAATATTAATGCAGCATCAAAACATAAGAGCATACATAATCATGAGAGAAGAAATAAAATCAACACACATAACACAAGGATTTTTACGTGGAAAACCCTGTTAAGGGAAAAACCATGGGGTGACTAACCCAAGATTGTATTCTTTGTTAAAAAGAATAGGAAGTACAAAATGGCACTTGCCAATTAGGGCTCACTGCCTGAGCACATTGCTCACAAAAAGCACACTGCCTACAAGAGACTCACTATCTACAAAGTTTTAGAAGGTAACCAGATGTTTGAACTAAAGAGAAGCATCCACATATGCTGAGGTTTAGTTCTGGTTAGGCTCAATATATTGATCTAATGCACTTCATTCTTCCTCTGCTTTAGTGTTGTTATTCTGTCACATACCGGACTTGTATTGCTGCTTCCACACTGCTCTCTGCCTTTCTTCACACACTTTAAATAATACTCACACACCTTCATACTGAAATCATTCTGGTATATATATCCGCATCAAGGATTTCAACATCTTTCTAGTCAGCAACTGAAATATTCAAGATATTTACAAAGCACTGATCTGTCGGCTGAATCCATGCTTAATATGTGATGCGTATCAAAGACATAGACATAGAAGTCATCAATCAAGTCGGCCAACCATGTATGATCCCTCAAATAGCTTGATCACCATCAATTTCTCATCCAGATTTAGGTCTGATGCTCTGTTGGTCAGTTCTTCCTTAGTCTACTTTGTCTGTCAGGAACCCAACACTTAGATGTTCATATCTTTTCAATCATTCATCACCAAAGGTTTAATTTCTGTAATGTAGTAGTCATGATACTCCTCTTCACTTGTCCAAGTTTGCAACTTGCTAAGTTACACCATCTGAGAGATCCAGACCTGATTGTCAGACCTTGTTGCATGCCCTGTTCCTACTCACCAGACCAAAACACTCTTCAATCTGTCTTCCGGTAGAGACATACTATGTGCTGCAGATGTGTGGGAAAGACTTTGTTGCCATCAATGACAACACTTATGAAGCCACACAGTGTCTCTTTCCAACAATCTCCCCCTTTGGTATTGATGGCAACACTTAGTGAAAAATGACTAAGTGTCGTAGCAAACTCCACCTTGGCTGATGCTCTATCTTGTGCACTATTTTACCGGAACTCCCCCTTAGCTGGATTCCACATTTTTCACTACTCCTCACTCCCCCTTTGACATCAATGGAAAATGGTGGAATCTACACACTAAAATTTGCAAAAATTAACCTATACATAGCTGCATAAGTATATATACATGTTATACTTACATATACTTAAGTATATCCGCAAAGGTGGTCTTCAACTGTACAAATTTTGTCACCCAACTCTGCCTCATCTTGTCCAAAATTGAAATGTGACCACTCAACAAAAATGCATAAGATTTTGCCCTTCTTACGTCTACCGGATCACTAGTCCAGGATGTGGTTTGAGCATCAGTTAAGGCCTCATGCATGGCCTCTAACTTAGGGATAATTATCTCTCTAAGTTCACTCATCCTGCTTATTATATTCTTCCTCTCCTTTTCAAGCCTCTTTGTTTCATTTATAATGGCAATAGCCTGGCACTCTTGATTCATTATGGATGAGGTGAGAGGATCAAAATTCTGAGATAAACTTGACAGTTTATCTTCTTGTTCTTTTACTTTCTTTTCAATATCCTTTGTCACTTTAGAACAAGATAGACAAAATTTATACATTTCTCCACCATCTTTAAGTGTATTTTCTAGGCTCTTTATCCCAATATCCAAGGTCCTTCTATCATTAGTTATGAGTCCCTGCACTTCAGTGAATATCTTTCCCAAAAATTCTTTCCAGACTTTCTCTTCTGTCGATTTCTCTAAAGAATCAAAATGGGTGCTAACAAAATTAACTAGAGATTTCAAGTTACCGGATGGAGAGGTCGAAGAATCCTTTTGGAAGGATGGCATGACCTTCTATAGCACACCTGATGCAATCTCTATTAGCTCACAGTCTTCCATGTGAGACTTCAGAAGCTTTTCTTTTGCTTTAGCTTGAGCAAAAGATGCTACCTTCATTGTCTGGACCGGAGAGAGGGAATCAAAATTTAGAGGTCCTTGGAATAGTTCCAGTTCATCTATCTCCATCATCTCTTTGGTCAAGAAATTCTTCACTACTTCTATAGTGTCTCTTGCTAGAGACTGAGTCTTCTTTCCTTTTGTAACCCCAGAACTATCATCAGGGATCTTCTCTATTTGTTATTCTTCTCTTCCCTTTACCTCTTCTTCTTAACTCAATTTCTCCTCTTATCTTCCTTCTCTTTTAGTTTCTGAGTCTGCAGGGGGATCCGGAGAAGAGATGTTAACTTCTTCATGGACTTCCTCTTCCAGAACAGAGAAATCCAAGTCCTTAGACTTTTCTTCATCTATCTATTTTGGTTCTTCTACACTTTTCCTAGCAAATTCTTCTTTTGATGCACTTAATCCTTCAACATCCATGGTAGAAGGTTCTTCATCTATTTCCTCTATAACAGGAAGATTGAATCTTTTAAAGGCATTCCGGAGGATGTCTTATGTTTCTTTGGCTACTTGATCAGTCTCTCCAAGCATAAGTTTGTTCATTCTGGCTTTCCTCTGGAACTCATCCTTGCAGTCCTTAAAAATCATGTTCATTTGTTTTAGAGTAATGGAAGGATAGAGATGAATTGTAATCTGTTCCTGGATCTCTAAATCCTTTGCCTTGTCATTCTCTTTTCGAAGTTCAAGTGCTTTCTCTAGACTTTTGGGAATCAGTGAAATGATTTCAATGAATGCTTTATTATAGATATTCAAGTACCTGACTATAGCTTCCTCCAAAATTCTTTTGTTAGTATCACTGAATTCATCATAAAATTCTATGATTGGTTGCAAGTTCCCATCCACAGTGACTACTTTGATGATATCATCAATAGAAAGAGTGGGGGGGCCTTTCAACAAATTCTTCTTCCTTTTCTTCTTTGTTTTTGCCGATAGAGGATTCCCCGGATGTTTTCTTCTTCTTCTTCTTCATTTTCGTAACCTCCTCATCAGTCTCTATTTCTTCATCATCCTTTTGGCTTATGTAGGACCTTGTGGCCTTGGTTTTTGTTCTCTTTTCTCCCTTTCCAGATGTCTTGGCTTCCGGTTTTGAGGCTCTTGAGCTCTTAGAGGTCGCGGGTGCATAGCTCTTTGAGGATTTGGTCCAGGAGGAGGCTTGCACCGGAACACTTTCTTTTTATGTTTCTTGTTTCTCTTTCTCAGCTCTTTCTATTTTCTCTTTGTTTGCATCAACTGCCTCTTTTGATATCTCATATCTCTTGGTGATTTCCTCTACTTCATTTCTAACTTTTCTTTTTATTTCCAGTTGCCTTAGTTCAACATGAATCTTTACACTCAATTCTTCAAAGGTTCCAAACCTTTCTACCTCAGGGTCCTTAGGCTGACTCAGCAAGTGTTGGATATGCAGCGCCAAGATTTTCTCATCAACCTCATATCTCATTGGCATAATCCAAACTGTTGTAGGCTCAACTGCCTCCAATAGGCATTGATCAGTGTCTACCATGAAGCATACTATATCCTTATATTTTTCACCTATTGTTTGAGGAATTCTTTCTCTGGCCTGCATCATACCTTGGAAGTTCTTAAAATATCCCCAGAGTGTTGTGCTTTGAGCCTTGGCATCACCAAGCCCATACATGTAGTCTCTGATTTGTATGGTAATCGGTCTATCATTTTTCCATACCCAACCACTTGATCTAGGTAGCTCATTCGTATAGTAAAAGAATAAACACAGTATTAGCCCACCATACTTAAATGAGTTCTTCTTATCCTTTTTTATTTTCTGCAAGTTTTCTAACAGTTGGTTCAGAAGAAGATCACATAGGTCATAATCAACATTTTCCCTCAGCATCTAATATGCAGTATATATTGTAGTTCTGGACATAGAATTCTCCTTGTTGGAGTGATAGATTTTATAACCAATTATCATGGAGGCAAATTTGATATTTGGATCTGTGATATCTTCAATTGTCATTGGTCTTTTGTCAAACTTAGATCCGGTAGCCTCACTTACTATCTGGTTCTTGACAGATTTGAGAGCAGGCAACTCACCGGATAAGTGCAATCCAGTTACTGCCCTAATGGCATCTTTTGTTATCTTGAAGGGCTTCATCAACCACATGAAGTTGTCATGTATTCTAGTAAGAACATACCAAACCCATTCATCTTCTACAAAATAGGGAAAGTGGATGCAATGTCTAAAATGCTTATCCCGGAGGGCCTTGTATTGAGGTTTAAGTTCAAACGTTTCATCTATTAAGTGTTTATGATAGATATCCATCAGCTTGGATTCCCCAAATTCTTCAATATTGGCATGTATGTATACCCTAACATCTTCTACGTGTAGAACCCCATGTGGCATGCTAGAGAAGGTGCCTAAGGGATCAACTTCTAGGGATTTATAGGGGTGTTTCTTGAACTTTGGGCGCAGCCTATCAGTGATCTTAACAACATTTGGAGTATCCATCTTTGCAAAGGATTCAGAGAGAGATATTAAAAAATGGAAATACCTTTTTATGCTTCTAGGGTTCACAAAATGAGCTGAAAAGATCGTTGGTTGAATCAGACTCCATGGTTGATCTTTGAGAAGGTTGAGACAATCTTGATGCAGAGCTCTTTCTTTCTTCTTCTCGAATGCAAATGTGTAAATGATGAATAAAGAAACCCTTTTATCTTTGTGCAAACCCTAATTTCCTATTGCAATAAATGCACAACTTAAGTTATTCTGGTTGCCTTGTTCTTTGTTGTTCTGAGAGAGATCTTTCTATATCATTGAGATGCACATAGAATTATTTTTAGTGATAATTGACAATGTATCTCCTTTCCTCCAATCATGCCATTTATCCGCAGATCAAGATATTTCAATTTTGAATCATACTGGATTTAACTGTGAAAATCCTACTTTTACCGGATGGCTATCAAACTAGATCAATCTTGGATGATTAAACTCTTCAAAAACTCCTTGCGGATCTTTCATATTTTTACCGAGGGTTATTTAGATATTTTTTTGAGAACCCTTTAATCCGCAACATTCCATGTGCCAAATTTAGGCACCAATTGACTAGCTGGGGGAATTTATTTTCTTTTGTGACTCCCCCTGAGCCAGAGCTCATCTATTAGTTTCTAGAAGGAATATCAGCACCAAATTTTAGTGCAGATCTATTCTCAACATTTTCTATACTTCTCTTCACCCAAATCTTGTTCATCTCCCTTTGAACTTCATCTGGATTCACTTTTTCTTTTCCTTCGTCTTGATTTTGATTATGATGCACCAAACCCTTTTTATCCTGATTCTTACTTCTACAGAATTTGGCAATATGACCAGATCTATTGCAATTGTAGCAAACAACATTTCTTTGCATATTTTACTGATATCCTCTAGATCTGCATTGATTAACCATATGTCCCATTCTATTGCATGCAAAGCATCTACCATTGAATGAATTGTTTATTTGCATATTTTTGCATTCATGAGATTTATGACCATACCTTTTGTAGTTGAAACACTATCTGGAGAAGGATGGATTAGTCTGATTCAATCTTCTTCTGCACTGAGTTGCTTTATGACCGAATTTGTTGCAATTGTAGTAGTATCCATTGAAGGATGGATATCTTTGAGCATTTGGTTGCCTTACCAGAGGTCTTCTAGGCCTATTTATTTGATTTCCTTATCCAGAGCTCTTCTGACTGGATCCAGAGCTTTCACTTTTCTCACAACCCAAACCACGCTTGTCATCTACCCTCTTTTGGCTTTCAAGAAGAACTTCAAGTTGAGCTGAGCTTGTCTTGAATTTTTCTTTGTATTCATTTGCTATTTGAAGATCTTGTTTAAGAGTGTCTATCTAATTCTCAAATTGTTCTTCATTATCTCTAGCTTCTTCAAGATAAGATTCCAGATGCCTGATTATTCTGTCCATTTTGTGGCAGTCCTTTGACTTCTCCTTGAGAGATTGTTTTAGATTATCTTCAATTTTTCTTTTCTCTTCAATTTCTTGGGTGAATCTCATAACTCTTGATTCCATTTCATGCCTTACTATAATGACCTCTTTTCATAGCTTCTCACATAGCTTGTTTTTCTCATTCAGATCTTCATTAGTATGATTGGCTTCACTTTGTCTTGCTAATTGTTGAAGAAGTTCCTTTCTCTTTTTCACAGAGATACTCAGTTTCTCTTTTAGCTCATTTATGAAATCATCATCTTGTTTGAGTCTTTCTCTCAAGTTATTGACCTCAGAGTGAGATTACTCAAGATCATCTAGGGTAGACTGAAGTTGTTCCTTCATACCGTGTATATCCATTGAGATTCCTAGATCTTCCTCAAGCTGTTAGGCTCTATTTAGAGGAACTTAGCTCTGATACCAATTGTTGGAAACAAGGCAGATAACTGAGAGGGGGGGTGAATAAGTTATATTAAATATCTTAACTTTCTTTTCTTCTTTAATATTAATGCAACATCAAAACATAAGAGCATACATAATCATGAGAGTAGAAATAAAATCAACACACATAACACAAGGATTTTTGCGTGGAAAATCCTGTTAAGGGAAAAACCATAGGGTGTCTAAACCAATATTGTATTCTCTGTTTAAAAGAATAAGGAGTACAAAATGGCACTTGCCAATTAGGGCTTAGTGCCCGAGCACACTACTCGTAAGAGGCACACTGCCTACAAGAGACTCACTATCTACAAAGTTTATAGAAGGTAACCAAATGTTTGAACTAAAGAGAGGCATCCACATATGCTGAGGTTCAGTTCTGGTTAGGCTCAATATACTGATCTAATGCACTTCATTCTTCCTCTGCTTTAGTGTTGTTGTTCTGTCACATACCAGACTTGTATTGCTACTTCCACACTACTCTCTGCCTTTCTTCCACACTATAAATAATACTCATACACCTTCATACTAAAATCAATCTGGTATATATATACACATCAAGGATTTCAACATCTTTCTAGTCGGCAACTGAAATATTCAAGATATTTACAAAGCACTGATCTGTCGGCTGAATCCATGCTTAATATGTGATGCGTATCAAAGACATAGACATAGAAGTCATCAATCAAGTCGGCCAACCATGTATGATCCCTCAAATAGCTTGATCACCATCAATTTCTCATCTAGATTTAGGTCTGATGCTCTGTTGGTCAGTTCTTCCTTAGTCTACTCTACTTGTTAGGAACCCAACATTTAGATGTTCATATCTTTTCAATCATTCGTCACCAGAGGCTCAATCTCTGTAATGTAGTAGTCATGATACTCCTCTTGACTTGTCCAAGTCCACAACTTGCTAAGTTACACCATCTGAGAGATCTGGACCTGATTGTCAGACCTTGCTGCATGCCCTGTTCTTACTCACCAGACCAAAACACTCTTCAATCTGTCTTCCGGTAGAGACATACTATGTGCTGTGGATGTGTGGGAAAGACTTTGTTGCCATCAATGACACACTTATGAAGCCACACAGTGTCTCTTGCCAACAAACCTAACTCCTCTAATACAAATTTTGACAACAAAAATAAATTCAATGTTCTAAACACATCTAAGTCATGGCTCCTCATCACAACCAATGAATCTTTGTTGGATGCAAGAAAAAATAAGGAGAGATATTAAATGAAGATAGATAAAAATTGTAGAGACGAGAATTAGTTGTGAAACTAAAACTCAATGAAAACTTAGCAAGCCAACTTTTGACTTGGATTTGGCAAAAACTCAGGAAAATTTTCAACAATATATTATAAAAAATTATTTATATTATTTTTAATCTTAATTGTTTTTTTCTAACTTGGCAAGTACTACCAAAGTCTCATGACAGTGGAACTTTGATAAATTGATATGCAATTCTCATATTGATTTTTTTAATCTAATTAGCAGTAATGTATTTTTAGTTTTTCTATAATTCATCACATAAAATTGTAAAATGTTAGTCAGAAATAGTAGTAGGAATATCTCTTAGAATAACTATCTCCTACGCACATCAAGAAATTAGTTCACCATATGTATCTGTAAAGCATAACACTGGGCAAAACTTAATAGTAAAAAGAATGATAGAACAAGATCATAAACTAGTAGTGAAAGTGATGCAACATGAGTCTTGGTAGATCTAAGGGTATATGACACATCTTTCAGCATGCCTTCTAAACCATCCCAATAGAGAAAGTTTTGTACAACTACTACAAACATCCATTGGTGCCACTTAGATTTTTTCAAACTCTACCAGTAGGTGTAACTTGCACATGTTTCTACCCTTGCATTTAACCCTTTTAGCACAAAAGGAGTTTAATGAGAGTAATTAAGCCCATAAGAAGAGTGTTGTGGAAGATGTGAGCCATCTATTAGGCTACTAGATGAAAGTGAACTTCTCTTAGTTTTAATTGCCCCTCCTGAGTCCAACAAGCCCTCTTGTAGAAGATTCAAAGGCATCTTCTTCACTCTTAGGCACACCTAAAGGCTTACATTCCTAAGGAACAACAATAGGTAAAGTTGAATAAGGAATTTCATCAATAGGAGAAACTATGGGAACCAAATAAATATTGGTTATCAAAGGCTCCAAACACTGCCCAGCAGCTAGAGCTAGAGAAGAATCACACATGGTTGAACTTGTAGATTAGCTCCTTCTCTCTGTATTGTTCTTCTTCTACTAAAATATCTAGCCCCAAGACAAGCCAAGGGTCTACTTGTTGGGATAAGGTGCCATTAACCTTGTAAATCCCAATATTATATTTATTCCATTTATTATATGTAATTTGTAATTATCCATGAGGAGATGTACTAGTTTCACTGGCAAGGGTAATTTCAAAGTCACCGGAAGTCATTACAGAGTGACTTTTACTATTGGAAAGTGTAAAAACTCATAGTAAATGAAGATAGGTGTGCTCCCTTGAGGAATATACTATTTTGGGCATGTATGACAACTGTCATAATGTTTGGTGAGTGAATCTATGATAGTTGCAAGTTGTCATAAGATTCTAAGATTCTATGACGCATGTGATGGATATGTTAGTTGTATATTTGCTATATTTAGCCCAAGGTTCCTATCTTGGAAAGATACTCTTTTTTGGAATCTATGATAGTTATGACGCATCATAAGATGCTATAAGAGACCAGCTTTAGTCTTGGGCCCCCAACCTTTGCATGGCTTTTTTTTGGAAAAGTGTAAGATGCTTGTAAGATGGTAATTAATGTTTACAGGTTGGAGAATCTTAGGAGAGAGAAGATGAACGCCTAAGATGAGTTAGAAAATGTTTCTATAAGTATTTTCCATGTATTAGTTGTTTCAATAGAGATTTTAGGTACTCAGGTGCTGTCGAAATGCTATCGGATTGAAGACTCGTGGAGAGAGTTTAAGTGTTGTTGTATTGTAAATCATTTTCAGATTAATACAAACATTGGGCCTCTTTCCTATGTGGAGTTTTTTACCCGAAAGGGTTTTCTCCATGTTAAACATTGTGTTATGTGTTCATATTTTTGATTTTGCATTTCTGTGAAGCATAGTTTTGTTTCTATGTTATAATCTCCATTAATAACACATAGTTAAAGATTTTTGAAATATATCTTGAATCAGAATTCCATTGAAGTAGTGTTGCTTTCATTTCTAACATTTGGTATCAGAGCTTGGCCAGCTTTTACTCTTGGGTGGTAGTGTGGATGTTGTAGCTACAGTGGGAGATTTGGTTGTGTTTATTTTGCAGATCTTGTGTTGTTATCATGGCTGTATCCACCATTGCATAAACCTCTCGAATGGACATTGAGAAGTTCAACAGAACGGGGTATGAGTTGTGGAAGCTGAAAATGGAAGATTTGTTGGAAGAAAGAAACCAGTGGTTGGTTGTCCAAAAAGAGAAGAAACCTGACGATGTCTCTCAAGATGAGTGGGATAGACTGGATAAGGAGGCACAGGAAACCATCCATTTGTGTCTTTCAGATTCTATGCTGCTGAATGTCGCAAAGGAAGAGACCGCATACAAATTGTGGAATCAGTTGGGTGAGATCTACCAGGCCAAGAGTATGGTAAATAAACTTTATTTAAAAAGGAAGTTGTTTTCTTTGAAAATGAAAGAGGGTGAGTCAATTGTAGAGCATTTAAATTCTTTTAATTTATTGGTGAGTCAGCTTGATTCAGTAGATGTTGAGGTTAGTGAGGAAGATAAATGTATCTAAATTCTTTGTTCTTTACCTGAGTCTTGGGAGAATGTTATGCTTGCTATCACTACAAACCTCGCAGATCCAAAGTTGGATGCTCTTGTTTCAGTACTACTGTCATAGGAATTGAGGAAGAAGAGTTTGGATAGTTTAGGGGATGCTTTCAGTGTCAGGGGAAGGTCTAAGGAAATAGGACCTAAAGGAGCTCAGAAAGGGGCTAAGGACAAGTTCAAGGGGACATGTGAAGGAGTGCAGAAACCCCAAGAAACAGTGGGAGAATGCTTCGGATAAGTTCTCGAATGTAGGTGAAGAAGTTTTACTTTATGCATGTAATCTTGTTTTTGATAAAAACTAGTTGGTTGACTCAAGATGCTCGTTTCACATGACCTCGCATAAGAAATGGTTCTCCATATATGAAGAATATGATGGAGGTAATATCTACCTTGGTGACAACTCTTCATATCTGATTGTCAAGAAAGGAAAGGTATTGTTGTGTTTCAGTGATGGGAGGATTAAAACCCTCCTTGGTGTTTTGCATGTTCCTGGATTAGCTAGAAATCTGATTTTAGTTTCAAAGTTGAATGATTTGGGGGTGCATGTGACATTTGACAAGCATGGTTGCAGATTAGTGAGAGGGAACTTGGTGGTAGCGAACGGGAAGAGATTCGAAAGCCTGTTCAAGCTTGAAGCCACTACAATTTGTAATGCCTCCTATGTATCTGAGGCTAATACTAAAAATGCATATATGTTGTGGCACCGTAGATTGGACCACATGAGTAATAATGTATAAAAAACTATTAAGAATAAAAATTTGTTGGATGGTTTCTCCTATTCTAATGAGCACTTTGATTTCTGTGAGCATTGTCTGTTTGGTAAACAAAATAGAAAATCATTTCCTTCGGGAAGCAATAGAGCAAAAGATAAGTTAGAAATTATTCATACGGATGTGTTTGGACCTATGGATAATGAATCTATCAAAAAATCTCATTATTTTGTAACCTTCATTGATGATATATCTAGATTTACATGGATTTATTTTATGAAGCATAAATCTAAAGTTTTCAATAAGTTTGAGGAATTCAAAGTCTTAGTAGAGAACCAATTAGGTTTAAAGATAAAAATATTAAGATCTGACAATGGAGGGGAATATTTCTCTAAGGAATTTGATGAGTTTTGCAAGCATGCAAGTATAATCAGACAAAAGACAATTTTGTATACACCATAGCATAATGGTGTTGCAGAAAGGATGAACTGAACAATTATGGAAAGGGTCAGAAGTATGCTTAGTGATGCACAATTGGATAAATGCTTTTAGGCAGAGGCTGTGTGTACTGTTGCTACTTGATGAATAGATCTCCTTGTAAGGCTCTTGATTCGACACCTTATGAAGTGTGGATAGTTAAGAAACCTTTTGTTTCAAATTTAAGGGTTTTTGGTTGTGAATCTTTTGTTCATGTGCCTAAGGAAAAGCGATCTAAGTTGGATCCAAAGGATGAAAAGTGTACATTCATTGGATATGGTGATAATGTCAAAGGTTATAAGATTTGGAATCCACTAACCCGCAAGATTATCTTTTCTAGAGATGTTATTTTCAGGGAACTTAGAGCTATTTCTGAACCTGAGCAGCCAAAAGAAAAAGATGAAAAGGTAAAGAAGGTGCACTTTGATTCAGAGTAGAAAGATGCACCTCAAGAAGAACAGAATGATGGATTGGGGGGTGAAGAAGAAGAAGATTCAAGTAGTTCTGATGAAGATGAATCTATTGTGACAGAAGAAGTTGATGTAGGTGATCATGTAGATGAACGAGTAGAGTCTCTTACTCCACCCTTGAGGAGATCCACAAGACAACAAAATCTAGTTGACAGGTATAGCCCACCAGATTTCTGTTGTGTATATGCTTTATTGAGTACTATCGATGAACCTAGATCCTATAGGGAAGCTATTTCTGCAGATGATAGTGAGTCTTGGCAGCTAGCCATGCAGGAGGAGATGATGGCTTTAGACTCTTGTAACACCTGGGATCTTGTTTGTTTGCCCAAAGGAAGAAAGGCCATAGGATGTAAGTGGGTCTTCAAGAAGAAGTTTGGAGCAGACAGGTCATTGGAGAAGTACAAGGCTAGACTAGTAGCCAAAGGCTACTCCTAGAGAGAGGGAGTTGATTTTAGTGAGATATTCTCTCTTGTTGCTAAATTAACTTCTATTAGATTTCTCTTATCCATTGCTACAACTTATGATTGGGAGATTGAGCAAATGGATGTTAAGACTACATTCTTGCATGGAGATCTTAAAGAAGAAATTTATATGCAACAGCATATAGGTTTTGAGGTAAAAGGAAAAGAACATTGGGTTTGCAGGTTAAAAGGTCTCTTTATGGTCTAAAACAGTCCCCCAGAATGTGGTATCAAAAGTTTGATTCATTTATTTTGAAATTGGGTTTTGTTAGAAGCGAGGAGGATCATTGTGTTTACATTCATTATGTTGATGATTCTATACTGGTTATTGATTTGTATGTTGATGACATGTTGTTTTTCAACAATACTAAGGGTATGGTCAGTGAGCTTAAAGCCCAACTTTCAGGTGCATTTGAGATGAAGGATCTTGGTACTACAAGGTATATTTTGGGAATGGAGATCAAGAGGGACAAAGTTAACAGAAAGCTTTAGTTGTCACAAAGTAAGTATGTGAATACTATTGTGCAGAGGTTTAGTTTGCAGGACTATAACCCAGTTAGAGTTCCTTTACCCATTGGTACTAATATTTCATTAGATGTGTCCAAAGACTGAAGATTATCTTAAGGATATGTCTGATGTGCCATATGCTAGTGTTGTAGGGAGTTTGATGTATGCAATGGTTTGCACTAGACCAGATATTGCCCAAGTAGTGGGAGTTTTGAGCAGATTTATGTCTAACCCTGGTAGATAGCATTGGAACTATGCAAAGAGGGTGTTTAAATATCTTGCAGGTACTCCTGACCATTATTTGGTTTATTCTAATATTGATAGTACTGATAAATATTTGGACATACAGGGTTTTGTTGAAGCAGATTGGGCAGGTGACTTGGTTAGTCAAAGGTCCACTAGTGGCTATGTATTTACTCTGTTTGGAGGTGCAGTGAGTTGGATGAGTAAGAGGCAACCCACAGTTGCTTTGTCCACCACATAAATAGAGTATATGGTTGCTACTCATGTCTCTAAGGAGGTAGTTTGGTTGAGGAGACTGTGTACAGGTATTGGTTTTGATTGCAGGATCATTCAGATTGGTTGTGATAGCCAGAGTGCTATCTGTTTGGCCAAGAATCCCATGTATCATGCTCGGACTAAGCATGTTGATATTTAGTATCACTTTGTTTGAGAGTTGGTTGCAAATGGAGAGATTGAGCTAAAGAAGATAGACACTTAGGAGAATGTTGCAGATTCATTGACTAAGTGTGTGAGCACAGAGAAGTTCGTGTGGTGTAGAGAGGCCATGGGTCTTGTTTCTAGTGCTTGATTATTTTCATTTGATTTCCTATGGGTTAATTTACAATGTATAATGTGAAGTGGGAGAATGTTGGGATAAGGTACCATTAACCTTGTAAATCCCAATATTGTATTTATTCCATTTATTATATGTAATTTGTAATTATCCATGAGATGTACTAGTTTCATTGGCAAGGGTAATTTCAGAGTCACTGAACATCATTACAGAGTGACTTTTACTATTGACAAATGTAAAAACTCATGGTAAATGAGGATAGGTGTGCTCCCTTGAGGAATATACTATTTTTGGCATGTATGACAACTGTCATAATATTTGGTGAGTGAATCTATGACAACTGCAAGTTGTCATAAGATTCTAAGATTATATGACGCATATGACGGATATGTTAGTTGAATATTTGCTATATTTAGCCCAAGGTTCCTATCTTGGAAAGATACTCTTTTTTAGAATCTATGATGGTTATGACATGTCATAATATGTTGTAAGAGGCCAGATTTAGTCTTGGGCCCCCAACCTTTGCATGGCTTTTTTTTGGACAAGTGTAAGATGCTTGTAAGAAGGTAATTAATGTTTACAGGTTGGAGAATCTTAGGAGAGAGAAGGTGAATGCCTAAGATGAGTTAGAAAATGTTTCTATAAGTATTTTCCATGTATTAGTTTCTACAATATAGATTTTACGTACTCAGGTGCTGCTGGAATGTTGTTAGATTGAAGACTGGTGGAGAGAGTTTAAGCGTTGTTGTATTGTAAATCATTTTCAGATTAATACAAATGTTGGGCCTCTTTCTTGTATGGAGTTTTTTACCTGAAAGGGTTCTCTCCATGTTAAACATTATGTTATGTGTTCATATTTCTAATTTTGCCTTTCTATGAAGCATAGTTTTGTTTCTGTGTTACAATCTCCATTAATAACACACAGTTAAAGATTGCTAAAATTTATCTTGAATCAGATTTCCATTGAAGCAGTGTTGCTTTCATTTCTAACACTAATCTAAGCAAGAAACTAGAATCACAACCCTGGAATACTTACAAGAAGCATTTTCCACTAGGAAATGAGAATTGCCTGAACCCACTAACAACGACAGAAAACTCTTCTCGAAACCCCTTAAGCATATGACAAGAATTTTTGACAAAAGCAAGGTAGTCTGAGGGGATACTTTGCTTAACCCTAGAAGAATAGAGAGCATCCTCAAGGGAGATAAATTTAAGTTGGGAAGTTGAAACTGATGCCTAATAAAAAAATCCATTAGACAACATTGCAACTTCAAACAAACTTACCTGCAACAATAGGAGCAGGAACAAGAGCAGGTTAAAAATTATGATGCAAATGAATTTGATCTAAGTTGTATTTACAATAGTTTGGGTAATGGCTGAGGTAACAACTTGTATTGGATTTGATATATGATCAATTGTATGTACCTGACTTGATTTATAACAACTACTTCTAAAATCAAATTGGATACAACCATATGGATATTGATTAGTCATGAGAAATTTTATATTTTGCACTGACATCACTTCAATCACTATTTCATACCACCAATTCCAATCACTATTGAACATGCTAAATCTAATCCATAATACTTGAAGAGGTCAAGTGAAAGATGTGTCAAGTTTGAAACTTCAGAAATATTAGATCTCTCTAGTTTTAAGTGGTAAAAAAAATCATTTTACCCGTGTGTATTTGCTTCTATAATATATCACAACTTCAAACTTACACATTTATGAGGTTTAGTGTGTGATCTTTTGGCATATGATGATGTTACTTAAAAAATAAGAGACCAAAATAATAGCAAGTGCAAAACAAAAACCAGCGTGAAACTTCTCTACTATTGTATACCTGGTTGTATATGTCTCCTTTTGCTCCACAAGCATGTATTTTTTGTGGTTTTTTTCTAGAATTTAAATCATGTGTCCATGTAAGCAAGACTTGACTCATCAGTTGTCAACTTTATTTCCTTGGTATGTATTCAATTTAAAGAAATTATAATTAATTTTTTTACTTTTTGTCCAGTCAAACTTTATTTGTAATATTTATATCATTTTTCTAAAATAATATTTTTGTTTTTGTCCATCATTTCTAGATAGAATCAATAAAATATATTGATAGTCATTTCATTGTATTTGTTTTGTTTTTTATTATATAAATGAACTTTAATATAAAGATTGTTTAAAAAAAAATTAAGACATATATTTGATTTGAGAAAAATTAAATTAAATTAAAATTTTGTAGGGTTCTTTTTGAGTTTTTTTGTTAAAGTGAACTATTTTTTATTTCTTATCATTTATGATATTGTTTGGAAAAAACAATGATCAAGATCTATTTCATGGTAGTTCTTTTAATTTGGATCATCAATCTATACATTTCATCTAGTGCTTCTCACTAAGGGAATGCTTATAAGTGTAATAAACATACAATTTATTTAAATAGTTGGGTAAATATTAAAATAATAAATATTTATTGGAAAAATTAAATGTTAAGGATGAAATGTATTTATATGTGGAAATTATGATAAAGAATTAAATATTGAAGGTTGTTTACAAGGTAATTCTTCTACTTCTTATTTTTTGTGTACTCCTTATTTTGAGAATGCCTACAAATTGCTTGAAAACTATATCCTTATTGATTATTTTATGGGATGAATTCCCTCTAAAATAATGCTTCAAATTTGGGTCAACTCTACCTATGTCCCACGTAGGATCTATGTAGAGACCATTCAAGATCTTACTAAAGGATTTTTTTTCTTTCATTTTGTTGATGTCAAGTTCTATAAGGGTATTTTTTAACATGGCATCTGGTAAATTTAGTCCTCTTTTCTTATTTTTCCCCATAATCTCAAGATTTTGTTTTCTTTGGGGAGTGCTCTCTTCAAGTCTCGATCTGGGTTGAATTCCCTAGTCTTCCCTTTCCACTCTATCCTTTTTTAGACCACATCATGGCATCTCTAGGGAAAGTGGTTCATGTTGAGCAATAACATTTCTTTTCTACTCACTCTCAAAAAAGGGTATGTATCCAAGTTGACTTATCCAAGAACCTTAAGGAATCCATTGAAGTGCAATTTAGAACTTAGACCTTTACCCAATGGGTCATGTATCTTAATCTACCAAATACTTGTTATTGTTGTCAATCCTTAGAACACAAAATTTGAGATTGTCCTTTAATTGTTCAATGACCCAAGCCTCCCTGCAAGTAACCCTCTCAAGAGCCTTCACCTCAAAAAAATAAGGATGGACAGACCACAATGAGAAATAAAAAATGCTTACACTCCTAGTGCTAAAGGAGTCAATCCACAACTACAAACTATTTGATCATAGATTTCAAAGCTGAATAAGGTGGCCAAATCTTATGATTTACAACCAAGAGGGGAATCATTATAAGTGGCCAACAAGCCTCGCTTTAACAAAACATCAAATGAGGCTAGTGTTATTTCTTCACAATTGAATACTCTTTCACCCTTACCATCTACTTCTCATTGATCATGTATTTTGATTTGTGAGACAAAGGAGAGTGAGTTTGTGCCTTAGATGAAAAGGGTTTCTATGGGATTTTGCTCCCCTAACTTGGGAACACTTTCAAAGGAATGTTTTTGAAGAACCATTATGGATCTCTTTATGATCTTGATGATGATGGAATGACCCTTGATCCCCATTTTCCATGAATTTTATTTCATGTAATTAAGGGGTTTAATATATCCCAAAAAGGAAATGCATCATGTGGGATGTTCGTCAATGATATCTTAACCTCGATGTCTTTTGTTTACAAGAGTTAAAATTTTAAAGTTTCATGCTTTCTGTAGTTTGTTGTGTCATCCAACCAAAAACTCATGTTTTACATAGTGATTGAATAAATCTAGACATGGAGGACTTACCACTTTCATTTCATGTAGGTGGCAGTTGTACATCATGGTTGATGGATGTGACCCCACTAGTCATGTGTTGTGGGTCCTTTTCAATATTAATAACCAAGTTCTATTGGGTTATTAATATTTACACTTCCAATGATGTTGTTGAAAGATCTCTTCTCTAAAATTGGATTGCAAAGTCATTGCCCAAAGTCTCTTGAGTCATGTGTAGGGACTTCACTATGGTTGAACTGACATCTAATAAATGTAGGCACTTACCTATGCATTGGAAAATTGGCAAGCAAGAAGATTGGTATTATATGCACAATAAATTATGTCTTTTTCAATGCTAATGTTGGTCATTGTCACCTTGATTGTCCATGGTATATGTGGAACAATTTACTCATTGGTATGAAGAGAATTTTCAAACACCTTGATAAGGCCATGTTGCTCAGTCATCATATCTTCTCTTTTTCCCACTATTATCAATTACCAATGGAGCCCTTACCATATGCTATCCTTTCAAACCACTTTCCAATCTAGTTCTACATTGAATAACAAATGGTGGGACCTAAGCACCAAATACATAATTTTACTCAAACACTTCTTTACTAAGTCATCAACCCACATTGGCCAACATCCTTCAAATTTGGAATATTGAGCTTAGACCCTGTTAATATGCACCGAACAACTGAGAGGGGGGGTGAATCAGTTGTCACAAAACCTTAAACACTTTCTGCAATTTAAACATTCATCACTTATCCATAATTATTATGATTTAACAATGAGAGCATGAAATCAGAAACTTTAACCACAGAAGCAACATCAAACACAAAAGACACTAGATTTATGTGGAAAACCCCAAGGTGGGGAAAAACCATAGAGAGGATTAACTCTCAATATATATTGCAATTTTAAAATAGTGATGTTCAGGCTTGGTCACCCCATGGGCCTAAACATACTAGCTTACTGCCATGAAGAACAACTAGGTCTAGCAGGCTCACTGCCACAACCCTAAACCTAGCAAGATTACAATAAGGGCTATTAAACCCTAAGGACTATTAAACCCTATTGGTGGCTTAATGCCAGATTCACTACCATGATCAACACCTTTCTTTATTGTGAATAAACAATTCCTCAGCTCTTCTCTTCCTCTGCTTTGCTCTTCCTCTTCTTTCCTCTGCCTCTTCTCTACTCTGCCTTTGGACCTTCCTTAATATATTCTCATTTTCGCTCAAGGACAACTTTTCCACAACTTAGCTACAAGTATTTATACACTACATCAACCTTGGAATGATCGTCAAGATCGGCATCAACCATTGGAACAATCGCCAAGGTCGGTATTACAAACATTTACAAAATAGGTCTTGACCTATTGCAACATCATGCAAAGGGAATGAAATCTGGATCAAGTCATGCCTTAGATGGGACTCAAACATGATCTTCCATGCCACAACATGCTTCCACAATCTTCCAGAGATCTCTGCAATCACTGGGATCAACCAAGTCGGCCAAGACTGGTTACACACTACATTATCTAGGAATAATCTTCTCACACCATCTCAATTTCTTAATGTGGACCAAAGTCCAGATAGGAACATGATTAGGAGACATCCACAAGAATGCTATAATCATCAGGAGCAACCGCATGAACCTTAACCACTTTATCCATATGAATCTTCTCACCGGAACACATGAGCTTCACTGTCTTCAATTGTCATAAAAGAAAGATAGCTTATAGACCACCAAACCATGAACCATTGCAACTGTAGGCACTTATCATCATCCCAAATTTCCCTCTAGAACTACAGAGCAAAATACTTTATTGCAGAGGAATGTGGAGCCAAATACTGTCTTCCTATCTCAACTAAACTTACAGAAAGAGCAAGTTTCACTTTGGTGAACACAACTCACTCAGATGTTCATGCAAATGGCTCAGACCCAAAATGTAGCATCCTCAGACATACCTCTAACTTACTTCCAATCTGCAGACCACGATCTTCAAGCAGGAACAAATGTGGAGTAGTTTACCGGACTATTCTTCAACATACAACTCATTGTCTATACTGCACTTCTCTGTGGCTTACTTGTTTCTTCCAGAGAGGCTAATTTTCTCAGTATCCTCAACATACAAGTCTTCTAAACAAGTACTGGAATAGGATACAATTGACACCAATGACAACAAGAATATGTAGACATCAATGACAACATCGATTAGGCACATACTTGCAACAATCTCCCCCTTTGTCATTAATGGCAACATATGATGTGAAAAACTACAACAACCATCAAGACAAGATTCTCCCCCTTTCTCTTTACACACATGCACTCTTTCTTTCTCCAAAATTCTCTCCCTTTCTCTTACACATCTGCACTCTAAGTTTTTCACATGACTTCTCTCCCCCTTTGACATCAATGGCAAAGGGCACATACTTGCACTCTTCTGCTCTGCGCTAGTCTTTCCTCTAAACTCTCTAACTATTCCCCCTAAGAAGTAGCCCTAAAAAGCATCAATCTAGACCTTTGAACACTTCTGGTCTGATGTACCATTGTGCATCTTAGTTTAGAGTAGGAGGGGCACTGATGACCCCTAACTTTTCTCTGAGATACTCAAAAGTATCCTTGGCCAAAGGCTTGGTAAAGATGTCAGCAATCCGATCCTTGGTAGAAACATACTCCAACTTGACTTCATTCTCTGTCACTTTTTCTCTTAGAAAATGATACCTAATGAATATGTGCTTGGTCCATGAATGCATCACTGGGTTCTTTGATATGTTTATGGCACTTGTGTTGTCACAAAAGATTGTAATAGGTTCTTCATACACAACTTTGATGTCCTTCAAAGTATGCTTCATCCATAAAACTTGAGTGCAACTGCATGCTTCTGCAATGTATTCTACCTCTGCAGTAGATAGGGCTATTGAATCTTGTTTCTTGCTCAACCAAGATACTAATCTTTTTCCTAAGAAGAATGCACCTCTTCTTGTACTTTTTTTGTCATCCACTTCTCTGGCCCAATCTGCATCAGTATATGCACTGAGAATAAAGTCACTGTCCCTGGGGTGCCACAAACCATAATCTATTGTACCTTTTAAATATCTCATAATTCTCTTAACTGCCATCACATGTGATTCCTTGGGTTCTACCTGAAATCTTGCCACAAGACACACTGCATGCATTACATCAGGTCTGGTTTGAGTCAGATAAAGTAATCCTCCAATCATAGATCTATACTTTTTCTGGTCTACCAAGGGTGAGTTATCATCTTTGCTCAACTTACAACCAGTTATCATAGGTGTGCATACTGGTTTAGAATCTTCCATCCCAAATTTATTTAACAACTCTTTCACATACTTAGACTGAGAAATGAAGATACCCTTATCTAATTGACTTATTTGCAGACCTAAAAAGTTCATCTCCCCAAACATAGACATTTCAAATTCAATTTGCATTTCTCTAGCAAAAACTAAGCACATACCTTCATTGCCTCCAAAAATAATGTCATCAACAAAGACTGCAACAATCAGGGTTTGTTCATCATTGATCTTGAAGTAGAGATTACTATCTGTCGTACCTTTACTAAACCCTATATGTATCAGGTACCTATCCAACCGTGCATACCATGCCTTGGGAACTTGTTTTAATCCATACAATGCTTTCTTCAATCTGCATATCATGTCCCCTTGCTCTGATGACTGAAATCCTTCTGGTTATTCAATATAGACTTCCTCTTCCAACTCTCCATTTAAGAAGGTAGACTTCACATCCATTTGATAAACCTTGAAATCTTTGTATGTTGCAAAAGCTAGAAACATCCTTATTGCTTCAATCCTTTCTATTGGAGAAAAAGTTTCTTCAAATTTTATTCATTCAACCTGAGTGTATCCTTTCAATACCAATCTTGCTTTGTTTCTTACCACTTCATCATTCTCATTCATTTTGTTTCTGAAGACCCACTTTGTACCAATTACATTCTTGTCGGCTGTGTGATATGTGAGATGAGAATGAAGATTAAAACTAATCTAATGCATAAACAAAATGATTATACCTTCATTGAAACCTCACGAATCCATGCGGGAAGGAGATGCACCCAAGAGCTCCTCAAGATTGTTCCCATGATTAGAATGTATGTGGATTGCTTAATGCTTTTCAACACAATAGGATGAGGATTGGATGATAGATTTGAGATTGAGATGAGGATTATGATGGTATGATAAGAGGATTTTGGAGAGATTTTGGCAGAGGTTTGGTGCATGAAGGAGTCTCTCCAAAATGGCTTGGAGAGGGTTTCATTTATAGAGTTCTGGGAATGAGAATGGAGGGTCAAGATTAGAAGGTGAGATCAAGGGCTAGGAATCAATGAGAGTTAGGGTTAGGATTGGGTTCATAGACTTGTGACAAGTGTCACAAGGAGAGTGGATGAGGGAGATCAAGGGTTGAAACTTGGTCAATGGGATTGGAGGGCTCTCATTAAAAGTGAATTTTAAATTCACATGGGAAAAGGTGTGGAGGATTAAAATGAATAAAAGATTCATTTTGGGAAGAGGGGACATGACAAGTGAATTTTTAATTCACTTTTATGTGGAGATGTGAAGATGGTACTCTTACATGTGTAAGAGAGTGATAAATGAGGGTTAAGGGGGATTTGACCCTTTGAATAAAAGATTGATTTTTATTTGAAGGGTGCATGGAAGAAAGGGATAAGCAAGGTTAATTGAGTGTTTAGCTTAATTAACCTAGGTCTAGGGGATAGGTAGGCTAGGGTAGCTTAGGGTAGGTCAATTAGTAGGCTAGATCAATTAGATAACCATGATTTATCTAATTAATGAGGATTAGGAAAAAGGACAATTTAACTAAATAAATATTGTGAATATTTATTTAATCAAATGAGGATAATGTTGTAAGGTAAAAGTGATAAATTAAATGAATTAATTTGTCACAAAGAATGGGTAAATGGTCAAGGTAGACAATGAGGGATAAATTAATTAAATAAAATGAATTTATTTAATTAATAGGAGGAATAATGAGGGTGTAGAGATATGGAAAATTAGTTTGCGAAGCAAGCCAATTTTAGGTATCTACAGGCTGGTTTGGGAACAAGATCCCATGTTTGATTCTTCTCTATCTGCATTAATTCTTCTTCCATGGCCTTTATCCAATTCTCATCTTTGCAAGCCTCATCCATAGTTTTAGGTTCAATATTAGAGATCAGACAGAAATTTACTTGTTCTTTTGCAACTTTTCTTCTGGTTAAGATCACTTTGCTCTTGTCTCCTATGATTTGATTTTTAGAATGACTAATTCTTACATATCTTAGAGTTTTGGTAGCACTTACTGGAGCTTGTTCTTCTTCATCTGTGTTGTCTTCATGATGCACCACTTCTAAAACATCTAGATCATCTGACTCATATCCACTTGGTTCTGAAGACCTTTCCTTACACTCATCAACTTTGGCATTTGCACTTTCAATGATTTTATTCAGCCTCTTATTATAGCACCGGTAGGCCTTGGTCTTGGTGGAGTAACCAAGGAAGATTCCTTCATCACATCTAGTATCAAACTTGCCTAAATCTTTTTCTCTTTTGATATAACATCTGCTACCAAAAACTTTAAAATATTTCATAGTAAGAACTCTACCAGGCCACAATTTATAGAGAGTTTTTGAACTGTTACCTTTTACTTGAACTTTGTTTAGGATATATATTGTGGTGTGAATTTCTTCTCTCCAATATGCTTCCAGAAGATGAGCTTCCTTCATCATGGTTCTAGCAGCTTCTTGAACTGTTCTATTTTTTCTTTCAACAACTCCATTTTGTTGTGGAGTTCTGGGTGCAGATAGCTATCTCTTTATTCCATGCTCTTCACAAAAGAAATTAAATTCATTTGATGTGAACTCTCCTTCTCTATCAGATCTCAAGCATTTGATTTTCAAATCCATCTCATTTTCAACCATTGCCTTAAATGCCTTGAATTTATCTAGAGCTTCAGCTTTCTCTTTCAAAAAGGTGACCCAAGTCATTCTAGAATAATCATCAAAGAGCTTCATGTAATACCTGTCTCCTTGCAAACTTCTTACTCTGGTAGGTCCACCCAAATCTGTATGCACTGGCTCAAGTAGTCCTCCAACTGATTAATCCTTGCTTTTGAAACTTGTTCTTTTTTGTTTCCCAAATTGACACTCCTTGCAAACCGGATTAGCAGGCTTCATAAGCTTAGGCAAATCTCTAACAATTTGTGTAGTACTTATCTTCATAATATTATCAAAATTTATGTGACACAATCTTCTATGCCATAACCAACTCTCATCAAGCTAAGTCAACAAGCAATAGTTCTCAGTTCCTTTCAAGTGATAGATATTACCTCTGGTCTTTGTACCAGTTGCAATGATTATTCTAGAGCTTTCCCTGATCTTGCATCCATTGTCCTTGAAGCTTAAGTCGTAGCCCTTGTCACACATTTGACCTATACTCAGAAGATTGTGCTTTAATCCTTTCACATACAAGACATCTTCAGTATTATGCTTGCCATCAAAAGAAATAGATCCTTTTCCACAAATCCTACCAGCTGTATCATCTCCAAACCTAACTAGTCCACCATTATATCTTTCCAAACATACAAACTTACTTTTATCACCAGTCGTGTGCTGAGAGAAACCACTATCAAAAACCCATTCATCTTTTTCTCTAATGACCTGAGCATCCAAGGCAATTTTCACTGGTTTTTCTTCCTTCATACAACTAGAAGAATTAGTAGACACAAGATCATCCTTAATAGAAATGAATAAGCATTCATTTATAGAGGGATCAACATTATCTGGTTCACCATTATCTGATACTCCCTCATCATCATCAAAATATTCAACATAATAACACTTCTTTTGGGTTCACCATTATCTGATACTCCTTGCAAACCGGATTAGCAGGCTTCATAATCTTAGGCAAATCTTTAACAATTTGTGTAGTACTTATCTTCATAATATTATAAAAATTTATGTGACACAATCTTCTATGCCATAACCAACTCTCATCAAGGTAAGTCAACAAGCAATAGTTCTCGGTTCCTTTCAAGTGATAGATATTACCTCTGGTCTTCGTACCAGTTGCAATGATTATTCTAGAGCTTTCCCTGATCTTGCATCCATTGTCCTTGAAGCTTAATTTGTATCCCTTGTCACACATCTGACCTATACTCAGAAGATTGTGCTTTAATCCTTTCACATACAAGCCATCTTCAGTATTATGCTTGCCATCAAAAGAAATAGATCCTTTTCCACAAATCCTACCAACTGTATCATCTCCAAACCTAACTAGTCCACCATTATATCTTTCCAAACATACAAACTTACTTTTGTCACTAGTCATGTGGTGAGAGAAACCACTATCAATAACCCATTCATCTTTTTCCCTAATGACCTGAGCATCCAAAGCACTTTTCACTGGTTTTTCTTCCTTCATACAACTAGAAGAATTAGTAGACACAAGATCATCCTTAATAGAAATGAATAAGCATTCATTTATAGAGGGATTAGCATTATCTAGTTCACCATTATCTGATACTCCCTCATCATCATCAAAATCTTCAACATAATAACACTTCTTTTGGGTCCTAGGCCTGTTATCATATCTTCTTCTATTTCTTTCAATCCTTTCAGGACATCTGGAAGAAAAATGACTTACTTTACCATAGGAAAAACATTTAAAAGGTAATTTTCTTTTATACTTATCAGATCCTCTTTGCAGCCTGTCCACAAAGTTAGCTTCAACTTCATCTATCTCATCATCAGATTCTACCTTATACTTTTCTGATCTGGAAGTACTTTCAAGAGTACTGGCTTTGAAGGCAATCTCAACGTTTGGTAGAGCATCATCTAACTCCCTCATTTCAAAAGCAGTAAGCTTACCAAGCAACTGATCCCTGTTAACTGCTTTTACTTACATAAATTCTTCAATCACGGCCACCTTGTGATAGTAGGACTTGGGCAAAGATCTGAGTATTTTCATAACAATTTCCTTTTCTTCGAGAGTTCCGCCTATGGATTTTATCCCTGTAACAAGTTCATCAACTCTTTGCATAAAAGCTGATATGTTTTCATCATTGTTCATCTTCAAGCTTTCATATTTCACTTTCAGACTTTGTAACTTGGCTTCCTTCACAGAATCATCTCCTTCACACAGATTTTTCAACTTTTCCCATACCTTATTCGCAATTTCAAGATCCACCACTTTGGTCAGTATTGAGTCGATTAATGAGCTTAAAAGAGTATCCCTTTCCTTGATATCTATCTCATATTCTTTGATTTCATCTTCAATCATCGGACCATTTTGAGGTATGGTGTATTTTGTTTTTGCAACTTTCCAAACTTTAACACCAAGAGAAAGAAGATGGATTTTCATCCGAGCCTTCCAAAGAACATAATTGGTTCCATCAAAATGTAGCGTTTCCTTCTTGTAAGACATTTTAGATCTTCCTCAAGCTATTAAACTTCTTCCGAGGAACTTGGCTCTAATACCAATTGTTGATATGCGCTGGACAACTGAGAGGGGGGGAGGGTGAATCAGTTGTCACAAAAACTTAAACAATTTTTGCAATTTAAACATTAATCACTTCTCCACAATTATTATGATTTAACAATGAGAGCATGAAATCAGAAACTTTAACCACAGAAGCAACATCAAACACAAAAGACATTAGATTTACGTGGAAAACCCCAAGTGGGGAAAAACCATGAAGAGGATTAACTCTCAATATATATTGCAATCTTGAAATAGTGATGTTCAAGCCTGGTCACCCCACGAGCCTAAACATACTGGCTTACTACCATGAAGAACAACTAAGTCTAGCAGGCTCACTACCACAACCCTAAACCTAGCAAGATTACAATAAGGGTTGTTAAACCCTGAGGGCTGTTAAACCCTATTGGTGGCTTATTGCCAAATTCGTTGCCATGATCAACACATTTCTTTATTGTGAATAAATAATTCCTCAACTCTGTTCTTCCTCTGCCCTGCTCTTCCTCTGCTCTGCTCTTCCTCTTCTTTCCTCTTCCTCGTCTCTGTTCTGCCTTCGGACCATCCTTAATATATTCTTATTTTCACTCAAGGACAACTTTTCCATGACTTAGCTACAAGTATTTATACACTACATCAACCTTGGAATGATCATCAAGGTCGACATCAACCATTGGAACAATCTCCAAGGTCGGTATTATAAACATTTACAAAAATAGGTCCTAACCTATTGCAACATCATGCAAAGGGAATGAAATGAGGATCACGTCATGCCTTAGCTAAGACTCAAATACGATCTTCTATGCCACAACTTGCTTCCACAATCTTACAGAGATCTTCACAATCACTGGGATCAACCAGGTTGGCCAAGACTAGTTACACGCTACGTTATTTGGGAATAATCTTCTCACACCATTACATTTTCTTAATGCGGACCAAAGTCTAGATAGGAACATGATTAGGATACATTCACAAGCACCCTATAATAATCAGGAGCAACCGCACGAACCTTAACCACTTTATCCATAAGAATCTATTCACCGGAACACATGAGTTTCACTATCTTCAACTGTCATAAAAGAAAGATAGCTTGCGGACCACCAAACCATGAACCATTGCAACTGTAGGCACTTATCATCATCCTAGATTTCCCTCTAGAAGTTCCACAGAGCAAAATACTTTATTGTGGAGGAATGCAGAGCCAAATACTGTCTTCCTGTCTCAACTGAACTTACAGAAAAAGTAGGTTTCACTCTGGTGAACACAACTCACTCAGATCTTCATGTGGATGGCTCAAACCCAAAATGTAGCATCCTTAGACATACCTCTAACTTCCAATCTGTAGACCATGATCTTTAAGTGGTAACAAATGTGGAGCAGTTTATCGGACTGTTCTTCAGCATACAATCATTATCTATACTGCACTTCTCTGTGGCTTACTTGTTTCTTCTGGAGAGGCTAATTTTCTCAATATCCTCAACATACAAGTCTTCTAAACAAGTAATGGAATAGGATACAGTTGACACCAATGACAACAAGAATATGTTGACATCAATGACAACACCGATTGGGCACATACTTGCAACAGACCGAACCCTAAGATTGACTAGATTCAATGGTGGAATGACTCAATTATGAATGTGACCCACTTTTTGTAGATTTATGGCTGCCAGTTTAGTGCTTTTTGTCATTGCTCATATGATGCCACCACCTCAAAACATTACCATGCCACTACCAAGTTGGTGGTGTTGCTAGTTTGACCATCTCTATAGCTATGTGTGGCTCAACTTCACTAGTAGAAATAAATTGTAGATAACCATATAGCTTGGGGAGCTCAATTGAAGCCCCATCTTCATTGGCTCAAAATTGGGGATACAATCTCCAAGGTTAGCAAGTTCTCTTTAAACTTCTTTTCATTCTTCAAGCTTTTGTTTGTCATTATTAGGTCTTCTAGGAGTAGTTACCTTCACCTAAATCCAATCAATCCCTTCAGTAGTGTGTGAATGTGGTCCCCACTAGGCTTGCCACCTTGCAACATGCCTTTTGTGACTAACACCTCACTCTGGAAGATCTTTGTGAAGCAAATTTCTCTATGGCCAATGATAAAGCTCTTGGATGTAACAAATGTGAATTTAATAAAGCCTCGTAGGATATAATTAGTCCTAACCTCTTCCAAGTCTACCAAGAAGCTTTTTCTAATGGACCTTTAGGGGTTCTCATAAATAAAGTAAATAGTAAAATCATACCTAAGGCTATCTATTTTGAAGAATTGTGCAATTGGTGACATATCACTCTTTTGAATACCTCCTACAAAATTATAGACAAGGCTCTTGCACTATGCATCCACCATTTACTCCTGCTTATAGTCTAATTAGAACATACGGATTTCATCAAAGGTCGTTATATCCTTGATAATATTATTGATGTTTGGGAAGAGATGGAATGGGCTACGCAATCATAGCAACATGTCATATTCATCAAAATTGATTTTGCAAAGGTTTGTGACTAAATATAATGGCCTTTCATCCTCACCATGCTCAAGTCCCTTGGATTTGGACCCAATTTTCTCCACTCTATTCAAATTATTTTTACAAATGTCTATGCTTGCCTTACCATTAATGGCCTCCAATTTTCATCTTTTATGATTTTTTACTCCATTTGTTAAGGCTACCCTCTAGCCCCAACCCTTTATGTCATGGTCACTAAAGGATTTGTCTATTTTCTTGCTAATATGGTATCCCAACAACAAGTGAAAGGTGTATCTCTTCCTAACTCTCCTCTCTAGCTTGTTAATGGCCAATTTGTTGATGATTTCTTCCTCACTCTCTTGGAAGAGAATGATAATGTGACCCAAGTTTAGTAGTGTTTGAATACTTTTTATCTTGCTTCTAGCTCTAACATCCAATAGAAAAAACATAGTTATCACCAATCTTTCCTACCCATTTTGAACCAATTTAGATTGATTATTATGGCTAGAAATGGATTTCTCATGAGGATGTGTTTAGGTTTTTGGACATCTCCTTTTCCTTTGAATATTCTTCTATGAACCTTTGGCAAATTATTCTCACTCATTGAAAATAAAGTTCACTTATGGGTTGCCAAAACCCTTTCCCTTGTTGGGAAGTTTTAGAGTTGCATCAAAGTGCTTGTTGCTACTCATGTTTACAATTCTTGTTGGGTTCCTTCTAAATCCTCTTACCAATAACTAAAATGATTGCTCAGGGACTTTCTCTAGGCCTCTTTAGAGCAAGGAAAAGGATTTCATAGAGTTACCTAGAAACTATGTTGTCTTCCTTGCGACTCTAGTGGTCTTGGATTAATTGACACTTATAAGTAGGGATTGATTTTATGTACTAAGTGGATTTCCCAAGCCCTATAAGGTAATGAAGCCTAGAAAATTCTCCTCATGGATGTAAAGCTTAGTGTGCCTTGGATTTAACACAATCATCATTTTATAGGAATCAATGCAAATTCAAGGTTCTTTTGTTGCCAAAAGTATTTAGTGTGCCTAGGAAGATATAAGCCATGGCTTATTTGGAATAGGAATGGATTTAAAACTAGAATTTTAATCAACCAACAATCTCTTTAGTGGTCTCCTATGATCACTTGCTAGGTAGACCCCTTTCTAAAATTCCCTAGGTCCATGCTATAAGGTTGTACAAACATGGGTTTTGTACTATTTCAAACTTTTATTCTAGAACCACTAAGAATTGGCTCTCTTAGCATGAAGTCTATTGGTAAACAGATTTGCACTATGACATATGAATTATTATTTTTACTCTTTGCCCACAAAACATATAGTGAAAATACATACCAACAGTTGGTAAAGTTGTAGTTTTTCTATCAGCTTACCTCTGCGTGTAGAGGGGAAGCTACCTCATTTCAATAAATTATGGATTTTTGTGATATTTAAGAAAGAAATGAAATTAAAGAAAGTTTTGGAAGATTAAGACAATGGGCTTACGATCATTGACTCAACCCACATGTATAAAGTTTGACAATCCCACCAAGACAATATAAGAACACTTCTTATACTGTTAAAGTGAGCATATGTAGTATTTAAAAGAAGAAATGATTCAGGAGATATCTAACATACGTTGAAATATTATCTAGTAATCAATTTCTCCAAGACTAGTTGTTATTCCACATTGCAGATGCAAGATAATGTAAAGAAAAACATCATCCTTCAACGTAAGAAGAATGAATAATGTTAGAAAGATATGTGAGATCACATAATTCAAAATGTCTTTTATTTCTTCACATTGAGTTGTACAACTCTATTTAACATAACACCATTTGAAATGTGAAAGCTAAAAAGTCCCTTTTTACAAACACTAAGCCTTGTATATATAGACTTGTCTCCAATAACCAACTTTATAACTACTTCTCCTAACTACCCAA
The DNA here is from genome assembly GCA_027924645.1 of Cunninghamia lanceolata. Taxonomy (NCBI): domain Eukaryota; kingdom Viridiplantae; phylum Streptophyta; class Pinopsida; order Cupressales; family Cupressaceae; genus Cunninghamia; species Cunninghamia lanceolata. The sequence goes on along the minus strand of BSBN01000749.1, from coordinate 1,650,940 downwards.
AATATTTTATGGAAAATTTAAGTGCACTTTAATTAATTTTCATATGGCCTTTTCAAAAGTTCCCAAAATAAAGTGCACTTTACAACTTAATTACAAAAGAGTGACATAAAGTCACTTTCATAGAAAGAGAACTAAAACCTATAATCTTGCAAACTTTGAAAAGTGGACCACTATGATTGATCTCACAAGAAACCATTAATTTTATCCTCACCACCTCTGGTACCATCTGAAGATGTTTCTGCTGCTACAAACTGTTGTGAAGGAAGAGATGGCATTGTTTTGTATGCTCTGAACACCCTAACTACTGAGGCTATACGTTTATTTTTGGGAACAAATACTCCTGTCATACGAAGTTTCCATTCTGATTGATCTTTATGGAAATCATTCAAATTATGTCGATAATCTGATATATGATCAATACCAGAATTGACAGCAACAAAGATGAGATTCAATTTATCCATAAGTCCTTCATTGAAAACCTGTTTATTGAACAACTCAGTATTAATCATGTTTTCAAAGTTTCTTTTGATAGCTTGAGCTTCCAAAACTGAAGATTTATCTTTTCAATCACATCAAAATTGATTGCTAATAAATTAGCCTGAATCTTCATCTTCACCTATTCACAAGTTTCTAGGAGCTTTTCTTGAGCTGCCAACATTTGTCTTATATTTGACAATTTCAATTCAATTGAACAAAGCCAAGAACTAGGTTGATTTTCTTCAATGTTTGAAAAGACTTTTTCAACAAATAATATCTCATTATCAGTTTTGATTATCTCACTGAGGTCCTTGGATATTCCCTACCACAACAATTGTTCCTTTTGGATACCTCTTATTTCTTTATCAACCTCTTCCCTCTTTGTTTCTGCTTCATCATATAGACTCTTTGCTTGCTCGATGAAACTAAATACTTTTAATTTCATATGTTCAACCCATTTTTCATTCACTTTTCCATACAATTGATATTTGCTGACACTTTCAATAATCTCTTTTTCAACATTATTCTCAAGAGAGAAATTAGTGGGGGTAGAAGAAGTATCAAGAGGCAAAGCAGATGTATCTATGATGGATTTGAGATAGGATGTCAAAACTTTCACCTATTGCTTTAGTTGATCTTTCATGTGCCTTTCTTTCTCTGTTCTTTTTATTAACTTGGCAGCTGATACTTGAAAATTTTGCATGTCACCCTCATATGTAGATGGACCAAGATCTATCTTAGTGATGTTAAAATCACTTTCTGTAGCCTCATTCAAATTCTTTTCTAAAACAGGTTGTGCAACCTCAACATAGACATTGCTTGATGAAGAATCCACTGCCATCCTTGATGTAATTTTGATCTTTTTAGATTTGGGAGACCTTTGTAGCAAATTATAGACTGTATCAAAATCAGGCATGATTAATTGAGCATTATTTCTTTTTCTTGACAAACTTTGTTGTAACTAGGAAGAAGAAGGATTATGTGAGGATTCTGGAATATTTGTGGAAAGAGGTACTATATTTGAGGGAAGAACATGCTCACTTAATATGTTCATAGGTGGCAGGAGCATAGATTGTAATGCATGAGGGGAATGAGGTGTTTCATGAGAAGGAGAAGCAACAAGAAGTAAAGGAGAGATATTTAAATGCTCATCATTTTGATGGATGATTTCAGGACTTGTTGACTTGTTTTCCTCAACTACTTCCTATATGGGAGGCAATGCATTATCCTTTATTTTTGTCTTCCCCTTTTTCTATTTTTCATCATTTTCATAAATGCTCTTAAGACCCTTTCTCCTTGATGTATCTTCTCCGTCATCTCCTCCTTGAGTACTCTTATGTGAACCAATGCTTAAAGATGGAGAATGAGAATGAAAAGAAGAAGAAGAAGAATTTGAATGCTTATCTTTTCTACTTGATGATAAAGCATTATTACTTGTCAGTTTAGTAGCTATTGCCTCAATAGCCTTTTTCTTAACCCAATCTTAGTCTTTTGAATGATATGTGTAGTTCTTATACCTAAATCTTTGATCTCCTCATTAGCCCAATTGATGGGTGGTAAAGGCTGTGTTTCAATTTTATCAAAATACACAGGGTCAATTAACTCTGAACCATCTTCCTCAATTCCATTTGTATTGCAATCTAGCTTGATTTCTCTGATCTGTCCAATGGTCATCCTCATCTAGTCTCATTTACATACCTCATAATCATTTTCACAATCTTCCCAAAAGTCTTCAAGTTCTGGAAAGTGACAGTAACCTGCACCATGTCGTAAATTGTCTTTGACATATCCTTTTCTATCAAAAGGAAATCTCATAGTATAGGCATACAAGTTGATTTTTATCAGAGATCTCTCTATGTTCTGAGTATCTACAGAAGATTTGTAGTTGTAATGACTATGGCCAATGGGAAATGGAACTCCAAATTTCCTCTTGTCTTTGCATTTCTTATTAAGTGAACCAATTTACCTACATAGTTCTATCAATACCATCTTGTCATCTAAATATCTAGGCAACTTATATGGATATCCATCAAACCCACCAACTCGCAGATAGGTAAATCTAGGATATTGGATGAAGCAGCTCCCATATATTTTGATTAGATTGGTAGCTTTTGGTGATATCCGGAGTGCAGTATTACCTTAAAGTTCTCTTACTGTCAACATTGTGAAAGCATCATTCACTCAATGGTAGTGCTTGTAACTTTGTTCCAGCTATAACTAAGGGTAGTAATCATAGATCTGTGTCATGTTATCATAAGTTCCTTTGGTAGCAAGACGTGGCCATGATTTCATGTATGCAATTGCATAAAATAAGTAAGAAGACATGTAGAAATGTTCATTCAATTCAAAATTGGTCAATTGATAGTGCAAATTGTCACTAATAATGCTGCCCCAATCAATAAACTAATTTATTGCACAGATAACATTTACAAAAAGGAACATCCACATTTCAAAATTAGCTACTTTTTCATCTCCCATCACTCTATGGAGTAGAACAATCATATTGGAAATATCCTCTATGAAGCATGATCTGTGAAGGACTTTAGGCAACTATGATTTCCCTCCTTTCGGTGTATGTAACCAATGTTTTGCTATAGTATTGAGACATTGATGTTTCCTTTCATTGAAATATTGATGAGCAAGCCTTTTGTCTATGTTCACAAACTGATCTCTAACAAGTAGCCTGAAAGTAATACCAATCGAAACACTATCTAACCTGACAATTAGTTTGTCATCAACAGTTTTGATCTCTCTGGTTTCCAGATTGTAATGCTTCATACATTCTAAAATTAGATTTGTGCATTGGACTACCACAGGGAAACCGGCTGCATGGGCTAATCCACTGTCAAACAACTTCTGAGCCATTGGTGATCTTTTCCCTTGTTCCATAGTCTCCCAGAAATCTACCAAACTGATGTGTCCTAGAGAAGTATCTGATATTTTTGGGAGTGTGGATTCAAGAACTTAGAGGAACTCAAACCCCTAATATCTATATTTCATGATTAAATATTTGCAACAAGTTGTTAAATCTACTTGTGTTTATTCTATTTCAGAGTTTTCTGCAGTGTTTCATGAACTTTTGTTTGATAATTTCCAACTTGTTGTCTGTATGTATGCAATGGATTTTGAGAGGAGATTAGAAAAACACTTTATTCAAATAAAAAGGCATCAGGTGCTCATACTCAGGCATCTGCATATGATAAATATCCTTGGAGCATGAAATCCTTTGAGGTTGTTCATAAACAGTTTGTGTGTCTAGTTTCTGCTTTCCACAATTGGCATCACTGCTTTTCATGAAAACTGTATTTGTCTACAATATTTAATCAAACGGTTCATAGGCCTTTTGTATACTTCCCATCTTTGAGGCAGAGGTGGTAGAACTTGGTGGGGCACTTGCCAATTGTACTTGCTTTAAAGGTTCTAAAGCTTTTTCAAAAAAATGAATAGCTCTGTATACCATAATTCCTTTGTGACTGCATTTTTGAGCTTTGTTTGTATTAAAATTGTAAAGAGCATTCAATATTTCTCAATACTGCCTCCATTCCTTTGCAAGACTTTGCTGGAGGGTAAAATTATGTATGCATGGATAAATTTGAGCTGAAAATGCCATCATATACTTGGCAGTTACATTTGTTCAAAAGTTCCTCAATCGTTGCAGACAATAAGATGAAAATTCTTTGAAGTATCTTCAGCCAAACCGTTTATGTTTTGTATGCATCCACATTTTACATGTCGGCCTGCCTATGTATTTTCAAACTATAACATCCAATATAAGTCCCTCTTCATTATCGTTTGATGGGTGTTGATAATGGTTGAAGAACTCGCACTATTCCACTAACTGTATTTGTTTGAAAGATTGTAAAAATTTTCAATAGGTCTTTTTACACATATGTTGCAACTTTTGAATTGCACTGAAACTACATTTCTTTTTGGCATCTGTCAAATGCTCCTACATCATGTGTTGCAAATGCACTTTGCATACATGTCTCCCAGGGCGGCTGTGTCTACAACGAATGCTCGAAATCTACTTTCAAATGTGCTGTGATGAATGTATTTCACCCTACTGTGAATCTCCTTTTTGGCAAAGTCTGTGCCACTAAAACTTATCTATGGAGTCGCGTAAGTTGACAGGATGCTCATGACTACATTATAATCAATAGAGAAGTTCCACATTTTCATACAAGTATGCGGCTTCTATCTCTGATGAGTGAAGAGTTGAGTAGTTCAGCCATTGGTTTATATTATTATCCACTTCTCCTTTTTAACTATGGTGTTTCATAGGCAGTGCCTTCACTTGATATAGAACTGTGTCTTGATGAGCAAGCAGAATCTTCTAATACTGGTACGAGGCTTTGTCTTTTTCGTTCTTCATACTTGCACTAGCTTAGAGGCTATTAAAACTGTTGACAATGAATCCATTTCTTATTACATTTTCATGGATGTTGATTCCCTATTCTAAAGCTTCTCATTTGGGTGCTGGTGGTGATACTAGCAGTAATTATGGATTTGGTATTACATCAGTTAGTTATGGTTGTCAAAAAGTTTCTATAGTTTCCTATGATGAACACACTTTGCATGAAGCCACATCCATTCGAAGCATTATGTACTATAGTTATTAAGCATTTCTTTCACCTTCTCATTAGGCTGGGAGGAATGGCAAAGTTTGTTAAAACGTTTATCAACAACCATACATTATGTCCCACGACATCACTTGTTTCAAGTTTTGTTGTTTATCGTTGCTAACTACACAGAGGATCCGCTGTTAACATTTCCATTTCACACTATTTTCCACATGTCAACTGACGTTGGAGTTACGGTTTTTCACATGGCCACCTTCTCTGGCATGCAACTCTTCATAAGTTTAACACATGATTCATTTAAGACTTAACATGTGATGCATGCATCAGAAACAATGGTAAATACTGGTCATTATATCAATAGTCGACATTTGTGGCATGAGTTTAGAGGAGTGTGGCCACCTTCTTCTTCATTCCCACAAGCTTTAAAATATATTTCCTGTATTTTGGGAGCTGAACGTGGATTTAACAAGCTTTGACCTGAATGAACTAACTAACTTGAAACCTTGGATACTATTTATGCTTTTTGATTCTTCTTGCACTTGTTTGAAGGAGAATAATGTTCCATTTGTGATTTTAAATGATAAAAATTATTTTTTTACTCCCGGCTGCCGCAAGTAAATGTGGATTTCTTTTTTTTTTTAATCATCTCTCCGAACTTGTAAAATAATGCCATCGGTAAAAAGACAAAATGTTCAACTTAGCCAAACACACAAGTCACGCGAACTTAGTGAAAGACGAAAATTGATGCAAGTTTTGTGAAGAATAAAAGCCAACACATACTGGACTTTGTAAAAAACAAAATTTGATGCGAGCTTAGTACAAAACAAAAGTGAATGCGAAATATAATATTACTAAGCCGTGAATTTTTGCCTTGGCATAATATTGCTATTTAAAGCTTGAATGGAGAGAAATAAGACAAAGAATGATGTTATGATAACAAATTATCGACATGATTGACACAAGAAGCATGACACTGACAAATTGCACCAAAAAGATGACTTGGTACAAAGGTTTAATTTGTAAAAGGTTTTAAAGTTGGGTAGAAAGATGGGGTAAACAAAGTCAAAGTCAAACATACACTTGGTAACCAAGATCTAGTGTCTTTCAACACCATTTTGTAATCAGTTCCCCAAATATGATTCATAAGGTTAGAATATGATGCACCAAGACATGGTGGAAGGATTGGAAATGGTCTCCAAATACTCATTTTAGGATTTATAGACTCTTTAAGGGATATGTGTGGATTTCTCCCTATTTTCCAATGGTTTCAAAGTTTAATGCTAGGTGGAATCTCTAGTCCACTGCTTCTCAATAGTGTTGTAGGTTTTGAATAGTTTGGTCCACTCTTATGGAGCAAATCTAGCTCATTTTACTTAGCATCTCCCATATTAGGGTCTCCCCATTAGATCTCATCTTATATACTTGGGTGTTTCTATTCCCCTCTGTCCTTTTTTGTGGACATATGAAAACTCTCAAGCAGTTGATCTAGTTCTGCCCATGGGCCCAAGTTGCATGGAGATGGATTCATTATTTTTAAGCCTTTCAAGCTAGAGCCTTTTTCTTGGTATATGATCATGTTAGGATACTAGCCCAAAATGTTGGCAAGATACACTCAAATTTGGCATGATTTTAGAGTGGAAATTCTTTTTTCTATTTGGAAAGATAGAAATTCTACTATCTTCTCAAGTTTTGTTATGGATAAGCATTTTTCTACTTTTACTAAAGCCATTATGGGGACTTGGGTGATATTCACCTATAAAGAGTCATTATACGAAGAGTTTGCGTACAAAATACAATCTAATGAAATACATTGAGTTTCAAGTGTAGTACAAAATACATATTTTACATGTGGTAATGTTGTGGAAATAAGTTGCAGTATATCATACATGTTATTTACATGTGGTGGTGTTGTGACAACAACCACATGTCATTTTAATAACTCACAATCACATATGGAAATTAGTGTTGTTGGAAGCATTAATGGCAATCTAGGAGTACTTTCTATAGAATTGGAGTTCATGTGGCATAATCTAAGATTAGGATAATATTATAGAAGATGGCACAAGGTACCACAAGTAGCCAAAAATGATGTTATGCTTGTATGTGCTATGACAAGTGTGAAATGGTAGTGGGGGCTATATTGGAAGACATTAACACATTGATAGGGTTAAGGATGTAACTATTGATTCACAGTGTGCGATAGTGTCTACATACACAAGGTAATTATCCATATGGAGTCATCACGTTTGGTGATGTGTGGTATTGGAGCATTATCAATTCCCACTAAACCTAATGCAACTAAGGTTTACATGTGACTCGATGGATGGACTCATCCTAAATCAAGCATCTCGGTGAGTGATGACATACTACATTTAATTTATCAATTTAGGGACTTTCTTGGTATGATGTCGGTACTATGTGTACGTTTGAAGATTTTTGGATGTGGAGTTGTATATAGCTAGTGAAAAATAATTGCTACAAGTTAAGAATGGAATGCAATACTGAAAAACAAAAAAACTATATTATAAATTTTGAAGGAAATATATATAACTGATTTTCAATCAAAACATGATAACACACTGAAATAGAGTCAAGCAAATCTAACTCTAAGATATAATTATGATTGCATAAATCTAGTATTAACAAGTTGCAGTCTACCTCAATTCAGCCCTAACTTGGGTTGACTGCTTCCTTTCTCCTTTTATCCATTACTCAATCAAATCAATTCATTTTCTCATTCACCATCAATTAAGAAGAATAATAAATGATATGTGCTAAAAACTTTGTTTATTATCTACAATAATAATTTAATACAATCATAAAAAATTCTAACTTATCGTAGATATGCTAAGTGAAAATGATATATAGACACCTAGCAAAGTTTAGGTATTTAAGAGTATAATGACTTAATCAGTCCACTTCCCATTATACAAGGGAAGGACTATTTATTTTTAAAGAAGCAAAACAAAACTAAGACATTGAAACTAAACAACCAAAGAGAAGAATTTTAGTCAGAACTATAGAATCAAATAAGCTTATTCAAGAAACATGGAGATGGTTATTTGAACTCAACCAATCTCTACATGTTCCTAGGTGAGGGATAAACACTTGTCATTTGTTGCACATCCCTTCCTAATCACTTCTGAAACACATTCCTATCAATAGAGGAGTTGAATATTGTTGGACAACTGTAAGTAGCTATGTGCTTTGTTGCAAGAGTTGATCCTACTACTATAAGAGGCAGGTTATTCAATTGCGTGAACTGGTCTATTGGATACAAGTACTTCTATAGTCTTGGCTACAGGAACTTCTATGGTCTTGGTTGCATGAACTTCCATAGTGTTTGTTGTAGGTTAGTGTTCTTAGTTGGTGCAAGAAAGAGTTAGTTCTAGAGAAATATCCATTTACCAAGATCATTGTAAACAAGTAATCATACCACATTATAATTTGAAAACAACTAATTTTACCATGCATACATTCACTAAAACATAATACAAATAACATAGTGCTTGTCCATATATTAGATAAATTCTTGACTTAAAAGGATGGAAATGTATGTAGGAATGTGGCTTTTAAACAAGAAAAGACAAAGATGAAAAAAAATTATAATGTTCACTCATCACACCCCCCAACTTAAGATTTTGCTTGTCCTCAAGAAATCATGGTGTCATTTTGTACATGAGGGTTAAATCTCTAAAATCAAATGGTACTGAGTGCCCTTCTCCTTCCTTCAAGAAGAATCATTTTTGTCTTGTAATCCTTTCCCATTTAGCATTTTCTCCCTCTGCAGTATAGATCATCTTTCCTCTCTAGTGTGGAATAGGGAACCAAAGAATTGGCGGTTGGAAGGTAAGTGGTACCCATGCATGTCCATTTGACCTGACCAAATTGATATAGCAATGCCTCCTCCTTACATATGCATGATAACTATACATGGAGTGCAGTTTTTTTTCTTTAGCTCCACTATGAGCTCTTGCCACTTACCCTTACCGAACTCAAATGATTTTTTTCCAATATTCCTCAATACTTCATGATACTTAGAATGAATAGTGTGTTGATGTGAGAGGAATTTTATAACCACTTTTGGTTTTTGTGTCAAAGAAAATGTAACATACACCCCTCTGTATATGTTTGCTCTGACTGATTCTTTTTGTGTTTTTGATGTTTTGTTTTTTAGGTTTTTATGGGTTGTTTTTGCATGTTGGTTTTTTGCATTGCATGTATGAAATATGAAGTATATGAACAAACCCAAAAAATATAAAATGATTTTGTATAAATGAAACACAACCCAGATCATAAAATATACTAGAACTAATTATGAAGACATAGCCATGTGCAAAACTTGAAATTCATTCCATTGTTGTACTTGGACTAGCATATAGATTCATAGAAAATTGTCTATCTTCAATCACAACTTGGAAGTTGATCAAAAATATAGGTATGCACTAAAAAATGGAGCCCAAATGCCTACAATGAAGTGATTTGTAGTCCCAAAAGGTAAGAGGAATAACTCCTTCAAGACCCACGACCTTCTAGGGGTGGTACGGCCTTGTGGCTATAGCAGTCAGCAATAAACAACAAGCAAACTCTATGAAACACTTGAAATCTATCTACAAGTCTGAGACACCTCCAACCACCCTAGTTCTAATACAAAACATAGTCCAAAACAGCCTAGATCATTCCACAATAGAATGTAAGGCCTCCAAGGAAGAGTATGACCTACCTAGAGGGTACGACCAACCTCTAAACTATCAGTAACACTAAAAATCAAACACTACAGTATGAATTCTACTCTTTAGAACCTCTTCTAATCAACTGCAGTAACATACTCTCTGAAATATCTCCATTTTCTACTCAAACAATCCTGAAATGTGATTCCTGAATACACAAATGAAGCCTCTGTGTGAAGCCTCCTCAAACCCTCTCCTAATGCACTCTTTCATACACGAGAAAAGGTGAATATGAAAAGTTTTTTGTCTCTACAAATCGAACTAGAAATCCAAGAGCCAAGCTCAAACCCTATGCACGGGAAAACTCAATATGAGAAAAAAATATCATAAATCAAGCATATCCAAATGAAGTCACTTTTTGGTCTTTTATTTGCCTTCCTCTTCCAACGCCCAAGGGAGGGATTTTTAATTTGTTTTTATTTTTTAAAACATCACCTTGCACCACCATGAGGGGCACCCATCCCTAGGAGTATCACTTTTCATGTTATAACTTAATATATAAAGTGACTTTATAATATAAATTAAAGTTATATTATATCTCATAAAACCATAAGTTAAATCCTTAATTTAACTTATCTTATATCCATTAGTGCTCTCAACATCTCGAACCATGAGTTATGTGCCAAGGACCATCCACGACTGCCCTACCAGAAATAGTAACTGCTCAGCTCACGACTTACTATAAATAGTAAGTCCCTGGAATGACTTCCTAATCACATCCATTAGCCTATGGAAGTTGAATTATAGGCTAACGTTGATCCCCTTGAGTGATGAGCTAAGTGGGGGACATTACAGAAAACCCTTCTGTTAAGACCTCATTAGGGTCTCATGCTTCCCCTCTGATTTTTAATGAAATGGACTTCTCTTCTTTTCTATATTTTTATATTTTCATTTCCCTATTCTGTTCATTCTGAATAAAAGATGTCAAAGCCTTGATATACACATCCCCCACATAAAAATTGGATTCCAACTCAAATCATAGGGAACAACAATATCATGCAAATAAAATTCACAGAGCTATTTCTGTAGCTCAATAGTGGATGCTTGATAAATCTTGAAGAAATCACTAGGTGTATCTAGTGTATAAGGAGGATCATAGGAAATCTGCATAAATTTTGAACTCAAGAATTCTTCCTTTAAGAACAAGGCATAGACCCTTGCAGGAGTTTTGCACTGAATAAGATGATTTGTCATATATGTTAGTTGCTCTATCTTTTCTTTTAGCTTATTGTTTTCCTCAATTTTCCCTTTCAGTTCTTTGGTAAACCTCTGCTCCATCTCCTCCTTTTCTTTCTTCCATGTTTTTCTCATAAATTGTATCTCTTCATCTCTTTTCCACAACAATAGCTCCAGGGAGGGCCCCATTAGTTTGAGTATCTACTTCTTGCTTATCAGGAATGGTTGAAGTAGAGGGGATATCATGTTCCTTAGGCTGAGTGATAAGAAATGTTTGCTCCTCGGTTCTTTTTGTCTCTTTATCAATCTCCTCTACTACCATCTAAGCCAGTTTACCTAATTTATTGTTTTTTTTCTCATAGGCTCTAAGTTGCTACTCTAATTATTCAATTTTTCTTAGTACAGCCTACAACTCATCCCTTGTTTCTACTTCCATGGGGATTAAATTATTTCTTGTATCCAAACTGATAAACTCATATGAAGTAGGGGTGGATTCCCCTTTTGCATCAAATCCTAGGCTATTGGAAGTATGAGTTTGTTCTTTGTATATAGACATCTCCTAAGTCTCAAAATCAGTATCAGTCTCTAAGAAAACTACTTTCGGTATTGAGGCAACAACCTTGCTTGTTACTCTAGTTTTAAGGCGTTGATAGCGCCTAGACCGATATGATGTTGGAGTGACATCAATTTTCTATTTCTTTTTTCTTGTTCCAAGGGGAGAAGGGGATGCCCTATGTTTCCTCTTAGGCTTGGAATAAGGAGTGGAAGTAATTGTAGGTTGGTCTGATGAGGTGGTATGTATAGATGGAGTTTTTTCTTGCATCGATGAAGAAATTCCAATCCTTGGCGACACATTGTCATGTATAGATGTTGAGGTTTAATGCACATATGGAAATGTTTCAAGCACATGCATTGAGTTTTTATGCATAGATGGAAAATTTTGAAGCACAATCATTGAGGTTTCATGTGAGGGCATTGTATACATATGGGGAGATACTACAGGATCTCTATAAGGTGCTACAGGGTCTAGGGTAAACATTGTAGAACTAATTGAAGGTGTTGCATGCTCATGGGATGTACCTTCACGCTCTTATCCCTCAATCTCTTCCCTAACTACTTGCATATTTTTTTATCGAGGCCTTTGGGTCTACCTCACCTTGAGTTTCTTGCCATGTGGCCCCACATTCAACCTATTCCCAATATTGTTTAAACCCAACAATTCTTCCCATGATACATCAAGAAATTGCACAATGTAGAGAAATGATTGCCTAACTTCATAGGTAAGATATCTAATGATGTGAGTGGCTACTTGAGCCCAACAAGGTGGAAATGAAAAGCATTTTGTCCCTTGTGACAAGAATTGGAGTTGTTCCCCTAGTTCTGCAAACTCATCTCAAGTTGCGACTACATTTCCTCTCTCTGGAAAATTCTCTTTGTTTGTAGGATGCCTTATAGATTTCTACTATTTCTTCTTTTGAAGGATTTACTTTTAGAACTTTTATTAGTGATTCCCCATTATTCAATGTTTGTGCAAGTTCAGCCCCGACTTCCTTATTATACCCTTCCAACCTTTGGAAGTAGTCCATCCAACCTGCTTGTTGAAAAATAAGGAGTCTTTCTTCATCCTCCTAAAGTATTGTATGGTCATTTGGTTCCCCTCTCACAAGGTCACCCCCCATTCCTTATTCTTTGCTTTTCTTACAGTGTTTCCTAATTCAGAAAAATTCTTACCCTTTGCTTGCTTGAACTACTACATCAAACAGTTGTTGTTGGTAGCTAGGGTTTCTTGTGTTTGGCTTGGTGGGCTAACAATTTTTTTTGTGTTGTGGCTTCCAAAGTAAATGCAACTATATTCAAACTCTTGCAGTTTGAATGTGTTGCATGTGTATGTATCATTATGGGTTGTGAGGGTGGTGAAGTGTGAGAATGATAGTTTGTATAAATGAGCTGGCAATATGATAATGGTTGTTCTAACTAGTGAGATGACAAGACAATTACCCCTAACTAAGCATGGTGCTTGTCCTCACATGACCAACAGGTAGGAAGTTAATTTGAAATGATGGGAGAGTGACTGATAGGTTAAATGGAATAATAAATGGAAAAGCATGATATTAAATGTAAAATAAAATAAATGAAATTTGTTGTTAAAATTACTATTAGCAAATATAATGAGTAGAAAAGTTGTTACATAATCTTACAAGTGGCAAAATATGACGCTGGAGATAGTCGACAGTGGAATGATCGGTGACTGACATGAGCAATAGAATTATTGATGGTGTGTCGTAATGACATGATGATGTGATGTGAACATTTATTGATGAAGTAATAAGATTGGAAATGTATAAATGGTGGTTGTAGGATCGAAGAAATGTAGCTTGGCTACAAGAATATTAGTGAAGAGGCTGCATGAAGTTAGGGGGTGGATGCAGCAGGAATAGAAGGTAGTGATGCTTCAAGAAACATGACAAGTGATGATGTAGGAATGTAGGTGGTGATACTACAGGAATGTAAAGAATGATGTTGTAGGGAACGCGACTTGTGATGCTACAAGAACTCTAAGAGTGATGTTGTAGGGAACACATCTTGTGAGGCTGTAGGAACTCAAAGAGTGATGGTGCAAGGAACATGATTTGTGAGGTTGTAGTAACTCAAAGAGTGATGTTGCAGGAATGAATAAACTAACAAATCTAGAGCATGGAAAGGCTACCAGTGGTTGACGACATTATTTGACTAAAAATGAACAATGCCCAAATGGGTTTTCACTATGTTTTTTTATTAAAACATAAAAATTATACATGATTATTGATAAGGGTGGAGCTGGAAGGCTCATGTGCTATCATTTCTTCTATTGTTGTTGACTCCATCCCTTTATCTTTTGCTACATGTTGGATATGTTGGGTCTCAAAACCACAGGTCCACTTCCTAGGATGTCATCATGTAAGCATAATCAATCCATCAACAGAACATGGAGGGTTGAACGTCAACTCTATGGGAGTGGGTTTCATCCCCTACACTTCGAGCTTATCTAGGCTCTGGAGAGATATTCCAAGGGGTATACCTTAATAGGTATTAAGTTCAAACTAGATGAACAACTAAAAATAAATGGATAACCAAACCCAACTCATTGTCTTGGTCCCAAAGACTATCATGGAACCAAGAATAAATGGCTATCACAAAACCCCTATATAGCTGATGCAAATTGTGTGAATGTACATGCACAGGAAAGATGGTTTTTTCCCTAAACCACTGGTAAATATTTGTTTAAATTAAATAGTTTGAGATTGGTCTAATGGAGCCAAGACTGATGCCAATCTAATTGGGTTATAGATTCAGACATAACAAAAAAGAAACCAAATGGAAGAGAAACAAAGAAAACTTGATCTAAGCATATGTTGTATCAAATTGCAGGTTTTGTGCTTCAAACATACTTAGTAATCTAGAAAAGAATTGCATGCATTCAAATGCAAAGAATAGATGACAATTACAAGACTTGTAATATATTTAAAATGTTGCCACATTTGCAAATGCCTAATACAAACTTATCAACAAATGTGATAAGAGGAAAACCCTAAATACATACAAACTATCATGGATACATTCTCTACACAATCCCTACTACACATTATCATTCATTTATTTCACCATCCCATTACTTCTCTACAGTTTGACATGGTGTTATTTGGAACCCTAGAAGCATTTTGGACTTGCACAGGCTCCATCCACCAATAAAGAACCGACCCTTGAAAAAGAGTTTTGATCCTACCTTTATAGCCTTCACAATTCAGACTTGAGGATGACATGGGTGGGAAAACCCCCAACAACCCCACCAATTGCAATAAAAACATCAATTTCAACTACCCATTTCCATTAATGGTGATCCTAAGAGTTGGCATATTTTCCCATATTTTCTAGGTGCTTCCAAACGACAGAGAGAGAACAAGGAAGGCAAGTTAGTCATGCCCCAATAAATTGGTCTTTGGACATCGGGCTTTCACCATGCAATATGTATTTTGGAAGAGAAGAAAAAAACCACCCAACCCTAAAATACTTAGAAGAAACAAAATTCGTCGTGGGCCGGGAGGCTTAGACCTTCTTCCTTCCACCATTGAAAAGAAAGGAGGAAGAAAAGAAACTTCCCGCTCGTCGCCATCCAAAACACTTAGAAGAATGTGAACTCATTGGACTTTGTTTGTCAGGCCTTTCACCTTCTATTTCTCAAAAGTAAAGAGGGAGAAAAAAACCCCTGGTCACCAATGCCTGAAATACTTAGAAACTATTGAAAACTCGGTAGACTTCAATTGTCGGGCCCTCTCCCTTCCACTTTCTTTAGAAGAAGACAAAAGACCACCACTCTGACCTCTAAAATCCACAATACTTACAAATTTTTTAAAACCTTTTATGGAATTTAGAAATCGGGCCTTCCCATTAACACATGCTCTGAAGATAACGAAAGGCCGCAAGCTCGACCTTCGACCCCTAAAACACTTAGGTGACTTTGCAAGGAACCAAGGCAAAATTCAGAGCCAATAGAGATAGCACGACGGAAGATAGAACTCTGAAACACCAAAACTTTAGAAAAGGTAGAAAATACAAGGAAAAGACTTAGAATTTTAGGACTTAGTCATTTTAAGGGTTTTTTCCTTACATTTCAAAAGGAAAATAGATGGAAACCTATTGGAGGGGACCCAAAAATATCTTTGATCAGGTATAAATGATGGGTTAAGACTGCAAGGGAACAAAGTGGGATACTTTGATGGATTTGTGGTAAAATAATGCATGTTTGGGAACTAAATTTTTTAGGCACAACACTGGCTCTAGTTGGGGACGTGTGGCAAAATTGGCACAACGAGAATCTAGAACATCTCCAGGCAGACCAAAAAAGGCAAAAACAAATAGGGGAAAAAACAAAAGATGTATTTATAAGAAAAAATACAGTCAAAGAGACGAGGGCACTAAAGAAAGTTGTATGTGTCCAAAATTTCAAAACATTGCATGCCAACCTTGCAAAGGACTGGTGAAGCGTGACTTGCCCCTGTTGAAGACAAGCCTATCAAATGAGTTGATATCCCTCAATCCTTTGCTGCATTGATCACCCAACATTAACAATTAAAACACCTTGCATGCATGCACATGCAAACCATAGCTATTCATACCATTATGCTGAAAATAAAAATGACTACCTCTAGGACATGACAGCCATAGATAATAGGGATCATCATCATACTGACTCACATACCAATGCTCACCTTTAAGATCCTTGTTAGCATGATGCATATCTAGCCCTGCATAAATATCAACATGAAGAAAGCCATCCTCCTAAAAATCAAGTTGAAATACATCCAGTTTAGGCATGCCCTCAAGTTAGGCTATGTTATATGACAGTTCAAGTTCTTGCAACCTGGATGCATCATAAATTCTTATGTATTCCTTAATGATTGAATCAAATAATTGATCCAAATCCAATCCTACACTATTAGCATATGGATCAGAAATTTGAGGCACTTCAAGTGAAGACATGCAATCTTCAAGTTGCCTCTCTATTTTGTATTCCTTGACACACTCTACTACATAAAAATTGTTGCTAAGAAAATCACTCATGATTTTCTCCTCCTCACTCTACAGATCAAACATTTGACCCACACGATAACACCTAACTACAATGTTATCAAGACCAACTAATGAGCTCAAAAATATGCTCTCAACATGATCCACATCAATAAGAGATAACTGCCCAAGTCTTCATAGTTTAAATTGTTACCTCAAGATCCCTGGTAATTGTAGTAGTGCCTTAAATGAAGTCCAGTTTAAGCATAATCAATATGAGAATGAAAATGAACCTTTCATAGTTGAGACAAGGTCTCACATAACCCAAATGCTCCTCATCCTCGCAACTCTCATAGGCAAGGTCTTCATTTTGAATCTCACAAGTTGCACCATCATTTATCTCTGCAACACTATCATCCAGTGCAACCAAATCTACATCATCCTCATGCAAACAAGTGTTTATGGCCTCAATGTCATTATTTGGGATAAATGAGGGCAATACACCAAACAAGAGATCGACCTCTTGTTCACTCTCAATATCATTTACATGCATACACTCAGCATAACCAGCCTTAAGAACTGATTGAGTGAGCTCTTCATCATTGTGTACATACCGCTCTTTGTCCACTTAGTTTCTATAGGAAGATGGGTCATATTGGTAATATGGCATTTGATTCTCCCCTTTCAAAACTGATAGCTCTCTGAACTGATGCTCTTCAAACCCATCAAACTCTGAGCCACTTTCGAAAAGAGGATTATCCATGCACCAATGATAATCATGAAGTATACAACCTGATGGACTTGAATGTTCTTCATAAAGGACATTGCTCCTTAAATGCTCATATCTTCATGGCAATCCATAATACTACAACAATCACCAGGGTCATAATCCTCTTCACCAAATTGGGAATCATAATTGATTTTCTCATCTTCATCATCCACTGATGATTGATCCAATTGAATGCAAGTGAAATCACTATTGTTTTCATTTGAATCACTGTCATACACTACACTAGCACCTTCTTCTTGTTAGATTTAGGGCAGACAATTGAGAGGGGGGATGAATCAGTTCAAAACTTTCTTCCAATTTAAACACTTAACTCCATTGTTATTTAGCAGCATAATAGTAAATTAATCATGAAAGCAAAATGCAACAAATCAAGAGCAGAAACACATCAACACATGAGACACCAAGATTTTGACGTGGAAAACCCGGTTAAGGGAAAAACCATGGGGTGATTAACCCAAGATTGTATTCTCTGTTAGAAGAATAGAAAGAACAAAATGGCACATGCCAATTAGGGCTCACTGCCCGAGCACACTTCTCACAAGAGGCTCACTGCCTACAAGAGACACACTGTCTACAAGGAAATAAGTATCACCTACTTGAACTAGAAAATAGCATCTTCACCATGCTTGAATCAGTTCCATTTAAGCCCAATACTTTTGCTATGCCTTTCACTCTCCTCCTTACTACCACACACTCATCTCAACCAAGACACCTTTGAAATGAATTTGCAATCCCTTATTTATACAAGACATCAACTTAGGAATGATCATCTAAGTCGGCAAACATCAACAAGAACATCCACAGGATGTGTAACTCATCCGGTCGGCCTGTCTCAGGAAGAACACCATCATCTGGAAGTTGTTCTTCAAATGTGAACTCCAACTTCAATGCAGACCACTAACATGAACTGGACACAATCCAAAGACCACCACAAGCTTGCTTGAATCACCAAGAACATCCATACTTCATCTGCTTACTGGAATCTTTCTCTCCTTCATCTATAACCTCAAGAACACAATCTATCATTACTGTCACAAAGGAATAGATGCTTACGGACCTTCAAACCATGAACTAATTGATTTGATACTTCACAAAGACCTCCTCAACACTCCCTCAAATCCATAGAATAGAATAATGCACTTCCAGATCTCACTGAACCTATCTGTATCACTCTATCACCACTGAACATCTGCCAAAACCAGTTTTACTTGAGCGGCCACAACTTCATTAGATCTCCATGCGAACCTCTGAAATCTCTACTGGGTCACCTTAAGACAAATATCTACAAACCCTTTAATCTACATCTTCTAATCCTCATCCTATCTTAGAATTTTACCTTATTGTCATCACTGTTCTTCACTGTTCCTTATTGAGACTAATTTTCTCAATATCCTCAGCACACAGCTCATCCAATCCTTATCATTAATGCAATAGGAGTATGCTGACATCAATGACAACACCATTTAGGCCCATACTTGCAACAATCTCCCCCTTTGTCATTGATGGCAACATATGATGTGAACAACTATTTTGACCATCAAGACAAGAATTTCTCCTTACTGTCACAACTCCCCCTATCAGCAACAACCATTCACATATCTTCTCTCCCTTTACTGCTCCCCCTTTGATCAACAACCACTTGTTTTTCAGATGTCTTCTCTCCCCCTTTGACATCAATGGCAAAGGGCACATACTTGCAATTCCACCACTTCAGAATCATCTTTGCTGCTCCCCCTGAGTAGCAGCTCCCCATCATCAATCTGGACCACAAGATGTGACTGTGATGTCCACCGGACTGATGCACATCAGTGCACCTTAGTTCATCACCGAAGGGGCAATAACCCCTAACTTCTCCCTGAGATACTCAAAAGAGTCCGTAGGTAGAGGTTTAGTAAAGATGTCTGCAATCTGATCCTTGGAAGGCACAAACTCCAATTTGACTTCATTCTTGTTCACTTGCTCTCTCAAAAAGTGAAACTTGATGGATATATGTTTAGTCTTTGAATGCAACACCAGATTCTTAGATATGTTTATTGCACTTGAATTATCACAGAAGATTGTGATAGGTTCCTCATACTCCACTTTGATATCTCTTAGCATCTACTTCATCCACAAAACTTGAGTGCAACTACCTACTGCTGCAATATATTCTGCTTCAATTGTAGACATAGATATTGCCTCTTGTTTCTTGCTTAGCCAAGAAACCAATCTCTTCTCCAAAAGGAATGCTCCACCACTGGTACTTTTCTGGTCATCCACATCTCCTTCCCAATCCCCATTTGTATATGCATGAAGAGAGAAATCATGATCTCTAGGATACCACAAACCATACTCAACTGTTCCTTTTAGATATCTAAAAATCCTCTTGATTGCCATGACATGAGATTCTCTAGGATCAGCCTGGAATCTAGCAAAAAGACCAACAACCTGCATAATGTCTGGTCTAGTTTGAGTGAGATACAACAGTCCCCCAATCATTGACCTATACTTTGTCTGATCAGCCTTAGGAGAATCATCATCTTTGCTCAATTTACATCTAGTTGCCATGGGAGTATTCATTGGTTTTGAATCTTCCATCCCAAATTTCTTCAACAATTCTTTCACATATTTGGTCTGAGAAATGAAGATTCCTTTCTTTGTTTAAGTGATTTGTAGACCCAAGAAGAAATTCATTTCACCAAGCATGGACATCTCAAACTCACTTTTCATTTGATTTGCAAAATTTTTACACATACTATCTCTTCCTCCAAAAATGATATCATCAACAAACACTTCAACAATCAAGATGTTTTCATGATCAATTTTGAAATATAAATTACTGTCAGCAGTACCTTTGTTGAAACCAATCTTCAAAAGATGCTTATCCAATCTTTCATACTAGGCTCTTGGGGCTTGGTTTAGTCCATATAATGCTTTCTTCAACTTGTAGACCATATCACCATGATCAAATAATTAAAATCCATCCGGTTTCTCTATGTACACTTCTTCTTCCAAGTCACCATTCAGGAAGGCAGATTTGACATCCATCTGATATACCTTGAAATCCTTAAAGGCAATAAAGGCAAGAAATAATCTGACTGCTTCAATTCTTGCCACTGGAGCAAAAGTTTCTTCAAAATCAATTCCTTCTATTTGAGAGTAACCCTTGCAGACCAATCTGGCTTTATTTCTGATTACTTTACCAACTTCATTCAGTTTGTTCTAGAAGACCCATTTTGTTCCAATCACATTCTTGTTTCTAGGTCTGGGAACAAGATCCCAAGTGTGATTTTTCTCAATTTGCATAAGCTCTTCCTCCATTGCTTTAGTCCAGTTTTCATCATTGCAAGTTTCATTCACTGTCTTAGGTTCAATCTTTGAAATCAAACAACACTCTTCTGAATCTTGAGCAATTCTCCTCCTTGTTTGTACTCCTTTGGTTTTATCACCTATGATCTAATCTTCAGAGTGATTCAGTCTTACATACCTAGGGACTTCAAGAATTTCTTGCACTTCTATTTCTTGATCAGGCTCATTGAAACTCATCTCTTCTTCCTAGTTTACCAGATTAGTTTGAATCTGACATACAGAGGAGGCTTGGGCTCCTTGATTCAGAACACCATTCTAATCATCTTCATCATATTCATAAAACATTGAGGGTTTCTCAATTCCCTCATCAACCTTCACATTTGTGCTTTCTATTATCTTTCTCAGTCTCTTGTTATAACATCGATATGCTTTGCTTTGAGTAGCGTAACCCAAGAAAACTCCTTCATCACTTCTAGCATCAAAATTTTTTAGATCTTCGTCTCTTTTAATGTAACATTTGCTACCAAAAACTCTAAAATACCTCACAGTACGAGTGATGCCAAACCAAAGTTCATAAGGAATCTTACTGATATTGCTTTTGATTTGAACTCGATTGAGAGTATAGACTGCAGTGTTGACAGCTTCTCTCCAATAGATCTGAGGAACATTTGCTTCCATCATCATGGTCCTAGATGCTTCCTGGATGGTCCGGTTCTTTCTTTCCACTACTCCATTATGCTGTGGAGTCCTAGGAGCAGACAACTGTCTCTTTATTCCATGTTTCTCATAGAAATCTATGAACTCACCGGATGTGAATTCTCCACCTCTATCAGACCTTAGACATTTCAATTTTAATCTAGTTTCATTCTCTACCATAGCCTTGAATATTTTGAATTTCTCAAGAGCTTCTGACTTCTCTTTAAGAAAAGTTACCCACATCATTCAGGAATAGTCATCAATTAATAATATGAAGTATCTATCACCTTGCACACTCCAGATTCTTGCCAGACCACAAAGATCAGTATGAACTAAGTCCAATAATTTGGTAGAAGACAGTTCCTTACTTTGGAAAGTGACTCTACTCAGCTTACCCAACTGACATTCTTTGCACAAGCTATTAGTAGGTTTCACCAATTTAGAAAGATCTCTTACAGCCTGAGTATTGCTTATCTTGATGATATTATCAAAATTCATATGACACATCTTTCTATGCCATAACCAGCTCTGATCAACTTGAATAAATAAGCAACTTTTACCAACACCAACCAAGTGGAAGATATAACCTTTAGTATGAGTACCGGATGCAATCTCTGTTCTGGAACTTTCAAAGATCTTGCGTTTTCCATTCTTGAATTGGAGATCATAGCCTTTGTCCACCAACTGACCAACACTAAGAAGATTGTGCTTCAGTCCTTCAACATACAGTACATTACCAGTTTTGTTCCTTCCATTAAAAGAAATAGTTCCTCTTCCTCTAATTCTATAGCAGAATTATCACCAAACTCTACCACTCCTCCTTCATACCTTTCCAAATCTATAAATTTACTTTTATCACCTGTCATATGGTGAGAGCATCCACTGTCAATGACCCAATCATCCTTTTCTTCAACTTGGGCAGCCAGAGCTCTTTCTACAACTTTATGATTGACAGATTCAAAGGGCATTGGATCTTCTTCCTTAATGGCAATGAACACCTAGTCACTTCCAGATTTGTCTTCTGTCTCTGATTCATCATCTGTTACTCTCTCATCATCTCCTTCATGAACATAGTAACAATTCTTTTGGAACCTAGATTTGTTAGGTTTTGGCCTTAAAAATCTTTCTGGACACCTTGAGGCAAAATGACCAATCTTATTGCAGTTAAAACACTTAAAAGACAATTTTCCTTCATACTTACCGGATCCTCTTGGCAGTCTTTTTGCAATAAGGGCTTCAAGTTGAGAAGTTTCTGCTTCCTCTTCTTCTAGGTCTTTTCTTGCTTTTTCATACCATCAGAGTTTCCTTGATGAGCTCTCTCCTAGATCAAACCTTTGTTTACCTTTTATAGAGGCACTGGCTTTGAATGTAGATTCAATCTTAGGGGGGTCATCTCCAAACTCTGTCATTTCAAATGTAGCCAATTTGCCAGCCAATTGATCTCTTGTGACAGTTGTATGGGCTCTGAATTCTTCAATGCCAACAGCCTTGATTTTGTAAGAAGCAGGTAGGGATCTAAGAATTTTGCCAACAATCTCATTTTCATCCAGTACTCCACCAGCATTTCTAATTGTACAAACAAGCTCATTTACTCTTGGCATAAAAGTAGTGATATTTTCATCTTCTCTCATCTTTAGGTTTTCAAAATTTCCTTTCAAACTTTGTAACGTTGTACATTTAACATACTTGTCTCCTTCATGCAGAAGTTTCAGTTTTTCCCAAATCTCAAAAGTAGTTGGTAGGTCAATAACATTTGAGAGCTCTGAATCAGATAATGCGCTTAGAAGAGCCTCTATAGTTCACAGATTGTTTTCAGTATCTACCATTTCATTTTGGGTTTTCGGGCCACCCTATGGAGGTGTATACTTTGTTGTAACCATGGACCAGTACGCCATTCCCATACACTGCAAGTGACATTTCATGTGACCTTTCCAAAGATTAAAATTGGTTCCATCAAACTTCGGACTATCCTTTTTGTAAGATGACATCCTGGATCGCCTCAAGTGGTTAAGCTCCTTTTTTAGAGGAACTTGGCTCTGATACCAATTGTTAGATTTAGGGCAGACAACTGAGAGGGGGGGGTGAATCAGTTGTTCAAAACTTTCTTCCAATTTAAACACTTAACTCCACATTGTTATTTAGCAGCATAATAGTAAATTAATCATGAAAGCAAAATGCAACAAATCAAGAGCAGAAACACATCAACACATGAGACACCAAGATTTTGATGTGGAAAACCCAGTTAAGGGAAAAACCATGGGGTGATTAACCCAAGATTGTATTCTCTATTAGAAGAATAGAAAGAACAAAATGGCACATGCCAATTAGGGCTCACTGCCTGAGCACACTTCTCACAAGAGGCTCACTACCTACAAGAGACACACTGTCTACAAGGAAATAAGTATCACCTACTTAAACTAGAAAATAGCATCTTCACCATGCTTGAATCAGTTCCATTTAAGCCCAATACTTCTGCTCTGCCTTTTGCTCTCCTCCTCACTACCACACACTCATCTCAATCAAGACACCTTTGAAATGACTTCGCAATCCCTTATTTATACATGACATCAACTTAGGAATGATCATCTAATTCGGCAAACATCAATAAGAACATTCGCAGGATGTGTAACTCATCCGGTCGGCCTGTCTCAGGAAGAACACCATCATTCGGAAGTTGTTCTTCAAATGCGAACTCTAAATTCAATGCGGACCACCAACATGAACTAGACATAATCCGAAGACCACCACAAGCTTGCCTGAATCACCAAGAACATCTATACTTCATCTGCTTACTGGAATCCTTCTATCCTTCATCTGGAACCTCAAGAACATAGTCTGTCATTACTGTCACAAAGGAATAGGTGCTTGTGGACCTTCAAACCATGAACCAATCGATTTGATACTTCACAAAGACCTCCTCAACACTCCCTCAAATCTGTAGAACATAATAATGTACTTCCAGATCTCACCGGACCTATCTATATCACTCTGTCACCACTGAACATCTATCGGAACTAGTTTTACTTGAGTGGCCACAACTTCATCAAATCTTCATGCGGACCTATAAAATCTCTACTAGATCACATTAAGACACATATCTACAAACCCTTTAATCTGCATTCTCTGATCCTCATCCTATCTTGGACTTTTACCTTATTGTCATCACTTTTTTTCACTGTTCCTGATTGAGACTAATTTTCTCAATATCCTCATCACACAACTCATCCAATCCTTATCATTAATGCAACAGGAGTATGTTGACATAAATGACAACACCATTTAGGCCCATACTTGCAACACTTCTACCCTCTTGTAAACGTACTTATCACTTGACATTGAGCCTGGATCACATGAAGCATCCACGTCCTTGCTTCCTACAACACCCTATTCACTACCATCCACTTCTGTATCTGAGGATAAGAATTTTGCAATCATATCCCTCTTAATTATCTCAACATAATCAATCAACAAGTACGATTGTTGCATGCTCATTAGATTGAACTCCTCTCATATAGAACCTGAGCTTAAAGTAAAATCATAAGCTCTTAGATACATGTCGATACAAATAGGTCGATCAAGTTTGAAACCCTTTGGGATGTGGGATAGGGAAACTGCAAATCTATGGTTGAGCTCCATACTAGACTCTCCCTCATGGATTCTAATATTTTCTAATTCTTGGACAAGAAATGCAAGGTATAAACCATTTGAAAACTCCTCAAATGCAGCCACTAAATGATTCCAAGAGGCAAAGTGATGGTCAGGGAAACCAACAAGCCACTTCTGTGCCACTCCACACAAAGATATAATAAAAAATCTCATCCACATTTCTTCATATTCAAATCAAATTTTATCCATGAAGTTTGAAAATGCCTCAATATGTGCCTTCCCATCATAAAAATCACACCCATCAAATAATGGCATTTGATAATGTATTTTATTTGGCATGGACTACTTTTCATAATTGACCCATGAAATATCTAGTTGTTTATATGTGGTTTCATTAGTCATGGGAGGAGGCTGAAAAAATGAACTACTGATAACAACAATAAGGGCATAGATTATGTCTTGGACTGATGTAGCATGATTTGATTTTCTACTTCTTTTTCTTGCTGCAACAAAGACCCTAGCCTTTGATTTCCTTTTTCAATTTCATATTGTAGCCTAGCTGATTCATTTTGATTATGCAAGAGTGCATAGAGGTTTGGGTTGTATAAATAGTATGGACCTTCATCCTCATCATACTCATGGACACTCTCTCTATCATAGTATCTAGGGCTGTCATCATATGATACATTTGAAAAAAATTCCCTATGGTAAACTTGTCCATTCCATTAAGCCATAGCTAGTTACAAATCACTTGTACAAGGACAACGGATAGGAAATAATATGTTTCTTTACTGAGAAAGAAACCATGGTTCAAAGATAGAAGAAAGAACATGTACCTTAACTAGTTATAGTCTCTTTGAAACATGCACACAACAGCAAAATTTTGTTTTCATTGATAACAGAGTTGTCACCTCATTGAATGAGGAAAATCCTTGAAGTGTGACTAATCTTGAAGGTTGCAAAACTAATTTTGGGTTGCTCACACCAGCAAAGTCCATACATCATTCTAACCCAGTACTTTACTCTTACCCAACAAGGGCACCAAAATGTTGGCATAAGTTGACAAGCTGTCAACTTACCCAAACACACTGAAATGCAAACTACAGGCTTACTATTACCAAGGGCTTCAAATTTCTCAACCTTTCAATTCCTCCCCAACAATAGCACCATTCTATTGGGTCCCAAAACCATAACTCCACTTCCTAGGATGGAATCACACTCACAAGGCTAGGGTTGTCGTCATGTAAGCATAATCAATCCATCAACAAAACATGGATGTTTGAAAGTCAACTCTACAGGAGTGGATTTCATCCCCTACACTTCAAGCTTAGCTCTAGAGGCTCTGGAGGGATATTCCAAGGGGTATACCTTAACAGGTATTGATTTCAAACCTGATGAACAACTAAAAAGAAATGGACAACCAAACCCAACTCATTGTCTTGGTCCCAAAGATTGTCACTGAACCAAGAACAACTAGCTATCACAAAACCCCTATATAACTGATACAAACTGTGTGAATGTACATGCATAGGAAAGATGGTTTTTCCCCTAAACTACTGGTAAATATTTGTTTGATTTAAATAGTGTGAGATTGGTCTAATGGAGCCAAGACCAGTGCTAATCCAATTGATCTACAGAGTCACAGGTGACAAAAAAGAAAACAAATGGAAGGGAAACAAAGAAAACTTGATCTAAGCATGCGTTGTATCAGATTGTAGGTTTTGTGCTTCAAACATACTTAGTAATCCAGAAAAGAACTACATGTATTCAAATGCAAAGAACGTATGACAATTACAAGGCTTGTAATATAATTAAAATGCTATCACATTTTCAAATGCCCAATACAAACTTATCAACAAATGTGATAAGAGAAAAACCCTAAATACATACAAACTATCGTAAAAACATTCTTTGCACAATCCCTACTACACATTATCATTAATTTATTTCACCATCCCATTACTTCTCTACATCTCGACATGGCATAATTTGGAGCCCTAGAAGCATTTTGGACCTGCACAAGCTCCAACCACCAACAAAGAACCAACCCTTGAAAAAGAGTTTTGATCCTGCCTTTATAGCCTTCATAATTCAAACCTGATAATGAAATCAGTGAGAAACCCTAAAAAACCCCACCAACTGCAATATAAACATTAATTTCAACTACCCATTTCGCATTAATGGCGATCTTGAGAGTTGTTGGCACATTTTCCCATGTTTTCTAGGTGCTTCTGGACGATGAAGAGAGCATGGAAGGCAAGTCTGTCATGCCCCGATAAATTAGGCTTTAGACATTGGGCCTCCACAATGTTAGGAATTGTATGTAGAAGATATCAATTAAATGCAAATAAAGATTAAACAAAGGAATGAAAAATACACAGAAATAATAATAGCGAGAGATAATTTTTAACGTGGTTCACCCAAACTCGGGCTACATCCACTAACAGAGAGTCCAATATTATTATCCAGTAAATCAAACTGCCCCTTGACCTCGTCTTGGGGGTGTTGCCCCCAAAGCCCGGTTAAATAATTTGGGGGGAAACCACGCTAATAAAAATGGGGAAAATTTTACCTCTGAGTCTAATTAGGCTCTGTATAACAACACACCATACACCATGTATTTTGGAAGAGAAGAAAATACCACCCAACCCCAAAATACTTAGGAGAAATGAAATTCGTTAGGCATAGAGTCTCAGACCTTCTTCCTTCCACCTTTGAAAAGAAAGGAGAAAGAAAAGAAACTTCTTGCTCATGGCCATCCAAAATACTTAGAAGAATGTGAATTCGCTAGACTTTGGCCATCGGGCCTTTTGCCTTCCATCTTTCAAAAGGAAAGAGGGAGAAAAAAACCCCAGTCGCTAATGCCCAAAATACGTAGAAACTTTTGAAAACTCGATGGACTTTGTCCATTGAGCCCTCTCCATTCCACTTTCTTTAGAAGAAGACAAAAGACCACCACTCTGATCTCTAAAATTTGTAATACTTAGAAATTTTTTAAAACCTTTGGAAGAATTCAGCGGTTGGGCCTTTCCGTTAACGCATGCTTTGAAGATGAAGAAAGGCCACAAGCCTGACCTCTGACTCCCAAAACACTTAGGCAAATTTGCAAGGAACCAAGGCAGAATTCAAAGTCGATAGAAATGGCACAACGGAAGACAAAACCCCATAACCCCGAAACTATGGAAAGGGTAGAAAATTCAAGGAAAATACTTAGAATTTTGGGACATAGTCATTTTAAGGGGTTTTTCCTTTCATTTCAAAAGGAAAACAGATGGAAACCTATTGGAGGGGACCCATGGAAAATATCTCTAATCAGTTATAAATGATGGGTTAAGACTACAAGGGGATAAAGTGGGATACTTTGATAGATTTGTGGCAAAATGATGCATGTTTGAGAACTAAATTTTTTAGGCACCAACAAGATAAATTGTGCCTTATTAAGTGGCTTCTTGTAAATCTTAAGGCAATGACCATTGTCATTAATGAAAATATAACAGGATCAATGGTTACCAACTTTACTGCTCCATTTTAATATACTGTTGCTATCTCATAAGGTCCTAACCATCATGTCTGAAACATACCCTTGTGATCTTTGAATCTAGAATCAAATAGTAATGTCCAATCTCCTTGTTGAAATTCCTTGGTTTTGATAAATCTATCATGCTAATTCATCCTATGTTTCTGCACAATCTCTATGTGATGGAAAGCTTCCTTCCATAGTTCATCCAATGCATTTAACTAAGTTCTAGTCTTTCCTGTTGTGTTGTTGGGAGATCTATGTCAATTTCTAGTGTCATTATTAAAGTTTTATGCTCAAACTCAATAGGAAGCATTGTTGTCTTTGTTGGCCACGTGTTGTCATTAATGTCAACATAACAGATGGAAATGTATAGACAAACTTAGCGTTAGAATGGTTAAGATAGATAGGTCTGGGAGAAAGGAAAAATTGTCTAAGTATGGATAAGTTTAGCTTGAACATGATGTAGAGGTAAACAATCATATCCTAGCATGATTATTCCATACAGACATACACATCTTATCAATTGCGAGTACCACACTCAAGGGTAAGAAGTCGAAAAGTGCCTAAGGTATTCATAGTGCACATTCTAAGGCAGAGTCAACTTGAATTGGTTTGCACTTCTTCGCAAAGAGAAATTTGGCCATGCAATTCTAGTGATAGTTTCTGACATGTATTAAAATGATGTATCCAAGGTTTCAACCTCTAACTCTTTTAGCATGAAAAGTTACAAGGGATAGTTCATTGGCCATCACCTAGACATAGTAGAACAGTAATGGGGAGATAATGGAATGCTCTGCATTCCTCTGGAAGAGATCTGTTTGTCATGTGGCTCTAAGGAATGACTAAGATAAGTATGTTATCTGCTATGATTAAGTTTCAAGTGTTTCAGTGGTCCACAAAGACATTACTCAAGAGACAGAGGTATCACATTGTATTCTGGAGCCTACGTATACAAGTTAAGTTCTTCAGAAGGTGAAACAAATATAATTCTATCATTAGAGCTTATGTAGAGATTCTACATAGTTCACAATACATCAAGTATGATCCACATGCAGACATTCTTTATTCTCTGGTACCACATCAAGCATTCTTGTCTGCAAGTAGAATTCAAGTATAATTATCTTTCGAAATTGCAAATACTTAACCCATTTTTGAATTCATCTAAAAACTCCATAAAAAGGTGTACAGATCTGATGAGTTGCATACATTGACATCTTTGATCATTCCCAAAAGGTTTCAAGCCCTATAGTTTACCGTAACTTCATATTTTGGGTTGTGAAGGATTACACAAGGTCTAGAAGACTCTATTCTCTACAGATTGATATATTTCCTATCTTGCGGATGCATAGTTTGGTATGATACTTCTCTAGCAAGGTGTATGGATGTTTTTGAGATGGTGTATGATTGAATCCTTGGTCCACATTGAGTTTTTGGTTTCTCCCTGGTAGTTGAAAGATGAACAACTTGTTAGAAATGAAAGCACAATTACTCAACGAAAATCTGATTTCTATTATGTTTAATGATCTTTTCTTAGTGCATTATCAATGGAGATTGTAACATAGAAAAAAACTATGCAACACAGAAATATCAAATCAAAAAATTGAAAACACAACACACTATTTAACATGGAGGAAACCCTTTTGGGTAAAAAACTCCACACAGGAAAGAGGCCCAAGTTTGTATTAATCTGAAAATGATTGTACAATACAACTCCACCAATCTTCCCTTTAGTCTTCAACCTGATAGCATTCTGGCAGTTCCTAAGTACCTATAAATCTATATTACCACAACAAATACAATGGAAAAAATATATAGAAGTGTTTTCCCTCCAATCTAGGCGTCCACTTTCTCTCTCCTAAGAATCCCCAAATGAAAACATTAAATGTCGTCATACATTCAAATACAACTTGTTAAAAGATGCCCATACAAAGTTGGGCATCTAAGGACAATAATAGCATCTTACAACATCTTATGACATGTCATAACTATCATAGATACCACCAAAGTGTATCTTCCCAAGATGGGCACCTGGGGCTAAACATAGCAACTTACAACTAATGAATATCCGTCATATGTGTCATAGAATCTTATGACAACTTGTAGTTGTCATTGATTTTTTACATGTGTTATGTTGGAAATTGTCCTCCTACATGGAATGTTACAATTTCTCATGGTTTAGCTCCTCTCCTTTGGTGTCCTTTTAATGTAGTTTATTTCAGACCTTCCCAAACCCTGATTGACCTACATCTAACTGAAGAAATATCATATTTTGAGATAACTGAAGACTGAAGGTAAAAAAAAAGTTTGGATTTGGGATTCCCTAGATGCCCTAAGGCAGATCTAATTGGAAAATTAGGGATTGGGCTTGGGTGCTCACGCCCTAGCCCTGCCCTATTTCCCTCAATTTTGAATTTTGGCAGGGTGTCCGCTCCCGCCATACATTTCAAGATTCTATTTTCAAATTTTTGTTTTTCACGTGATGTTGACATCTTATTTTTAAGTTTGAAATTCCTAAGGTTAGATATTTAAAGACATTTGAAAATCATTTTATTATACACAATCTATATGCAAGCTTTATGCTAAAACTCTGCCCAAATTGCCATTGAAGATCAACAACTTGTTGAAGCTCTCGAAGTTATTTGAATTTGCTATCATGGAGACATTTGATAGAGATTAGGAATCAAGATCTTGAGACTATCTCGCTCTTCCTAGGGTTTGAAAAACCTTTTGTAGCATCGGGAGAAGGGTTGAAGCCTCCAATATCGAGCTTAGAAATCCTTTGCGGATATAGTTGCCTCACCTTCTTTTTCTACAAGTCTTCGTTGATATCATCTCCTTGAGGTGAAGTTGTGTTTGTTTCATTGAGTTAAGAAAAGTGTTGATCTTTCCTTGATGCTTAAGTCATCTAGGGTTTTACATTTTCTACATACACATTTGTTAGATGAGCACACAAATCTACAAATCTTTATCTTTGGCTATTGTTGAGGTAGGAATACTGAAAATGGGGCTTGACAAAGGCAAGCTCCTATATATCCACAACCATCTTTCTCCTCCTTTTACATGTGTAGGTTACATTCGACGAGATCTGGTAGAAAGGAGTGACACGAAGATGGATATTGGAAACATAATTGTCACAGAGTTTTTGATTTCAAGATTATGAGACTTTCAGGGATTTATGACTCGCGCCCTAGCCCACCTGTGTATTTTTGTTAGGATCCAGAAGCCTCTAAAGATTGTCACATAGCTATTATAGAAGATCCTGATAGTCAAAAACCTTTGGGGTTTTGTGACTCACGCGCTAGCCCATCATAGCCTTTTTTTCTGGGTATATTTTCTCTGTATTGTAGTCTCTGCATTTATGTAATCATTTTATGTATATCTATGTCAGAAATTCAATTACTGTTCTCTGATTAGTAATTTAGGGTTTCATGCTTAGTGAGTGATACTAGCTTGTGAAAACCTGATCAAGACATCCACACAGACATAATTGGTAGAAAAAGGGAACCTAGGAAATTAGTAGTTTATCCATAAGCTTAATCCTTACTTCCATAATGTTTTAGTGTGTGATAGTGTGGGACTAAAAGTCTTTGATAACTATCTTTATTCCCCATTCTCACCCTAAACAACATGCACCCACCAAACATTATGATGTGTGTTATATATGCTAAAAATAGTTGATTCTCCCAAGGTGGCACCTACACTCATTTACTCATGAGTTTTACAATTGCCAACCATAAATGTCATTAATTACCTTCGGTGACTCTAGAATTACCACTACCATTGAAAACTACCTCATTCCCATATGGTAATTACAAATTACAAATAATAAATGGAATAAACACAATATTGGAATTTACAAGGTTAATGGCACCTTATTCCAACATTCAAATTTCTATGTGCTCACAAGTTTGGCCAATGAATCTACAACATTCTCCTGATTGTCTATCTTCTTTAGCTCAATCTATCCACTTGCAACCAACTTTCGAACAAAGTGATACTAAACATCAACATGCTTAGTCCGAGCATGATACATAGGATTCTTGGCCAAACAGATAGCACTCTGGCTATCACAACCAATCTGAATGATCTTACAATCAAATCCAATACCTGTACACAATCTCCTCAACCAAACTGCCTCCTTAGAGACATGAGTAGCAACCATATACTCTGCTTTGGTGGTGGACAATGCAACTATGGGATACCTCTTACTCATCCAACTCATCGCTCCTCCAAATAGAGTAAACACATAGCCACT
This sequence comes from Cunninghamia lanceolata, assembly GCA_027924645.1. Lineage (NCBI taxonomy): Eukaryota > Viridiplantae > Streptophyta > Pinopsida > Cupressales > Cupressaceae > Cunninghamia > Cunninghamia lanceolata. The sequence goes on along the minus strand of BSBN01000749.1, from coordinate 1,618,278 downwards.
AGTGGAACTTTGACTACCCAAGTCACCTGTCCAATCTAAATTAACAAATCCCTATATATCTAAAGATTTATCAGCACTATCAGTACTAGAATAAACCAAACAATGATCAGGAGTACCTGCAAGATATTTAAACATACTTTTCACATAATTCCAATGTTGTCTACCAGGGTTAGACATAAATCTGCTCAAAACTCCCACTGCTTGGGCAATATCTGGTCTAGTACAAACCATTGCATACATCAAACTCCCTACAACACTAGCATATGGAACATTAGACATATCCTCAAAATCATCCTCATTCTTTGGACACATATCTAATGAAAGATTAATACCAATGGGTAAACGAACTCTAATTGGGTTACAATCTTCCAAACTAAATCTCTGCAAAATAGTATTAACATACTTACTCTGTAACAAACAAAGTTTTCTATTACCTTTGTCCCTCTTGATCTCCATTCCCAGAATATACCTAGTAGCTCCAAGATCCTTCATATCAAATACACCTGAAAGTTGAGCTTTTAGCTCACTGATCATACCCTTGGTATTGCTCAAAAATAACATGTCATCAACATAGAATGCAATGATCATTATAGAATCAACAATATAATGAATGTAAATACAGTGATCCTCCTCTCTCCTAACAAAACCCAATTTCAATACAAATGAATCACACTTTTGATACCACATTCTGGGAGACTATTTTAAACCATAGAGAAATTTCGTCAACCTTCAAACCCAATGTTCTTTTCCTTTTACCTCAAAACCTGTAGGTTACTGCATATAAATTTCTTCCTCCAGATATCTATGCAAGAATACAGTCTTAACATCCATTTGCTCAATCTCCCAATCAAAAGCTACAGCAATGGATAAAAGAAATCTAGTAGAAATCAATTTAGCAATAGGAGAGAAAATCTCACCAAAATCAACTCCCTCTCTGGGAGTAGCCCTTGGCTACTAGTCTAGCCTTGTACTTCTTTAATGAACCGTTTTCTCCAAACTTCTTCTTGAAGACCCACTTACAACCTATGGCATTTCTTCCTTTGGGAAAACAAACAAGATCCCAGGTGTTACAAGAGTCTAAATCCACCATCTCCCCTTGCATGGCTAACTGCTAAGACTCACTATCATTTGCAAGAATAGCTTCCCTGTAGGATCTAGGCTCATTATCAGTACTAGTGATTTTTTTAGTGGCTAATATTCACCAATTGGCTAATAGTTGAAATTGGGGATTCAAAATTTGGCTAATAGTACAAGCTATAAGGTGACCTGAATCGCCACATTTTTACAAAATTTTATTTTAGTCCTAGTTAAATCGCCAGAATATTTATTTTATTAAAATTTTAAACTCAAAAATTTGCCACAATATTTGATACCTAATTAGATTAGATTCGCCTAAATTTTATAAGTTTTATAGAAAATAAAATTAATTCACCAATAATATTATATAAAAACATAGGTTACTTTAGGGCCATATCACCAATTTTTAATCACCATGATTGATTTTATTTATAATCTAACAACTATGGTTGTATTCCATGGGTTAAAATGTACCCATGGAGCTCCAATTCCCATCGAACCCAAAATTGTATTTGGATTGTTGATCTCAATTTATAATATAATAGCTAGGATTAAATTCCACGGACCAAAATGTACCTGCAGAGCTCCAATTCCCATGGGGCCCAAAATTGCATTTGGGTTGTTGATCCCCATTAAGATCAACATCCCAAATGCAATTTTGGGCCCCATGTGCATTGGAGCTCTGCAGGTACATTTTGGTCCGTGGAATAGAACCCAAATCATTAGATTATAAATAAAATCAATGAAAAATCATTTAGGGCCAATTTAAAATATTTAATGTTTGAGTTAAAATATTAAAGAATTAAGGAATTATAGACATGAGCACTACACCTTAAACTAGTCAATCACTGCTACCTTCAGGCCTTTACTTTTCCATAGGAATTTAATTTTTTTAGGAAGGACTCACCATGGTAATTAATGCATTTTCCTATTTTTGTCAAGATTCACCAGGATTTTCTACAAATTTCTAGTGATTTTAAAAAATTCACCAATGAAATTAAATAGTTTTTTCAAAAAAGGAAAGATTCGCCAATAGAAATTAATATTTTTTTCCAAAAAAATGGAAGATTCACCAGGATTTTATATCTTTTTTCAGGAGGGGTTTCTTAAAGTTATCACTGGTCAGTACTCAATAAAGAAAATATACAATAGAAATCTGGTGGGCTATACCTATCAACTAGATTATATTGTCTTGTGGATCTCCTAAAGGGTGGAGTAATAGTCTCAACTCGTTCTTCTGCATAATCATTGGTACCAACTTCTTTTGTAGCAATAGATTCATCTTCATCAGAAATACTTGAATCTTCTTCTTCTTCTTCTTCACCCTCCAATCCATCATTATGTTCCTCCTAAGGTGCAACTTGTTGCTCTATATCAAAGTACACTCTCTTTACCTTTTCATATTTTTCTTTTGGCTGCTCAGGTTCAGAAATAACTCTAAGTTCCCTAAAAATAACATCTCTAGAATAGATAATCTTACGGGTTAGTGGATTTCAAAGCTTATAACCTTTGACATTATCACCATATCCAATGAATGTATACTTTTCAACTTTTGGATCCAACTTAGATCACTTTTCCTTAGGCACGTGAACAAAAGCCTCACAGCCAAAAACCCTTAAATGTGAAATAGAAGGTTTCTCACCTGTCCACACTTCATAAGGTGTCAAATCAAGAGCCTTACAAGGAGATCTGTTAATCAAGTAGCAAGCAATACACACAACCTCTACCCAAAAATATTTATCCAACTGTGCATCACTCAACATACTTCTGGCTCTTTCCATAATTGTTCAGTTCATCCTTTCTGCAACACCATTTTGTTGTGGTTTATATGGAGTTGTCTTTTGTCTAATAATACCTTCATTCTTGCAAAACTCATCAAATTCCTTAGAGTAATATTCTTCTCCATTGTCAGATCTTAATATTTTTATCCTTAATCTTGATTAGTTTTCAACTAAGACTTTAGAATCCTTAAACTTGGTGAAAACTTTATATTTGTGTTTCATAAAATAAATCCAAGTAAATATGGATACATCATCAATGAAGGTAACAAAATCATGATATTTTCTGATAGAATCATTATCCATAGGTCCTGTTACCTAATTTAGCTTCCAACTCAATCAGGTAGAGCTGAGATAGTTTGTTTGCAAAATAAAGATAAAAGGTACACATTCAATTCTGCTAAGTTCTATCCATATGCACAGAAGTATTATCAAATAAATTATAGTTTAGTTTGAAAATGTATACATGAGAAAGATTACATAGATTTTGCATAACTGTTGTCTTTTATTGATAATCATAAATGTATGGTGTCCCACACAAGCCATGGGAATAACTATTTCAATGCATTATAAGAATAAACTATGCATTTGAAGAAAATAGAAAAGAAAAGGCATATGGAAAGAGTAGGGATCTATGAATGCCTAAATGACGTACCCCAAGTTGAACTGCTGCATCCTTGCTTCATTTCCTCTCACTTGGTTGTTCTAGAAGTTGACCTACTGCTACTTGAAATGCTTGCAAGGGATGAGAAAAGTTGTGTTAGAGATCGGGACCCATATTCTCTACATATACTATATCAACAAATATATAGTTTATTCTCCTAAGGCATTGAAATAGTTTTGGAACATTACAGATATCAAGAAAAATAGAGGAGTATCATCAATCATCATGAGCATCATTGAGAGCTTTTGGCTTCATTATTTTATTTGACATGTTCATTCACTGTGCAGGTATAGGTGAAAGTTTTCATTTCTAGACCATCTTTCGTTTGACATCATAGCATGTGGAGTAAAATGGGTTCCCACAAGGGTTGAGCCCAGCATGCTACCCTCTTGTGTTTTAAGAGGGATAAGAGTGTAAAAGCACCAAACTTGTCATCATTTATGTAGGTATTCATCACTCATGAGAGTGAGTTGGTAGATCACTGTCCTAAATGACAAATATATGCTCAATGGAACTACAATGAGTAAAAAAGCAGTGGTTCTATGCATAGAAAGAATCACAAGGACTATTCAAGGGGTAGTCGCATTCTGATCTAACAGTGCTAATCAATGAAATGGTCATCATTGCCCTCAAGGATAGTTAAAATTGCATGATAAAGTGTAAGGAACAACCAATACAGAAATATAGATGGCAGATTGAATAAGATACATGCCACTATTGTCCAAAGAAAGTCATAAATCCATGCAAATAGTCATAGATAACAACAGAGTCACAGAATCAAGGCATAATGTTTGCATTTATCAGAGTAAGGAATATGTTATGAGTTACCAGGTCTGTGAGAGGCTCTGGAAAAGCCTTGTACTTCCCTGTGGAAGTCCATTCATCAGTATTAAAGTTTGCAGTATTTTGTTTCATTCTTACCTTGCATAAAGAGTTATCTTATATTGAGATTGGTATCAAGTAGAGTCATCAAAGGCTACAAGAAAGAACAGTCTAAGGACAAAATGGTGAAGAACAGTCATGAAAGGAGATGTTTGTGACAGTAAAAGAGAAAACCGTCAATATGTTTGATAAAGTTGTGAGGGAGCATGCAAATAACAAGGATAACAGTCATTAGAATGCTGCAACAGTCTTCTTTTAGGCTATTAAATGGTCACCTTATAGATTGTTTAAGTATTCATAAAGTGTTAAGGAACAATGAGAAGTAGAGTTGATGATGAAAGCAGATAAAGGAACAACATCTAAGACGAAGGAGCAGTCTTTTAGTATACAAGAGCAGTTACAACACTATGGAGACCTGTACACAAAGGTTTGAGGAAGGTATGCATAGATATTCAAGGTTTATATTCCCTCATCTTAAGCTTCATCATTGGTTTGCGGTCTCTATAAGTATGTATGCCATGAGCTATCTATCTCAAGTGTTGGTCAAGTTATGTAAATAGTTTAAGGACTCATGGAGTTGTAAAAATCTATGAAACCTAGAAGGAGTAGTTGAAAGTGATCAGCAAAAGGCAGGTTCAAGAAGCCCATGCTGTCACCAGAGGAGAAATCAATATAGATTTTGGAAGGTTCACCCAAAGCATTATAAGGTTTTCAAGGAATCTGCATATACATTCTAGTCTTTGTCAAGAGTTCTAGGGTTTGAGTGAAAGAGATAGTCATTTCCAGCTGTAGAAGCAATCCATCAGAGAGATGAGATAGTCTTACCATGATGAGATGCAGTGTTAAGGGTGTACATAGGTTTTTGTGGACTTTAGATTCCCTAACAAGTGAAGATCTTATTCAAATAAAAAAAACTAGGAGGATATCATGATCATTGCCATGCATCTATATTGACAAGTCTGCATAGTAGAGATAGCAATGAAGGTCAGCTTTTAAGTAAAGATTATCTCAGTTTGAGGAACCTTGCAAGGGTTTGAATGCTCATAAATCAACATAATATATCCAAATCACCCTACATTGTTGTAATAGTGCAAAGACCCAGTCATTCTCAAGATAATGAGGTGCACTCTAGAGAAAGAGATGGCAACCATCAAGTGAACAAATAACCTATAGTGATCTAAAAAATGATAATATCCCTAATGAATGACAGTGACTATGGTAAGAGTTTTGAAGTGAGATAGTTTACAATACAGTCAATAAGGGCAGTTACAGGAACAACACAAATGCATGACGATACACAGAAGACAACAAGTTGGAAAGAGTGAATAGCAGCACAAAGATGTAGATGGAGATACAAACCTTGCACATGAGAGAGCAATCAGTAGATAAGAGAACATTTATAGTTCACAATGAAGTGCAATGGACTCAGTACCAGAGGATAGCCAAACTGACAATTGCATTGTCATAGTATAGTCAAAGAAACTGAGCTTGAATGAAAACACATAGTCATTTCTATAAAAAAGGAGCTTGAAATAGCATATTTCTCATAGATTTTGAAAAGAAATACAAATTTTACACTGGCATAGGGCTTACCAAGCTCGGCTATGATGTGTTTTACACAGAATCTACATGAAATAGCTGAACCTACAGATGCGACCTTCACAAGCTTCAACACCATGTGAAAACCTTGATGGCGGCAGAGCAGGTTTTCTAGATGGCTCATGATGCAAAAAGAAGTGTGGTATCAATGTGTTTGCCCTAGCTTTTGTGTTAGGGTTTCAACCCTAACTTTGGTCGATAAACCTAAATGCATTTTTGCCTTTCTTTTAGCATTTGCAATAATAGATTAATACCTTTGCCTTATGTTCATATGTCTATCAATTAGGATGTGTCCCCTCAAGACTTATGTATTTCTTTTGCATTGTCTTCAAGACATTGGTTATGGCTTTTATTTTGCATAGGATATAAAATGTAAAACATGATTTAAGTGATGTCATTATAAATCACTTAGTTAATGTTACGTATATGTAGAATAATGATATGTGTTAAGTACAAGCATATAGGGGATATAGTTGAGTATCAATATGCAAGTGCCAAGCATATAGGGGAGGTTGGAAGAAGTTGGCAAACCTGTGGAGGGAATATAGGAGTGGTTTTGACTTGGTTTTGGAGGGAAATGAGAGCATCTAGGAGTAGTTTTTGATGCCTTTATGGTAGGAGAGGTCAAGGCTTGACCTTTTCATCATTCTAAATCCTTTTTAGAGTCTTTTTAGGGGCTTAAAATAAGCTTTATTGTTGTGCACGACCAAGGAGGTTTGTAGTCCCTATTTTTGTGCAATTGTTGGGAAAAGCATAAAGTAACTTCAAACATCAATTTTGAAGTTAGTTCTTTTCTTTCTCATGCTTCATTGTAACTCATTTTTGGAGTTCTTTCAGTAGAAGATTGTATCTGTAGCTCACTTTTGTAGACATGTATAGAAGTTTACACCTTTGAAGATCAATGAAGATAATCATTTTACCTTCTTAATTTTCTATTCTATTGTGTGCATTTGAATGATTGATATGATTACATGTGAATTTATCTCATTCCTTGTTGTTGCATCTCATTAGTAGCACCTTTGTGCAAAAAGTATATGTATTTGCATGTTATAAGTTGTGTTAAGATGCAAGTGATTTGAGTTGTGAGAAGTATTTTTTCCTTCTAGGATTGTATTCATTATATCCTCCTTATGAAATATTGATGCAAAGGCATATAGGTATTGAGTTGTGCATGTCAAGCTTTGTTGTTGATTGAATCTATGTACAAGCAACTTTACAAGTTTTAGATAACATTTTGGTGCATCCCCTTAGGAGATAGTTTCATTTTCATGTTTCTTTCTTACCTTTTCCCTAGCAAAGCAATAGTTTAGGTGAACACCATAAGAGCTAGCTTACTCTGGAGGTTCTTTTCTGTTCTAGGTGACCTTCAGCCTTAGAAAAGTCCCCATGTTTCACCAATATGCTAAGTTCTTCAACTTAGCAGGGGTACAATATTGAGTGATAACAGGTCCAAACACATATGTATGAATAATCTCTAACTTCTCTTTTGCTCTATTGCTTCTCGAAGGAAATGATTTTCTATTTTGTTTATCAAACACACAATGCTCACAAAAATCAAAGTGCTCATCAGAATAAGAAAAACCGTCCAACAAATCGTTATTCTTAACAATTTTCAAAGCATTATTACTTGTGTGGCCCAATCTATGGTTCCACAACATACATGTATTTTGAGTACTAGCCTCATATACATAAGAGACATTACAAACTGTAGTGGCTTCGAGCTTAAACAAGTTTCCCAACCTCTTTCCCTTCGCTACCACCAAGTTCCCTCTCACCAATTTGTAGCCATGCTTGTCAAATGCTACATGCATTCCCAAATCATTCAACTTCAAAACTGAAATCAGATTTCTAGCTAATCTAGGAACATGCAAAACACTAGGGAGGGTTTTAATCCTCCCATCACTGAAACACAACAATACCTTGCCTTTCCCAACTATTGGATATGTAGAGTTGTCACCAAGGTAGATATTACCTCCATCATATCTTCGTATGTGGAAAATCATTCCTTATGTAGGGTCATATGAAATGAGCATCCTGAGTCAACCAAACAATGATTATTAGCAACAACATTACAAGCAGAAAGTAAAACATCTTCACCTACATTTGAGGACTTATCAGAAGCATTCTCCCACTATTTCTTTGGGTTTGTGTACTCCTTCACATGTCCCCTTTTACCGTAGTTCCAACACTTAACTCTGTTCTTCTTTCTAGAAGCCGCAGATCAGCCCTTAGATTTGTCCTTAGCCCCTTTCTAATCTCCTTTCCATCCTCTTTCTTTAGGCCTTCCCCTGACACTGAGAGCATCCCCTGAACTATCCAAACTCTTCTTCCTTAATTCTTGTGACAATAGAATTGAAACAAGTGCATCCAACTTTTGATCTATGAGGTTAGTAGTGATGGCCAATATGACATTCTCCCAATATTCAGGTAAAGAACAAAGAAGTAAGATACATTTATCTTCCTCATTAACACAACATCTATGAATGCAAGCTGGATCAACAACAAATTAAATGAATTTAAATTCTCTGCAACTGAATCACCCTCTCATTTTCATGGAAAACAATTTTTGTTTTAAATAAAGTTTATTTACCATACTTTTGGCTTGGTAGATCTCACCCAGCCATTTCCACAAACTATGTGCAGTCTCTTCCTTTACGACATTTAGTAGGACAAAATTTGCAAGACACAAATGAATGGTTCCCCATGCATTTTTATCCAACCTTGCCCATTCATCTGGAGAGACATCATCGGGTTTCTTCTCATTTTGAACAATCAACCACTGGTTTCTTTCTTCTAAAAAGTCTTCCATTTTCAGCTTCAACAACTCATACCCTATTCCGTTGAACTTCTCAATGTCCAATTGAGAGGTTGATGCAATGGTGGATGCAACCATAATATCAACTCAAGATCTACAAAACAAATGCAACAAAATCTCCCACTGCATCTACAACTTCCACACTACCATACCCAAGAGTCAAAGCTAGCCAGGCTCTGATACCAAATGTTAGAAATGAAAGCACAACTACTCAACAAAAATATGATTTCTATTATGTTTAATGATCTTTTATCAGTGCATTATCAATGGAGATTGTAACATAGAAATGAAACTATGCAACACATAAATATCAAATCAAAAAACTGAACACACAACACAATTTTTAACGTGGAGAAAACCCTTTCAGGTAAAAAACTCCACACAAGAAAGAGGCCTAAGTTTGTATTAATCTTAAAATGATTGTACAATACGACTCCACCAATCTTCCCTTCAGTCCTCAACCTGACAGCATTTTGGCAACACCCGAGTACCTATAAATCTGTATTACCACAACAAATACAATGACAAAAATATATAGAAGTGTTTTCCCTCCCATCTAGGCATCCACTTTCTCTCTCCTAAGAATTCCTCACATGCAAACATCAAATGTCATCATACATGCAACCACCACTTGTCAAAAGATGCCCATGAAAAGTTGGTTGCCCATGGACAAGAATAGCATCTTCTAGCATCTCATGACATGTCATAACCGTCATAGATACCACCAAAGTGTATCTTCCCAAGATGGATGCCTAGGGCTAAACATAACAACTTAAAACTAATGAATATCCGTCATATGTGTCATACTGTCATAGAATCTTATGACAACTTGCAACTATCATAGATTCTTTACATTCACCCACCAAACATTATGGCATGTGTCATATATGCTAAAAATAGTTGATTCTCCCAAGGTGGTGCCTACACTCATTTACTCATGAGTTTTACAATTGCCAACCGTAAATGTCACTTATTAATTACCTCCAATGACTTCGAAATTACCACTGCCAGTGAAAACTATCTCATTCCCTTAAGGCTAATTACAAATTACAAATAATAAATGGAATAAATATAATATTACAATTTACAAGGTTAATGGAACCTTATTCCAACACAGCTAACAGTGTCAAACAGTATGAGCCAACTGGTAAAGTACCTATTGTATGCGGAGGCTACTAACTAGTTTCTCCAAGTTTTGAAGGTATGGAATGATGTGTCCTGATGTTTTTAAAAAGGTCCCAAGGTCTGCAACAAATTTTTCTATCATTTTACATGTGTTATGGTTGACTGATAATAAGCTCCACATTACACTCTATATTACTCTTGTTGCTGACCTAATCAATTTTTCAAGATCTTGTAGAGGATATAAATAGGAGATATAATTCATTTGAAAGGTAATTGATGTGAGTATTAATATAGCAGAGCAGTAGAAGATATGAAATGCATAGAATCAGTTTGAAGGTAGATATTGAACAAGAATAAGCAAACTACACCATCAACATACAACAAATGTGTTCTTCCTAGCAATCCTCATTTCTATATAATATTTGTAATAGCAATGAGTCGAGCATTGAGGGAGTAGTAGCTTCCTTGGGTTATAACCCTAAATTAAAGTTGTAAATTAGGGAGTAGTAGCTTTCTTGGGTTGAAGCCCTAAAACAATGTTGTAATATCTTTTGTAGTGAGCATATTATACTGTGAGCTAATCCTCGCCGTGGTTTTTCCCTATTTTAGGGTTTTCCATGTAAAAATACTAGTGTTATGTGTTGACTCTTGATCTACATGTTTTTTCTTTATGTTTTCAAAGCTATTTAGTTTTATCAGTAAATGTTTGGTTAAAATTTTTAAGTGTGCTGATTCACCCCCCCTCTAAGCACCCCATTGTGTTCAATAATTTTACCATATACCAACTCATAGAGTGTGAACCCTGTTATTTTCGATGTTGTCCTATAAGCCCAAACCACTTCAGGAGGGTGGTTGGCCCAATCTCTATGGTGTAGGGCTACAATTTTAGTCAGAATTACTTCTATTTTTCTATTGGTAGCCTCCACTTGGCCATTGGACTGAGGATGGTAAGGAGTAGACTTTCTATGCCTGAGTACATATTCCTTAACAAGTATAATAATCAATTGAGAGGTAAAGTGTTGGTGCAATCATGGTAGGAGGGTTCACAGATTGAACTTTTCAGACCATGTAGCAAGAGTAAACACAACGGAAAAAACTCAAAGAAATGGAACAACTGCAGATTTAGTCATTCAATATATCAAAGAATTCAAATATAATTTGACTGGTAACATGCAGGTTTACAATTAGGGTTCACAGGCCTGATTACATACATGTGCAAGATAAATCTTTGAAGCTCCTTCGCACAAATCTAAACTATAGAATGGTGAATCAATTGCTAACTCATAACTGCTTTCCTAAGGATCTATTACATCAATGTATATCATCTCTGGACAAATAGATTCCTCCCCGTTAGCTAAGGAAGGTCACAGACTCCAATGAAGAGTTGTAACATGTTCACAGATAGGTCAGACCTAAATGCATATAACAGTTCCTCAAATGAATGGAGCAATGTGCTAACCTTTGGGGAAGGTTGGCCATGAACCAAAGACATTGAATGATATGTAAATGAGATCCGCAAGTCAAGGAATGATCTACAAGCCTTCTCATTTAGCTAATTATCAGGAACTGCTAGAATGCTCTGTACTGAGAAAAAACCATTGATCTTATGATAGTGATATATTTCTGATAACTGATCCAAATGATCTGAATTCTTGATATGATGTAGATGAATGAATGTAGATGCTAAGTCCAGATCTGCAAGATGTGAAATGCCAAAACCAGGCCTCAAGTTGAAAACTGCTACTGACCGAACTGAATTGGAAAATGAAAGAACTGAAATGCAAACAAACTAAAATGCAAATGTTTTTGGTTGATGCAAGATTTCTCTTGAACCAGGGATGCTCCTACATTAGACATCTGAGGTTATTGAAAAAGTGAGTCCCTCACTTTGTTGGGGCTAGGGGAGAACCAAGACGGTCCACCTCAGCCTGAGAAATCCATGATGAATCTTCTTCTGGTCTGCCTTTCCACTTCACAAGATATTCTTTGTATTGTCTTGCTCTAGTGCTGTGTTTAACTCTGTTGTCCAAAATGTCTTCTATCTACTCTGATGCTTGTTGTGGTAACTACTTCTTCAAGGTTTCTACTATGCTGCCACTGAACTCTGCTTCATGATATTGAGAAAGATCTGTAATGTTGAAAATAGGTGAAATACCTAATGTCTCTGGTAATTCTACTTCATATGCATTTCTTGAATCAAATTTCTTGAGTATCTTACAAGGTCCAAACTTCTTCATCTTCAACTTGTTATACGTCCCAACTGGAATTATTTCTTTTCTCAAGTACACCATCACTTCATCTCCAACTTCAAATTCCTTATGTCTTCTCTTCTCATCTGCCTTTTCCTTATACTTACTGTTCATAGTCTCAAACTATTTCTTTACGTGATTATGCACTGTCTTCATGTGGTTTACAAATTCTTCTGCTTTTGCACTCCTCTTTTCCTCTGTACCGATATCTCTCAATTTTGCAACTCCTCTAGGATTCACTCCGGTAACAATCTCAAAAGGTGTTCTTTCGGTACTCCTATTTACTAAATTATTATATGCAAACTCTACTTGTGAAAGAATCAAATCCCAACTTCTAGCTTTCTCTCCAACCAAACATCTTAATAAATTTCCCAAACTCCTATTTACTACCTCTGTCTATCCATCTGTCTATGGATGAAAAGTAGAACTAGGTTTCAAATCAGTCTTCATCTTCTTCCAAAGTGTCTTCCAGAAGTATCCAACAAACTTTCTATCTTTGTCTGAAACTATACTCTTAGGTAATCCATGCAATCTCACAATCTCTTTGAAAAATAGGTCAGCTACATGCACTGCATCAGTTGTCTTCTTACAAGGTATGAAATGAGTCATCTTTGAAAATCTATCAACCACTACAAATATTGAATCATGTCCTCTTTGTCTTAGGTAATCCCATTACAAAACCCATGCTTATGTCTTCCCAAGGTCTCTCCAGAATTGTCAAAGGTTTATACAATCCGGTGTTCTGACTACTCCCTTTTGCAACTTGACAAACTCTACAACTTTGCACAAATCTCTGAACATCTTTCTGTATCTGAGGCCAAAAGTAATTTTCACTCACCAAAGCCACTATCTTATCAATGCCAAAGTGTCCTGCCAATCCACCACTATGCTTCTCCTTGATCAAATTATCCCTCATTGAACTTTTAGGTGTGCACAACTTACTTCCTCTAAACAACATATCTTCTTGAATGAAATAGTCCAACCACATTTTACTTCTATCTATTACCATAGGTTCCTTACATGCTTTCCAAGGTTCTACAAAATCATTGTCTCCCTCATACATGTTCTTCAATTCATCAAAACCCAACACTTCAACTCTCATCTCTGTTAACAAATTCCTTTTTCTACTCAAGGCATCAATAACTTTGTTTGATTTTCCACTCCTATGCTTCAACACAAAAGTATAACTCTACATGAACTCTACCCATCTCATATGTCTTTGATTCAACTTACCTTGACTTTTCAAATATTGCAAAGCTTGATGATCTGTATACAACACAAACTCCTTAGGCAATAAGTAATGTCTCCACTTCTTCAAGGCTTGAATTATGTCATAGAATTCTTGATCATAAACTAAATATCTTCTCCTTGCATTATTCAACTTCTCACTGAAATATGCTATAGGTCTACCTTCTTGACTTAACACTGCTCCTATTGCATTTCCACTAGCATCATAATCAACTTGAAATACCTTATTGAAATATGGTAATGCCAAAATAGGTTGTTCTGTCACTTTCTGCTTCAACAACTCAAAACTCTTATCTTCTCTAGACGTCCACTTAAAATCTTTTATGTCACCTCTCATTGTCTCTATCATAGGGTTACAAACTGAACTAAAATTTTTGATGAACTTCCAATAGAAACTAGCTAATCCATGAAATGATCTAACTTCTCCAATGCTCTCCGGTGTAGGCCACTCAATAATTGCTCTCACTTTCTCAAGGTCCATCTTCAATGCTTCCGCAGAAATCACAAATCTCAAATATACCAACTCTTCCTTCATGAAACTACACTTCTTGATGTTTATTAGTAATTTCTCCTCTCTCAACCCTTGCAAAACTTGTCTAATATGCCACAAATGTTCTTCTTTTGTCTTACTGAAAATTAGAATATCATCCAAGTACACAATCACAAACTTACCCAAGAATTTCTTCAAGACTTCATTCATCAATCTCATGAAAGTACTCGGTGCATTTGTCGATCCAAAAGGCATCACTAACCACTCATACAATCCTTCATTTGTCTTAAAAGCACTCTTCCATTCATCACCTTCTCTGATTTTGATCTGATGGTATCCACTCTTCAAGTCTATCTTTATGAAATATTTTGCTCCACTCAAACAATCCATGATATCATCCATCCTAGGTAAAGGAAATCTATACTTAACTGTGATCCTTTTTATTGCTCTAGAGTCAATACACATTCTCCATTCTCCATCCTCCTTCAGTGCAAGCACTACAGGTACTGCACAAGGGCTCAAGCTTTCTCTGATCAATCCTTTTCTCAACAACTCGTGTATCTATCTATTCAATTCTTCATTCTCTATTAGTGTCATCTGGTGTGTTGCTTTGTTAGGCAAACTTGCTCCCAGTATAAGGTCCATGTGATGACTGATACTCCTTATAGGTGGTAATTCATTAGGTACATTGTCTAATATGATGTCTGCATACTTTGTCAGCAACTATTTTATCTCCTCCGATTTAGTTTCTTTCTTCAATGCTTTAGGGTTCTTAGGAATCAAGGCATAACACATACTTTCCTGTTTCAAACCATCCAAAAATTTCCTTCCATCTACCAAACAGATTCTAGCATTCCCACATACCATATCTTAGGATCATCTTCTAAAGGAATCAAAGTAATTCTTTTCCCATTTGCTGTTATAGTATATGTATTCTTTCTCCCATCATGTATAGCTTTTCTGTCATATTGCCAAGGTCTACCCAACAAGATATGACAAACATCCATAGGCATAATATCACACAAGACTTCATCATGATAAGATCCAATATGAATTTTCACCAGACATTGTTCACTCACTAGTATCTTATGATCATCTTGAATCCATGCCATCTGATAGGGCTTAGGGTGTTTCAATCTTTCCAACTTTAGCTTAGTCACCATCTCCTCTGAAACTAGGTTATTTGAACTACCACTATCAATTACAACTTTACAACACTTACCTCTTGATTTGCATCTAGTTCTGAATAGACTTTTCCTCTGTGATGGTTCCTCATTTGTTTCTATTTGAAATAGTGCTCTCCTCATCACTAATGATTCTCCTTTCTTAGGTTTACCAACAGAACTGGGTGATTCAACAGGTTCTTCTTCAACATAGGTTGCTCTTCCACTAGTCTTTGTCTTCTTGCTTGTACTATCCTGATTACACTCAAATGATCTATGTCCTTCACCTTCACACTTGAAATAAGTACCTGTGAATGTCCTCTTATCAAATCCTCTTCCTTCTCTTCTGTATCCTTCATTTTGGTATGCACTAGGGTTTCCTCTCCAGTAAAAAAATTTGTCATCTCTCTAGTAAGCATTGTTATCTCTGTTGTCCTTCTTAAAGGGGCTTTCAAATTTGTTCTGCTCTGTAAATGGTCTATCACATCTAGAAAACATACTTCCTCTATGAAATTTACCTCCTTTTCCTCTCTGTCTCTAATCATGTCTTTTATTCAGCTTCTCTTCTTGAATGTCATCATCTTCTTCCAAAGTGTCTTCCAAGAGAAGCATAGTGGTGGATTGGCAGGACACTTTGGCATTGATAAGATAGTGGCTTTGGTGAGTGAAAATTACTTTTGGCCTCAGATACAAAAAGATGTTCAGAGATTTGTGCAAAGTTGTAGAGTTTGTCAAGTTGCAAAAGGGAGTAGTTGGAACACCGGATTGTATAAACCTTTGACAATTCTGGAGAGACCTTGGGAAGACATAAGCATGGGTTTTGTAATGGGATTGCCTAAGACAAAGAGGACATGATTCAATATTTGTAGTGGTTGACAGATTTTCAAAGATGACTCATTTCATACCTTGTAAGAAGACAACTGATGCAGTGAATGTAGCTGACCTATTTTTCAAAGAGATTGTGAGATTGCATGGATTACCTAAGAGTATAGTTTCAGACATAGATAGAAAGTTTGTTGGATACTTCTGGAAGACACTTTGGAAGAAGGTGAAGACTGATTTGAATTACCTCCTTTGCCTCTTTGTCCAAAGATGTCATCCTTACCAAATTTAGTTCTTCTTGAATGTTCAATCTCAATCCATTGATGTATCTAGCCACTTTCTCCTTGCATGCTTCACTATGTCCTGTCCTTATGATCATCTTATGAAATTCTTTAGTGTACTCCTTCACAGATTTCTCCTTTTGTTTTAGGTTTTGTAATCTTTTCAACAATTCCAACTCATAGTCAACAGGTATGAACTGATTCTTCAACTTTGTCACCATCCGGTCCCACTTTGTAATCTTTTCTTTTCCTCTTTTGTTTCTTTCCAACTGAACTTCTTTCCACCATATAATATCATGTCCTTTCAACTTTATCTTTGTGAATTTCATCTTCTCCGGATCTTCAATTTCCTCATATTTAAAGTATTCTTCCATGTCATTTATCCAATCAATCAATTCTTCAAGATTCAAATTACCAGTATAGTTCAGAACATCAACTCTAGGTCTCTTCCCAATCTTTGAAATAGCTTTTAACATCTTTATCTAATCTAATTGTTCTTCTTCATTACCTTCTAGGGTTTGTCTAGTTTATTCAATAGATTGAAATTCTTCCTCATCATCACTTTCAACATTAGGTCTCAGTGTCAATCCTCTTCCCCTATCTTCTTCAACAGCATCCAAACAAATTTACATTGTTCTCATCAATTCCATCATCTCATCCATTTTATTAGCCATTGTACCAATAGGAGGAATTCTTTGCGGCGACATCTTCCTAGGATCAAGTGCAAACTGCCTTAGGTTCGGCGATTGGGCTACAAGCGACAACTACTTCTCAATCAACGATTGGTTGCACACAAGTAACCTGCCTAAGATCGGTGATCTGCTTACAACAAGATCTAATGGAATCCCTTTCACCAATTCACTCCAAGAATAAAACTTTCACTCTGATACCACTTGGTGTAGTCATGGTAGGAGGGTTCACAGAATGAACTGTCCGGACCATGCAGCAAGAGTAAACACAACGGAAACAACTCAAAGAAATGGAACAAATGCAGATTCAATCATTCAATATATCAAAGAATTCAAATACAATCTAGACGGTAACATGTGGGCTTACAATTAGGGCTCACAGGCCTGATTACATACATGCGCAAGATAAAGCTTTGAATCTCCTTCGCACAAATCTAAACTATAGAACGGTGAATCAATTGCTAACTCCTAACTACTTTCCTAAGGATCTATTACATCAATGTATATCATCTCTAGACAAATAGATTCCTCTGCGTCAGCTAAGGAAGGTCACAAACTCCAATGAAGAGTTGTAACGTGTTCACAGATAGGTCGGACCTAAATGCATAGAACACTTCCTCAAATGAATGGAACAACGTGTAGACCTTTGGGGAAGGTCGACCATGAACCACAAGACATTGAATGATGTGTCAATAAGATCTGCAAGTCAAGGAATGATCCGTAAGCCTTCTCCTTTAGTTGATTATCAGGAACTGCTAGAATGCTCTGCACTGAGAAAAAATAATTGATCTTCTGATAGAGATATCTTTCTGGTAACTGATCCAAATGCTCTGAATTCTTGATATGATGTAGATGAATTAATGTAGATGCTAAGTCTAGATCCACAAGATGTGAAATGCCAAAACTGGACCACAAGCTTAAAACTGCTACTGACTGAACTGAACTAGAAAATGAAAGAATTAAAATGCAAACAAATTAAAATGCAAATGTTTTTGGTTGATGCAAGATTGCTCTTGAACTAGGGTTGCTCCTACATCAATTGTGGACCTTGATCAATACAATTTACTTAGGCACTCCATACCTTGTAAAGATCTCTTCATAGAGAAACTCTACTACCTTTCCATCTCTTGCATGTTTGTGAGCCTTGATTTCCACCCATTTGGTTAAGTAGGTAATGCACACTAGTATGAACTCTTTATTGTTGGACTTAGGATCAATATGGCCTATAAAGTCGAGACCACAATTATCAAAAGGTTCTTGTACCTATTGTGGCTGCAGGGGCATTTCATCAGTCTTGGTTTGTTTGCCCATCCTTTGACAATGGTCACACCTCCTAGTATATACAATTGCATCTTTATCCAGTGTTTGCCAATAGTACCCAGTTTTGAGTATTTTGAGTGATGTTCTCTTTTCTGCAAAGTGTCCTCCATAGGTTTCATCATGGCAGGCCTTCAGAATATCAAAAACCTCATCTTCTCTAATACACCTGCACATTATATTATCATGACTAGTATAGAAAAGATAGCCTAAGATCTAAGAGTATGGAAGACACTTTTCTACTTGGTGAGAAATGAGGAGGTGTTTTTCCTACAAGTAAGTAGTTAGCAATATCTGCATACCGTGGAATCTGTACTGTAAAAGAAAACAAATGCTCATCCAGAAATGAGTCATCAACAATGGGTCCATCTGTAGCAAGGGTCGGTCTGGGATGGAAATCTGCTACTACATTATCTCTACCTAGTTTATCCACTATTATTATATCAAATTCTTATAGTAGTAGCAACCATCTCACTAACTGACTAGTAACTATGGGCTTGTTGATTAGATACCTTATGGCTATGTGATCAGTGTGAACAAAGATAGGGTAGATGGTTATGTAGTGCCTAAACTTATTGATTGCATATACCATAGGTAGAAGTTCTTTCTCAATCATTGTATAGTTTAACTCTATTTCTTGAAGATTCTTACTAATGAAATATATTACATATTCTACTAAACCTTCCTTCTAGACTGAGACAACCCCTATAGCATAATTAGATGCATTAGTGTGTATATGAAAGGGGATTGTCTAGTTGGGTCCTCTTAACACAGGTATTGTAGTCAAGGAGTCTTCTAAAGATTGAAAGGCATCTTGACATGTAGGTGTCCAATTAAAGTTAGCATCTTTGGTAAGTAAAACAAATGAAGGTACAACTGTCTAACTAAAGTCTTTTGTGAATCTATGGTAATAACCTGCATAACCAAGGAAACTTCATACATCTTTTTGTTTCTGCGGTATAGGTAGATTAGTCATGATTTCAATTTTAGCTAGGTCTACTTGGATACCTACCTATGAGGTATAGAGCCCTAGCTAGAACTATGTCATTTTCCATCGTTATGTAGCATTTTTCATTATTGAGGGATAGTTTATGATCTCCACACCTTTGTAGGACCTTTTCTAGATTGGGTAAGGCTTCAACATAACTATTACCAGGAGTTATGAAGTCATCCATATAGTGGTCATCCCACAATAATGGGTTACACTTTTTGGCCAAACTTGACATTGAAATCAACATTTTGAACTAAATCTTCACTTCCTAACACCTATAGCCGCTAGACCGTTAGGAATTTGAAGATGATGCGAACTAGTGATTTTTGAGATTTTGTTTGTAGATTCTAAATATATATATTTTAAAAAATTTGGAGTTAAATTGTAAATTTTTTGCATCTCCTTTGATAAATAGTATTTAATAGTAAACAACATTTGTTTAAAGTGATGTGTATTTTGTAGCACATACCTTTTTTTCTACAAAGGATAAAATTCTGATTCTTTTAAATTTAGATTGGTAACATCGATATATAGGGCATGCATTTGGTTTTATAATGTTTTGTTGAATATTTTTTTTAATTAAGTTTTAAGTCAAACCAATTATAATTTAGACATAGGCGTATTCCGTAAAACATAACTTTTTTCTGTATGTATCAAAATTCATTTTTTTTTGTTGAAACAAGGACATCAATACCTAAGGCATAGATATTTTTCAGAATTTTTTTTTCACTAATTTACTAATTTTCCATGTGTGTAGAACAGAGAACTTGATGTTCGGTGAAAAACCTACATTCACAAGAAATAAAAAATAAATATAATAATAAAATTAAATATATTTAAAATTATACTTTTTGGGAAGCTTATAATAAGGACTACATACTTGCAAAACATAAATTTTAAATGAATTTATTTGATTCCCCAAAAGGTAAATCAAAAGCGGTTTTTTATCAGCATTTTGATAGGTGTAGACGAGACTCCATTATAGGTATGGTTTAAAACTAGCGGAGTTCTATCCAAGAGGTTTGAATCTAAGGGGGTTTGATCAAACCCTCTTGAAATGGAACCTTTCAAGGCTTAAATAATTATATTTTATAAAAATATGTCATTTCAGCAAAAATTAGGATGTCCCAGAAAGTGTAACCCATTATTGTGGCAGCACCCATAGACTTCTAAACAATCATGAGTAAGATCAAAGAAGATACTTAACACTTCCTATTGAAAAGTGGAAGGAGCATTACACAGACCAAAGGGAAGGACTGCATAAGCATATGTGCCCTAGGGACAGGTAAATGTTATTTTGTCTCGATCTTTTGGTGTGATTATGATCTGGTTATATCCATGGAATCCATTCAAGAAGAAAAATTACTTTCCTGCTAAAGAGTCTAGAACTTGGTCAATAAAAGGTAAAGGAAAATGGTCATTGTGTGTTACATCGTTAAGTTTTCAATAATCATTGCAAACATGCCATTTGCCTCCTTTATTTGGTACTATTACCAAAGGAGAAACACATTGGCTTTCTGATATGTGGTGCATGAACCAACATCCAGAAGTTTCTACAATT
Organism: Cunninghamia lanceolata; assembly: GCA_027924645.1. Lineage (NCBI taxonomy): Eukaryota > Viridiplantae > Streptophyta > Pinopsida > Cupressales > Cupressaceae > Cunninghamia > Cunninghamia lanceolata. The sequence continues at coordinate 1,597,527 of BSBN01000749.1, read as the reverse complement.
CTTCCTTTACAATGTTCTGGACTACATGATTCATTCTTCTTTGAGGTTGTCTCATGGGCTTATAGTCATTCTTAATGTATATACGATGTGTGTAGAGGTTTGAATCAAGTCCTTTCATGTCATGGTAGTTTTTAGATGCTTTTTTATCAAATCAAAAACATGGGTATTGTAGAAGAGCTTAATGGGTATCTTTAGTTCAATTTTGGTGCAATTTGAATAAACAGATGATTTTTGATCAAATAAAAAACATAGGTATTGTAGAAGAGCTTAATGGGTATACTTAGTTCAAGTTTGGTACAATTTGGATAAATTGGTGAAGTTAGAACCTTTCAACCAAAATTTGGGTTCATCGATTGGTTGGTTCGCTAAGTGGTTGGTTCATTGACCGACTACTCACTCTGTCGATCGCTCACTTGACCAATCATTCACTTAGTTGATCGTTCACTTGGCTAATCACCAACTCAATCGATGGTTCACTAGGCCGATCATTCAATCAGTCGATGCTTCACTTAGCTAATCTCTCACTCGGCTAATCGCTCACACAACCGAGTGTCATATTCCAAAGGTTTAGAGGTGCCGATGAAAGTTCACAAAAGTCTTACACTACCGATGGATTACATATATGGATTTCCATTAAAAGTGGTTATAGTGATTATCAAATAGTATTCTCATTAATTCATTCTAGTAATTCAAAACATCAAGTGGTTGTTAAAACATCCAACCTTTTATTTCTGTAAATGACATTGGAGCAACTGTTTAACTTCCTTTTGAAAAGTATAATATGGGATGATTATTCTTGTTTTAGAGGAGGGGGAAATTTGGGAGAAAATTCTTCTATTGAAAACTCCTAGTTCTAGTGTCTTGAGAATTGTATTTTGATTGTAAAATTGTACTCCTAGAACATTGAATTTCTACAATTAATAAAACATTGTTATTTTGTGAATTATTTTTATGTGTGTTTGGTTATTGGTTGCTCATCCTGATTGTCTGGTAAGACACTTGGGATTTGATCGGCACCAAGTAGTATCAGAGTTAGGCTTTCTTGTTGGGAAGTGATACATTGTAGAGAATTTGAAGTGTAAAAATATTGTCTTGGAGAGCTCGAGAGGGTATTTACAGGTGTGAAGAGGAGTCCTACAATTATAGAGCGTTGAAGGAGATGTTGGAGTTGTGTGAAGAGGAAATTTTGTTTCCACAATGTGTGTGGATAGCAAGCAGTAGAGTTTGTATTTTGAGAAGATGCCCCCGAGAAGAAGAGTTCCCATAATGGAGGAGATGTTTGAACAGTTTCGTGTTGAAATAAGGAATGAGTTGAGAAATTTAGTTGCTGCAATAAGAAATTGATGTGGAGGATTAGAGGGATGGGACACTCTTAGACTGACACCCTTTCATGTCCTTCCTCTCCAAGTTTTATGGACCATTGGATCTGCTTTCACTAGAAGGTGCAAAGTCTCATGCTTTGTTTTTTGTTTTACTCCCACGGGTTCCTTATTTAATACTAATGTTGGCTGTATATTTCTTCTACACTCCATTAACCACTTTGGCGATCAATTTTCCATTTTCCATGTTGCCTCTAAGTTATCTTTGGTTGCATTAAATTTTCAAGATTGGGATTCTAGGTTAGATTTGTGGATTTTCTACGATGATAATTCGACGTGCCATCTTTAAACTATCATTTTGGAGCTATGTTTGTTGGGCCTTCATTCTATATGCCCTTTAAGCCATATTCCATGAAGGCTTATAACATACATAATGGCGTATCAAATCTACTGTTAAAATCTTTAATTTTATTATGCCATGATGTCTCATAATTCCATACTAGACTTCCTTAAACCTTTGTTGAAGCCTCATACTTTGTTTCACCATATCTCTATACTTCCTCTACAATGCATTAGTATACTGTGATAGCCTTTGTTTCTAACACCATTGATGCTTGTATTATTTCTCATGTCTTAGATTTGTTAGGCAAAACATTTAATCTTCATGCATTTTATGTCCTTTAAGTATGCCATGCTAGCATTTGTGATCTCCCATGTTGGCTCCATCTATGCTTGACTTTAGCTTTCAACATACTCATACCATATTACATGGCCATGCTATTTGAAGCATTTTACTAGCAATGACCCTTAGACATAATTGTGATTTGGCCTTTCTTGTTAGTTTTTACTTTCAATTGCATAGGAACTATTTATACTACAACAAGTTCCATGTGCAATATTCAAATGGTGAGTTAGTCATGCCAAGTGAGATGGGGCATAAGTTTTTAAAGTCATGCATGATGTACACACCTCTTTTAGATTTTCTATAGATGCCTAGTAATTTCTACATGCCCATGGCCTATGACATAAGATGATACCTACTTGCTTCCTACTTTATGAAATACGACCCATTCGCTGCTATAAACAGGAATGTATAATACACATGAAACTTGCACTATATTTTGTATAATGTCTTCCACCTCTTGATTGGATATGCATACAATTTGGAAATATAATACCATATCTTCATGAGTTGCCTCTTCCTTTTGAATAGATCACCTTGCATGCATCTTAGCATGCATGCCAAATTGCACAAGTTGCATACATGGCCAAGCCTTAAGGTGGAGTGCAAAAAGTTATGGAGTATGAAATTTACAATACAAGTAGAGTGGCACTAAAAGATATGGTAGGAAATGTTATTGGGTCTAAGGTTATACCGACTCATAAAAGAATGTTTAGAGGATCTATAATTCATAAAGTTAAGTGAGAACTAGAAGGCTTAGTCATCCCTCTTCAACACCATGATTACCTTGTGCCAACTTTATAACCTAACAATAAATCACCATAGAATAGAGAAAAAGGAGAGAGCACAAGAAGAATACGTCCGGAAGTTTTCTTTTAAAACTTATGAAGAATTACACATGTTAGATGGGTAAAATACATACCTCATAAAATTAAGTAATAATAACAACAATAACATGCAAAAAAAAAAACATTTTAAAACACAAGATAAATACATCAAACAAAGAAAACGAATATTTAGCCAATAGGTTTTTATATGTGAGCATTATAGTACTCGGAATTGTCTCACACCATAACAAAAAAATCACGCCTGTAAATTTTCTAAACTACCCGGTTGTTCCTATCGACATATTCCTTAAACCTCCTATGGGTGCAAGTACCAGTGTATTAATAATCTAGAACTAAAAATGGACTCACACCGATGCTTAGAGATTGAAAATACGACCAAAATATCACTCCTAGAGGATTGACCTCCAACAAGCAGCATTCAAAAAGACGCCTAAATTCAAGTCTATGAAACACCACTCAATATGGTGTCAATCATGTAACTCTTACGACTTTTTAAAACCTGTAATCAGACTCTCAAATCTCAATTATAAAGAATGAAAGGCATAAACGTCTCAATCCATATTGTCCCTTCATTATCAGGCTTTGTATGGGAACCACATTTATAATAGCTGTAATTATCACACTTCCACTTCACGCGATTAATGTGGCTTAGTACTTTTTTGGGAATGCAGTACCCAGTTATTGTGGAAGTATTTTTTTAGGACTAACCCACACAGCAATGTTAATGATAATAGATAATTATGAAATGACTTTCGCACACCGTGAGCGTACTGTGTAATGCATTCCCCCCAAAAGAAAATATTAATAATCTCGACTTTAACTTAACCTTCCTCTGACATACCTTCGATATCATGCAACAAATATTCGTGTTTTGCGCCTGTAGTACGCAGAGCGTTCATGGCCTATGAAAACAGTCATTTTAAAGTATTAAATTGGGAGTTACGGAGAACAGATCAAACGATCATTCTAGAGAATCTCCTGGGCTATTTTTAGTCTCGTGGATGTTAAAATCTAATCTAATCTATTCTATTGGTTTTTTTTTTTTAATTAAAAAATATTTACCTATCACAGTTTCAAGAGGTACTACATTTTTTACTGAGAAAATTGTTTACCTGCCACAGCCATCAAATTTATTGCTTTTGTAGCAAACCATCATACTTGTAAACCAGACAAGTTACATCTCAACTCTTACATAGTTATATAGAAGAAACAAGCTCCCCCGTTGCAAACCATATTCATGGAATTACCTCGATCTTTATTAAGTTTTCCATGATTATACTTAATTTTTGGATTCTTTGTACTTAATTGATTGAAGGTGTTTATATTTTCAAATAACATTCATTTGGTTAGTTTCATTGCATTGATTAGCTTGTGGGTATGATAGGCTTTGTACCATCCTAATAAATCTTACATATAGCTTCGTCCATCCTAACAAATCTTTGCATGGCTCCCACCATGCTTGATAAATATTTCTCTTTTAACCTTTTTTATGATTGACTTTGTAATGGTTGTTTTTTGCTAATTATAAGTGAATATGAGATATTACTAATTAGAATTATTTATTTGTGTAGGGTTAAATATGAATCGTCATTGTGAGAAGAAGTACCAAGTTGTTTTCCTTGTATCTATTTTTGTTATAAGTATTTGAATATTTACTTTCATGTTAACTATTTGTTTACTTTGACATACATCTTCATATTAGTTTATATGCAAAGTCAAAGTAAGGGGCAAAATATAATGGTGAAAAATACACACCTTGTAGTTTTCCCATCCGTTTTGGACTCACTTTGATAGGGTTGTTCCTAATACAACAACTTGTGTACAAGTGGTGTATTTCTACATAAGAGTTGTCAATTGACTTGAACCTAACCTGATCCTATCTACATACATCCCTAGGGTCATGTCATAATCTACGTTTTATGTATTCTTTATCTTAGGTCAAATATGCATATGCAAAAATGACTCTAGAACTTTCAAATTCAAATTGAAATTTGGGCCCAACTCAACCCCTTCCCATCTACCATTATTTGTCAGCTCAAGTGAAAAATGTGCTAATTTGTGTGCTAGTGTGTTGTATACAAGGACAAACCCTAATTCAATTTCATCCAAGATCTTCTAGCTTTGATTGAACCATTTAGCAACAAAACTAGGGCATATTGCATGATTTCATGTGTCTTTGATTTTTGTTCCAAAATCATTAAATAAAAAATAAGGGGTTTTACCAAAGGAAAATATTATTTCCTAGTAAACTCAAAGGTGTTCATCAACTCCACCAATTCCTTAGAAATAGATTCCATACATTGAGGTGATCAATTTCCTAACATTAAGAAGTGCACAAGTCATTTTTGTGGGTGTAGATCAAATATGTGGGACAAGTTCATTTCCACAAGCACAACAATCTAATTCTTGAATAATTCTAGGTGACAAAGCACAATTTGTAACATAAAAACTTTTTGATACAAAACTAAGTCCTAATCCCTTTTTATTATTTTGAATAATGTGCTTATAGATCAACAATGGCTCTCCCAACTCTTAAAACCAAAGTTTATTACATTTTTGGGCTGACTTTATTGTTTTACCCTAGTTCATTTGTGGAAGAAGTATATTTTTCATGTACAATAACTAAAAAATACCTTTTTTTAATATTTATATACATCTTTTAGCATATTTGTAAAATTGATTGTTGTCATTATAAATAACTTAACATTTGAGTTAGGCTCCAAAATAGTAAGAGTGACAAGGCGGTGTCAAATCTCATCTTTACCCAAAATAATTCCTCACAATCTACACATAAAATTTGTTAGCTACAGGAGAGGAGCTATAGGTGAACATTTAACTTCATTACCATGTGGTGCTTACATAGAATCATATAAGACCTCATTTTTTAATAGAATTTAACATGGAGTTTTATCTATTTACAACTAAGGTTTAGATGTGTGAATCATCATGCAACTCACCAAATCAACATGTTTAGTGAGAGGTGTCCTCAACATGAACTTTTAAAGGTTTGATCAAAACTTGTGTCATGGAATACCTAATACTTAAACACAAAAATACCATTTATTGTTAAAACATCGTATTCTTAATTAGAATAAAACTTATAAGCAACATGTAACATCCCAACTAGAATATTAGATTAACTCAAACAAAATTAAGCAAATATTCTCACTTTTTTTACAATTAAATAGAAATATCTGAATGTAGATATATATTACATTTATAATATCCAAGTATAATATACATGTGTCAGAAGAAGATCGCTTCACATGCGACTTTAACATTGATACATATATCTCAAATTGTCGTATCTCTTATGACTTACAATTTATCAATAACATGTATAAAATAAGCAATGTATTATTGTTCACAAGTCTTCGGCAATCAACTGCACGAGATAGAGAACATCATCCTGGTGCTTTTCCTGCAACCATAGACTAGCAATCTCCCGCTCACCATCCTTCCTAGAAGCAGCCCTTCCCTTCATGAGGGTAATAGATAATGAGAATCAACTAATTCCATATGCCATATGAGAACTAGTGATGTGTCCTAGCTAAAGACAATCAAGTTACAACTCTAGTCTAGCTCTAGCTATGTATGAACCATTCCGATTGTTTAGCTTATCTCGTACACCATGAACTGACAATACAAGAAGTGACTTTTGTATTACTTTGGCTAAAGTTTCATATATATAAAGTCATATGTTCACTCACTCTTTTCTCGATTTGGAGACAACATTATTATTACTCTATCATATAAATAAATAATTCTTTTGACTTGCTTATACCATTCTAGTCATAAAGATATATCATAATCCTTATCTACTAGTCATTTTGACAAGTCTAAGGTGAGAAATTAGGGGACTATATAGCATATATTGAGTCCCTCTTTGCAATCATGCAATCACGGGCCTATGACTTCCTGTCATCTACTCAATATCCTATCAACCTATTCTTGTGCTCATTGTACTCTCTATGCAAGCAAGATTCTAACATATAAACCATAGGGTTTTTAAAAATAAAGACTTTCCATTTTAGTCACAGAATATAGTCATTCGACTCATAATTTGTCAAAAATAACTACGGTTTCAAACACCATCAGATTGAATACACTTCCTTTTGTATGTCAAAAAGGTACCATAGTAAAAAAGTAATCCATATTATGACTTATCATTTCCATAATGAGTATATCCCTTACCTTCCTTATGGCTAATCTTAGCCCAAAATAGGATTAAAGGTTATTTCTCTATAAAGACTAGAGTATACATAGTTTAAATTAACTCAAGAATGGCCTCTAGCAACAACACATTCTTCTTCATATACTTAAAGATAATGATCTAATGTCAAATGTTTCTACATAATATCTTAAACTTTGAACTAGCTTCTATTAAGGATTTTTCAAACACTCACTATCTTCTTGATTAACTACTGCTATGGGATGAGTATTTTGTTTCACATAAACGACCTTCACTTAGGTCTCTATAAGCACATATTTGGCTCATAATATAACTTTTATGACCAAACATGGTTTTAACTAATAGTTGAACTCTTCTTGTTGACTTTATTTCTTAAAAGTCGAGCTCTTAATTTCCTTGGCACACTTGGCCGCACTTAAGGCACAATAGCTTAATGCATTAATGTTGTGGGTACAATATGTAACCCATTCAGCCAAATAAAAGACTATACAATCGGCTAAGAGTAGATATAACAGTCAACCAAGGAAAAGTATAACAACCATCCAAAGCATAAGTATAATCAGTCAGCCTTAATAAGATATAACAGTCGACCATTATGAAATATCATAGTTGGCTATATCTAATATGACAGTCGACCATTATGAAATATCACATACGACCATAGATAATATGGCAATCAGCTATTACCGACCTATTAAATAGGATACAAATAACCTATAGTCAGATTAGTATACAGAACACAGACGACCCATAGTCTACCTAGTATACAGAACATAAACAGTGTTGTTATATGGAGCCTAATTAGACTTAGAGGTTAAATTTACCCCACTTTTATTGGCACAGTTTCCCCCCAAATTATTTAATGGGGTCAAGGGATAGCACCCCTGGTGCGCTCCCTATTGCAATACAGGGTGGGGTCAAGGGGCAGCGCCCCCAAAACCTCCAACAATTTTTATTATTTTATAAAGGCGTCGGGAGTAATTTTTCTATTGGCCGACATTAAAAAACCCTATTTTTTTAACCGACATAAGGCTTGATAAAAGCGGCTAAGGGTTAGGGTTTCCATTGATGTATTGTAGCATTTTGTAGTGGTATTGAGTTGCAAGAATTGCTGGTTGTAATCGATTTGATTTACCGAATAATAATATTAGACTCTTTGTTGGTGGATGTAGCCCAAGTTTAGGTGAACCACATTAAAACTTGTCTCTCGTTGTTATTATTTCTGTGTATTTTCATTCCTCTGTTTAATCTTTATTTGCATTTAATTGATATCTTCTACCGACTAACCCTAACAAGTGGTATCAGAGTGGGTTGTGTTTGATTATCGTCTATAGGTAGGTCTCATGGTTGAGTGGGACCAATGGTGGACGAGGGTAAATTGAAGGTAGATAAATTCAATAGGTAGAACTATTAGTTATGAAAGATGCAGATGGAGGATTATCTCTATCAGAAGGATTTATGGAGGCCATTGGAAGGAATAGCCAAAAAACTGGCAACAATGACTGATTAGGATTAGAATCTTTTGGACAGAAAGGCACTAGGAACTATTAGATTGTGCCTAACACCATTTGTGGCGTTCAATATAACAAAAGCAAAGACAATAGATGAATTGATTAAATCTTTGGCTAAATTGTATGAAAAACCCTCTACCTCAAATAAGGTATTTCTCATGAAGTGTTTGTTTAATCTGAAAATGATTGAAGGTGGATCTGTGACAGATCATTTAAATGAGTTTAATATGATTACCAGTCAGTTAACTTTTGTAAAAGTGAAATTTGATGAAGAGGTGAGGGCTCTCTTGGTTTTATGTTCTTTGCCAAAAAGCTAGAATAGCTTGGTAATGGCTGTAACTCTGTCTCTGGTTCAAATACTTTGAAATTTGATGAAATTGTTGGTGTTATCCTTAGTGAGGAAATGTGACAGAAAAGCTTAGGAGGTCCACATCAGGTAGCGATTTGAATGCAAAAAGCAGGGGCAAATCAAAGGAGAGAGGAAAAGGTTCTAGAGGTCATGGGAAGTCATGAGGAAAATCAAAGGACAAGAGATCCCAATCAAGAGGACAGAAGGATTGCTGGTACTGTGGGAAACCAGGTCATCTGAAGAAAGATTGTTGGTCTCGAAAGAATAAAGAAGGAGACGAACATGAAGGCAATGAGGAGGCAAATGTGGTAAGTAATAAATCTAAAGATGATGCTTTGATTCTTTCCCTAGATAATGTCGATGATTCATGGGTTTTAGATTCAGAGGCCTCATTTCATGCTACGCCCCATAGAAGTTATTTTCTTGATTATGTCCAAGGGGATTTTGGGCTAGTTTATTTGTGAGATAACAAATCTTGTCAGATTGTTGGAAAGGGAAGAATCAAGATTAAGTTGCAAAATGAGAATCATTGGCTACTACAAGAGGTAAGGCACGTTCCAAGGCTGAGTAGGAATTTAATTTTAGCAAGGCAGCTAGTTGATGAAGGTTGCATTGTTACATTTACTGATAAAAATTGGAAGGTTTCAAGAGGTGCCTTAATAGTAGCAAAAGGTGTGAAAGTAGGCACGTTATATCTTTGTATAGGTCATAATATTCCTTCTATTTTGGCTGTTGTAGAGAAAAAACAAACAGGTTCATGAACAGTTGCTACAAGTTCGTAGGAAGAGACTAAAACAATTGTTGCAGGTTCTAAGACAACACTGTGGCATAACAGACTTGGGCATATGAGTGAAAAAGGTATGAAGGTACTTCATTCTAAGAAAGTTGTACCAGGTCTAAAATGTATTAATATGAATTTTTGTGAAAGTTGTGTGTATGGAAAATAAAAGAGAGTCAAATTTTTCAAGGATGGGAAGCAAAAGAAAGATGAAAAGTTAAAGCTTGTGTATACAGATGTATGGGGACCAGCTCAGGTATCTTCTCTCGATGGCTCTTTATATTATGTTACACTCATAGATGATGCAACTAGGAAGGTTTGGATTTATTTCCTTGGGCAAAAATCTGATGTATTTGAAACATTTAAGAAATTGAGAAGCTTGATTGAGAATGAGACGGGTAAAAGATTAAAATGTCTCCAATCTGATAATGGTGGTGAGTATTGCAACAAAGAATTTGAGGATTGGGTAAGTGCACAAAGATGAGGGACCAAAAGGGAGTCTTAAGATGCCACTTTTTCTCTGAAATCGTAAATATTGATGTTGGATGAGAAATTGAAGATAGTTACTCTCAAAATTTGAAGATACAACAAAAACAAGAGTCATAGTGCTTTGAATCTAGTTTCTAAACTAGTATTTTTTTTTCAAAAATGGTTGAGATAAAAGGGGTTCAAAAATGGGGAGCACACAAATTGGTCCTATTTTTCTCAGAAAAACATAACATAGCATCTGGTGTGCTCCCCCTAAAATGTTGACTTTTTAAAAGTATTTCATAAATCGCTTTAGTGAAAAATTAGCTAACATCATGTAGTTTATACTTGATTTTTCTACTAATTTTTTAATGAATATATGATTTTTTATGAATTTTCAAAGTGGACACATCTTGAAAAATAAAAAAGTTGAGCGTGCTCCCCGCTATTTTTTTTGAAAACTAATCGAAATTTAGTTTTTCTTTTTTTTAATGTGTATAGAATAGAGTCTAGAATGTAAAAATGTAATTTTTTTCAAATTTAGATGAATGGATAAAAAAATACATGAAAAATACTATACATAGGTTTTTGGCAAAAAAGAAAGACACTAGCATAAGAAATTGAAGATCAAAACCTAAACGTATTCGAAATGTAGAAAAAATTATATGCTTAGAAAGGTAAGAGAGAGCTTGACATTACTGTGGCATTTTTTCATATTGACATTGAAAAATGTGCAAACCTAATGGAGAGCACGCTTGACATTTAGTTGTTTTTCTATATTTTATAAAAACACATCTTTGGGCATTGACATGCAAGTCCAACCCTTTGGGTTGGATGCTCAAAGCAAATCCAACCCTAAGGGTTGGTAGTTTCCAAGGCAAGTTATAATGCAAGCACGTTAAAATACACTCGCATTATAAAAGATTTAAAAAATGCGCTCGCCTTATTAAAAACATAAAAAATAATGTATTTTTTATGTTTTTCATAATGCGAGTGCGTTATAAAAAAATACACTATTTTTTATGTTTTTCTAACATGCATTAGAAATAGTGTATTTTTTATATTTTTCATAACACGAGCACATTATGAAAAATATAAAAATACATTATTTCTAATGCATGTTAGAAAAACATAAAAAATAGTGTATTTTTTATGTTTTTAATAATGTGCTTGCGTTATGGCTTGGTAGTGACCAAGCCACTACCAAACCATAACGTGAGTGTGTTATAACACAAGCACGTTATAACGCGCTCGTGTTATATGCACAATGGACCAAAAAGTGATTTTGGCAACTTTTTGGTCTCCCATATTTGTGCACATGCCCGATTATTGTTCCTTTAATAGAATTTGTAGACAGAAAACGGTTCTAGGGACTCCACAGGAGAATGGAATGGCTGAACGCATGAATGGGACAATAATGGAGTGTGCAAGGACTATGATATTGCATGCTGCACTGCCTTTAAACATGTGGACAGAGGCTATGAACACTGCTATATATTTAATTAATAGAGGTCCTTCAATTCCTTTGGGCTGTGGTATTCCAGAGGAAACATGGACAGGTAAGAAGGTGAGTTATTCTTTTCTCAAAACCTTCGGATGTGAAGCATTTGCACATGTAGATTCTGAAAATAGAGCCAAGCTGGATGCAAATTCAAAAAAAATGTACCTTCGTTGGATATGGCATTGATGAATTTGGTTATAGGCTTTGGGATTTTGTAAATCAAAAAATTGTGAGAAGTAGGGATGTTGTATTCAATGAGAAGGTGTTGTACAAAGATTAGTTGCAACAACATGAGAAGAAAGAAAAGGATTATGTGGTGCTGGATGGTACTCCAAATAGTGATGTTCCAGTGGTTCCTCATGCTCCACAATAACAACAAGAAATACCACAAACTCTAGTGAATGTTAGACGGTGAACAAGGCTAAGTAGACCTCCTAAAAGGTTTTCTCCCTCTTTATATTCTATTTTGTTAACAGATGCTGGTGAACCGGAAGGGTATGATGAAGCTATGTAGGTGGATACAAAGGTTCAGTGGGAGCTTGTAATGAAAGAAGAAATGGATTCCTTGCTGATAAATCAAACTTGGGAATTATGTAAGTTGCCTGCATGTAAAAAGGCTTTACCAAACAAATGGGTTTATAGGCCGATAGAGGAAGATGGAGGTAAGAAAAGATTTAAAGCCAGGTTAGTTGTAGAATGATTTGCACAGAAAAAAGGTATTGATTTTTAATATTTTCTCCAGTTGTCAAGATGACTTCTATTCCTACTATTTTAAGTATTGTGGTTGCTGAAGATTTACATTTGGAATAGCTACATGTGAAAACTGCCTTTCTCCATGGTGATTTGGAGGAGGAGATCTATATGGAACAACCACAGGGATTTGAGGTCAAAGGTAAGGAGAAACTGATGTGCAGATTGAAGAAGAGTTTATATGGCTTGAAACAAACACCTCGGCAATGGTATTTAAAATTTGATAGTTTTATGGCTACGCAAGGCTACAGCCAGTGTAATTCTGACCATTGTGTTTATTTTAAGAGCTTGGATAATGACAGCTACATTATTTTATGTTTATATGTTGATGACATGCTTGTAGCAGGGTCTAACATGGATCAGATAAGAGAGTTAAAACAACAGTTAGCACAATCATTTACTATGAAGGATTTGGAGGCAGGAAAACAAATCCTTGGTATGAAAATTTGCAGAGATAGGAAGAACAAAAAATTGACTCTATCTCAAATTGATTATGTTGAAAAGGTGTTGCAAAGATTCCATATGGAGAATACAAAAGTTGTCAGCACACCTTTGCCTAGTCATTTGAAATTGACTAAGGAGATGTGTCCTAAGACACAAGAGGAGGAAGAAAAAATGTCCAAGGTACCATATGCTTTAGTTGTAGGAAGTTTAGTGTACGCCATGGTATGCATGAGACCAGATATTACACATGATGTAAGAGTCGTAAGCAGGTATATGAGTCATCTCGGATTGAAGCATTGGAATGCGGTAAAATGGATTCTCAGATATTTAAGAGGTACATCTAATAAACACTTTGTTGATAACTGAGAGGGGGGTGAATCAATTATCTTAATTATTTCAGCTTTCTAAACTTTCTTTATGATTAATGCAGCATCAATTCAAATAAGCAAACATAACCATGAAATAGAAATACACATGACACAATATTTTTGATGTGGAAACCCTGTTAAGGGAGAAAACCATGGGGTGATTAACCCAAGATTGTATTCTCTATTAGAAGAATAGAAATACAAGATGGCACTTGCCAATTAGGGCTCACTGCCCAAGCACACTGCTCAAAAGAGGCTCACTGCCTACAAGAGACTCACTGTCTACAAGTTGTAAGAAGAATAACAAGATCCTTGAACTAATGAGAAGCATCCACATATGCTGGAGTTTAGTTCCAGTTAGGCTCAATAAACTGACTTGCTGTACTTCATCTCTTCTTTTGTGCTGCTATCTTTTTACATACCAGACCTTCCTTTCTGCTTTCACATTGTTCTTCTACTTTTCTTCGCACTACACATTTCACCACACACGACTTCACATCTAAATCCATCTTGTATATATATCCGCACAAGTGATTTCATCACCTTTCTAGTCGGCATCCAGAATAGTCAATATTTTCCTCAAACTCTGATCTGTCGGTTGAATCCTTGCATACCAAGTAATGCGGATCAAGGATATACTTGTAGAAGTCATCAATCATGTCGACCAATCATAAATTATGCCTTGAGAATCTTTACCATCATCAGTAACACATCCGGAATAATGTCTGATGTTTTGTCAGTCAGTTCTTCCTCTGTCCACACTGCCAATCAGGAACCTGACACTCAAGTATTCATATCTTTTCATCCTTTCAACACCAGAGGCTAAAACCTTGGATTCTATTAGTCAAGGTACTCCTCCTGATTTCCCAAATCCGTACTTCACTGAGATACTTCTTCTGAGAGATCCAGACCTCTTTGCTGGACCTTACTGACTGCTCTGTTCTTGCTTACCAGACCTCAACACTTCTTCAATCTAACTTCAGGTAAAGACTCATCATGTCCTGCAGATGTGTGGGATAACCTTTGTTGCCATCAATGACAACATTCATGAGTCCATATAGAGTCTCTTTCCAACAATCTCCCCCTTTGGCATTAATGGCAACACTTAGTGAAAAATGACTAAGTGTCACACTATACTCCCCCTTGGCTGATGCTCTATTTTTATGTACATTTTCTGGATTTCCAGAGCTCCCCCTTAGTTGGCTTCCTCATTTTTCACTGCTTCACACTCCCCCTTTGACATCAATGGCAAAGGGTGGGGTCCGCACAAAAAAATTTCTCAAAAACACTTCTATACTTAGCTACATAAGTATTAAACATGCTATACTTTACATAAACTGAAGGATATCTGCAAAAGATGTCTTCAACTGGATAAATTCTGTCACCCAACTCTGCTTCATTCTGTCCAAAATTGCGATGTGACCACTCAACAGGAATGCATAAGCTTCTGCCTTTTTTAGATCTGTCGGATCATTTGTTTTGGCTGTAGTTTGAGCATCACTTAAGGCCTCATGCATGGCCTCCAACTTAGGGATAATTATTCTTCTAAGTTCATTCAACCTACTGATTTTGTTTTTCTTCTCTTCTTCAAGCTTTTTAATTTCATTAAAAACTGCAATCGTTTGACATTCTTGATTTATTATGGATGTGGTAAGTGGATCAAAATTTTGAGAAAATTTTGTTAGTTTGTCCTCCTGTTCTTTCACTTTCTTCTCAATCTCCACTGTTGCTTTAGACCAGGATATACAAAATTTGTATACATCTCCTCCATCCTTGAGAGCATTTTCCAAGCTCTTTATCCCAATACCCATTACTCTCCTATCATTTGCTATTAGCCCTTGCAACTCAGAGAATCTCTTATCCAAAAACTCTTTCCTGACCTTATCCTTAGCAGATTTCTCTAGAGAATTGAAATATGTACTAATACTATTAATCAGAGATTTGAGATTACCAGATGAGGAGGTTGAGGGATCCTTTTGAAAAGATGGCATGATCTTTTCTAACACTCCGGATGCGGCTGCTATAAGCTCACAGTCTTCCATGTGAGACTTCAGGAGTTTTTCTTTGGCCTTTGCATTAGCAAATGAAGCTATCTTCATTGTTTGTACCGGAGAAAGAGAGTCAAAATTAAATGGCCCTTGTAGAAGTTCCGGTTCATCAATTTCCATCGTCTCTTTGTCTAAGAACTTTTTTACAGTTTTTGTAGTGTCTCTTGCCGGAGACAGATTCTTCTTCCCTTCTGCAGTCTTAGAACTATCTCTTGGAGCTTTTTCTCCTTCTACAACCTTGGTACTGTCATCTTCTTTTTCCTTCACCTCTGCTTCTTTCTCCTCTATTCTTTCTTTTCCTTTGGATCCAGAGTCAGCAGGGGAAACCGAAGGAGTGATGTTTGTTTGTTCATGGGCCACCTCTTCCAGAGCAGAGGATTCCAAGCCCTTATCTTCACCGCTGTCCATTAGTTCTTCTGTCATTTCCTCAGTGGATTCCTTTTCAACACCTGTGGCTGAAGGATTAACACCCAAGTCCTCTACAACAGGAAGATTGAATCTTTTGAAGGCATTCTTGAGGATCTCTTCTATTTCCTTGTCTATCTTGTCAGTCTCACCAAGCATGAGCTGATTCATTCTGGCTTTGCTCCAGAATTCATCCTTGCAATCCTTGAAGATCATGTTCATTTTCTTTGAATCGATTGAAGGATATAGCTGAATGGCTATCTATTCCTGGATCTCAAGATCTTTTGCCATGGCATTATTCTTTCTTATTTCTAACTCTTTTTCTAGGCTTTTGGGAAAAAGAGATATAATTTCAATAAAAGCCTTGTTATAAATGTTCAGATACTTAACTGCTGCTTCCTGCAAGATCTTTTAGTCTGCTTCATTGTAAGCATCATAGAATTCAACCATTGGCTGAAGGTTTCCATCCACAGTGACTGATTTGATGACATCATCTAAAAATAGAGTGGGTTTTTCTACAAATTCTTCTACCTTTTCTCCTTCACCTTGACCGGTAGAGGGTTCACCGGATGTTTTCTTCTTCCACTTCATTTTCTTTATCTCCTCATCTGATTCAGTTTCTTCATCATCCTTCTGACTGACATAAGACCTTGTGGCCTTTGTTTTAGTTCTTTTCTCTCCTCTACCAGATGATTTTGCTTCTAGTTTTGATGTCTTTGAGCTTTTGTCCGTGGTAGGTGTAGACCTCTTAGAAGATCTTGTCCGGGTGGGAGCTTCTACCAGATCACTTTCTTTTTCAGCTTCTTCCTTCTCTTTTTCTGCTCTTTCCCTCTTCTCCCTGTTAGCATCAAGTGCTTCTTTTGATATGCCAAATCTTTTGGCAACATCTTCTACTTCTTTTCTCACTTTTCTCTTCATCTCCAGTTGTCTAAGTTCCACATGGATCTTTACACTCAACTCCTCAAAGGTTCTGAACCTTTCTACCTTGGGATTCCTTGGTTGACTCAGCATGTGCTGGACATGCAGCTCCATGATGTTCTCATCCACCTCATACCCCATTGGCATGATCCATACTGTTCTTGGTTCCACTACCTCCATTAGACACTGATCAGTCTCTACCATGAAGCATACTGTGTCTTTGTATTTCTCATCTTTGTATTTCTCAACTAGAGATTGGGGAATTCTCTCTCTAGCTTGCATCATGTTCTGAAAGTATTTGAAGAGACCCCAGAGAGCTGTGTTTTGTGCTTTGTCATCACCAAGTCCATGCAAATAATCCCTGATTTGTATGGCAACCGATCTGTCATTCTGCCATACCCATCCACTGGATCCAGGTAGCTCATTCATAAAGTAGAAGAATAGACAGAGTATAAGGCCACCAAATTTGAAGGAATTCTTCTTGTCCTTCTTTATCTTCTGCAGGTTCTCCAAGAGTTGGTTTAGAAGGAGCTCACAAAGGTCATAGTCTACATTTTTCCTCAACATTTCATAGGCAGTGTAAATAGCAGTTCCAGGTACTGAATTCTCCCTGCTAGAATGATATATTTTGTAGCCGATGATCATGGATGCAAACTTCACATCCGGATCAGTGATGTCACCTACTATCATTGCTCTTTTGTCAAACCTAGATCTGGTAGCCTCACTTACAGTCTGATTCTTGACTGATTTGAGAGTAGGTATCCCACCGAATGAGTGTAAACTGGTAACTGCCCTAATGGCATCTTTTGTGATCTTGAATGGTCCATTCAAACACATGAAGTTGTCATGTATTCTGCTCAAGACATATCGGATCCATTCATCCTTAGCAAAGCAAGGGAAATGTATATACTGTGCAAAGTGCTTCACCTAGAGGGCCTTGTATTGGGGTTTGAGCTCAAATGAATCATCTATTAGTTGTTTGTGGTAGATATCCCTCAATTTGAACTCACCGATTTCTTCAATGTTTGCATGAATATAAACCCTAATATCTTCTGTATGTAAGACACCATGCGGAACACTGGAAAAATCTCCTAGGAGATCTACTTCCAAGGATTTGTAGGGATGTTTCTTGAATTTGGGGTGAGGCCTATCAATGATCTTCACGATATTCAGAGTAGTCATCTTTAAAAAGATTTGCAGAGAGATATTTAAGAACAAAAAATACCTTTTGCACCTTTAGGTTTTCACGGAGTGAGCCGGATCAATTTCTTGATGAACTGACTTCTGCAAATAATCTTTGATGGGCTTGAGGAAATTTGTTGTAGAGCTCCTCTTTTTCTTCTTCTTAAATGCAAAATGAGCAAGTGTTTAATAGGAAGAACCCTTATATTACTCCGCAAACCCTAATACCAAGTTGTAATAAATGCTTGACCTAAGTCATTCTGGTTTGCTTTATTCTGATGATTTGAAGAACCGGATCAATCTTGATCTAGACATCTCGCGGATCTTCCAGATCTTAACCATAGGTTATTTGGATGCTTCTCTTATGAACCCTTTAATTCGCAACTCTCCTTGTGCCAGTTCTGGTACCAATTGGCTGGCTAGGGGAAAATGGTTTTCTTGTGTCTCCCCCTGAGCCAGGGCTCACTTTTTAATTTCTAGAAGGAATGTCAGCACCAGAATCTGGTGCGGATCCATCCCCTACGTTCTCTATACTTTTCTTCACCCAAATCTTGTTCATCTCGCTTTGAACTTCATCCGCATTCACTTTATGTTTTCCCTTGTCTTGATTCTGATTATGATGTACTGGACCTCTTTTGTCCTGATTCTTGCTTTTACAGAATTTGGCAATATGACCGGATCTATTGCAAATTTGGCAAACAACATTTCTTTGCACATTCAATTGATATCCTCTTGATATGTATTGATTAACCATATGACCCATTCTATTTCATGCAAAGCATCTACCATTGAATGAACTGTTCATTTGCATATTCCTACATTCATGAGATTTGTGACCATACCTTTTGCAATTGAAACACTGTCCAGAGAAGGATGTATTAGTCTGATTCATTCTCTTTCTGCATTGATTAGCTTTATGACCAAAGTTATTGTAGTTGTGGCAGTATCCATTGAAGGATGGATATCTTTGAGCATTAGGCTGCCTTACCGGAGGTCTTCTAGGCCGGTTCCTTGGATTTTCTGATCCAAAATTCTTCTGACCAGATCCGGAGCTTTCATCTTTTTCATATCCCAAGCCACACTTGTCATCTACCCTCTTTTGGCTTTTGAGGAGAACTTCAAGTTGAGCAGAGCTTATCTTGAATTTCTCTTTGTATTCATTTGCTGTTTGAAGATCCCTTTTAAGAGAGACAATTTGATCCTCAAGTTTTTCTTCATTGTCTTTAGCATTTTCAAGATCAGATTCAAGATGTCTGATTATTCTATCCATCTTGTGGCAGTCTTCTGATTTTTCCTTGAGAGATTGTCTTAGATCATCTTCAGATTTTCTTCTCTCTTCAATTTCTTGGGTAAACTTCATAACTCCTGATTCCATTTCATGTCTTACCATGATGTTTTCTTTTGATAACTTTTCACATAGCTTGGTTTTCTCTTTCAGATCTTCATTTGTATCATTGGCTTCACCTTGACTTGCCAATTGCTGAAGTAGCTCCTTTCTCTTTTTCATAGAGAGACTCAGTTTCTCTTTTAGTTCTTTTATGAAGTCATCAGCCTGTTTGAGTCTTTCCTTTAATTCATTGACTTCAGAATTTGACTGTTCAAGATCATCAAGGGCAAACTTAAGTTGCTCCCTCATACCATACACATCCATTTAAATTCTTAGATCTTCCTCAAGCTGTTAGGCTTAGTTGGGAGGAACTTGGCTCTGATACCAATTGTTGATAATTGAGAAGGGGGGTGAATCAGTTATCTTAATTATTTCAGCTTTCTGAACTTTCTTAGTGATTAATGCAGCATCAATTCAAATAAGCAAACATAACCATGAAATGGAAATACACATGACACAATATTTTTGACGTGGAAACCCTATTAAGGGAGAAAACCACGGGGTGATTAACCCAAGATTGTATTCTCTGTTAGAAGAATAAAAATACAAGATGGCACTTGCCAATTAGGGCTCACTGCCCGAGCACACTGCTCACAAGAGGCTCACTACCTACAAGAGACTCACTGTCTACAAGTTTTAAGAAGAATAACAAGATCCTTGAACTAATGAGAAGCATCCACATATGCTGGAGTTCAGTTTCGGTTAGGCTCAATAAACTGACCTGCTGCACTTCATCTCTTCTTTTGTGCTGCTTTCTTTTCACATACCAGACCTTCCTTTCTTCTTTCACACTGTGCTTCTGCTTTTCTTCGCACTACACATTTCACCACACATGACTTCACATCTAAATCCATCTTGTATATATATCCGCACAAGTGATTTCATCACCTTTCTAGTCAGCATCTAGAATAGTCAATATTTTCCTCAAACTCTGATCTGTCGGCTGAATCCTTGCATACCAAGTAATGTGGATCAAGGATATACTTGTAGAAATCATCAATCATGTTGGTCAATCATAACTTATGCCTTAAGAACCTTTACCATCATCAGTAACACATCCAGAATAATGTCTGATGTTTTGTCAGTCAGTTCTTCCTCTGTCCACACTACCAATCAGGAACCCAGCACTCAAGTATTCATATCTTTTCATCCTTTCAACACCGGAGGCTAAAACCTTGGATTCTATTAGTCAAGGTACTCCTCTTGACTTCCCCAAATCTGCACTTCACTGAGATACTTCTTCTGAGAGATTCGGACCTTTCTGCTGGACCTTACTGACTGCTCTGTTCTTGCTTACTGGACCTCAACACTTCTTCAATCTAACTTCCAGTAAAGACTCATCATGTCCTGCGGATGTGTGGGATACTCTTTGTTACCATCAATGACAACATTCATGAGTCCATATAGAGTCGCTTGCTAGCACACTTATGTTTTAGGGGCTCTAATACTGATTTAGCAGGTTATGTAGACTTAGATTTGGCAGGAGATATTGATACTAGGCGGAGTACTAGACAGGTTATGTCTTTACTATAGGTGAGATAGCAGTGAGTTGGATCTCTAGGTTACAAATGGTGGTTGCTTTATCCACCACGAAGATAGAGTATGTAGCTACAATAGAGGCAAGCAAGGAGATGATATGGCTGCAATCTTTCATGGAAGAATTGGGCAAACAACAGGCTAACAATTCTTTGTATAGAGACAATCAGAGTGCCATACATGTTGCAAAGAAGTTTGCTTTGCATTCAAAGATCAAACACATACAGCTCAGGTATCACTCATCCGGTCGGTGTTGGATGATGGACAATTACGGCTAGAAAAGATACATACAGATGAAAATCCAGCGGATATGCTTACGAAAGTAATGACAAGGGAGAAGTTGAGCTCCTCTTCAGCTTCGGTTGGTCTTCAAGACTGAAAACAAAAAAAAAATCAAAGCAACAGAGTCTAGGGTGCTTATTTCCAGTGGGAGTTTCAGGGTCAGTGGTGTTATGACCAGTCTCTAAGTGGGAGATGATATGGTGTGGAGTTTGATCAATCTCCAAGTGGGAGATTATTGTTATATGGAGCCTAATCAGACTCGGAGGTTAAATTTAGCCCACTTTTATCAACGCGGTTTCCCCCCAAATTATTTAACGGGATCAAGGGGCAGTGCCCCTTGTAGGAGTTTGGGGGTAGTGCCCCCAAGACAGGGTCAATGGGCAGAGCCCCTTGCAGGGTCCAAGTGGCAATGCTCCTGGCGCGCTCCCTGTCACAATATAGGGGGGGTCGAGGGGCAGCGCCCCTGAAACCTCCAATGATTTTTATTATTTTATAAAGGCATCAGGAGTTATTTTTTCTATTGGCCAACATTTAAAAAAAAACCCTATTTTTTCTAATCAACATAAGGCTTGATAAAAGAGGCTAATGGTTAGGGTTTCCATTGATGTATTGTAGCATTTTGCAGCGGTATTGAGTTGCAAGGATTGTTGGTTGTAATTGGTTTGATTTACTAGATAATAATATTGGACTCTCTATTGGTAGATGTAGCCTGAGTTTGGGTGAACCACCTTAAAACTTGTCTCTTGCTATTATTATTTCTGTGTATTTTCATTCCTCTGTTTAATCTTTATTTGCATTTAATTGATATCTTCTATCGGCTAACCCTAATAGACGATTCATAGTCTAATACATTATACAATGAGCTCCATATGTATGTGAGCTGCATATGTAATACATGTTCTCTCTATATATATATTAGGGCTCAATATTACATAAACATAGTCAGAATTCAAGTAACTATGTTGAATATTGAAGACATGACCTTATTTGTCTACCTATGAAGCTACTTGCTTCTCTATCAAAAGAGATATAAAAACATTTAATCCATGGCTGAATAGATCTTCCAACATAGAAGCATCAGTCTATATACTTCTTTCTAGTTTGGACTATCTAATAAGGATCGACATTAAACATATCATACAAACAATTCTTCAAACTATGTTAACTGCACTATTCAAAGGCAAGATTTACCACAGTTTACAAAGTATAATCGACTTACCTGTAAGATAGGTAGTCCAAATATTTATCTATAGTCTCCTTGCTACAATCCCTATCGCTCTCCCAATGCTCTCGAGATCCTCTTTTATTTTTCCTCACTTCTCGTCTCCCCTCTACCAACACCTTACTTCCTTCTTATCTCACTTGGCAATGATTATAGGGAATAATAATTGCATTACTCCTTGATTCCCTCTCCACTCCCGCGGAATTGGCATGCAGGGATAGTGGAGAGTATGGAGTGACAACTCCCTCTCCCACTCCCCTAGCATCTAGGGAGTGTGCCGAGTGGAATGAAAGAAAAGATTCTAATAGATTTATCTTATAACTATAATAATAATAGCTATGATAATATTTAATAATGATAATAAAATAATAGTAGCTTAATAGAAAGACATAACATACCCAACTTAAGGATATCGATATTGTGTACTCTCGAACAATAATTGTGCTCATCTGAAGCACCATTATCGACAAGGACTCTTCACAAATGGACTAAGATTTATAACTACAAGATTAACCATGTTTCGTCAGTTTACGCACCGCGATATGGAATCAAAAAGACTTACACCAAGCTTCTATCAAACGATAGAAAATGATTTAACCTTTGTCTTAACAACGACACAACTTGACAAGAATGAACATGGTCTCTCTCTACTAAGTGTATGTGTGTGTGTTTCCAAATGGTATAAGGATCAATTCATTCTCACAGTCTAGGATCCTCTCCACGGTGATACTCTCTCTCCTCATATTCGAGGGAAAAACATCATTATTCATGCATCCACCTTAGTTATATAATGGTAGTTAGTCCATTTCACCGTTTTAACCACATATTCAATAATGACATCATAAGCAATTATCTCTTGCATACAAATTAATATAAATCAAATGCAATTCACATCATTAGATAGGGAGATGGAGGTTTATAGTTGCTTAGGTTTAGGGGTTTTGAGAGAGAGAGAGAGAGAGAGAGAGAGAGAGAGAGAGAGAGAGAGAGAGAGAGAGAGTTGCTTGGGTTTATGGTTTAGGGGTTAGGGTTTATGGGCATTATTTAGGGTTTATGAGTTTAGGGTTGCTAAAGTTTAGGGTTTACAGGTTACGGTTTAGGGGAATTATTTAGGGTTTAGGGTTTCTCAGGTTTATGGTTTAGAGGTTAGGGTTTAGGGGCATTATTTAGGGTTTAGGGGTTTTGGGAGAGAGAGAGAGAGGTTTAGGGTTGCTCATGTTTATGTGTATTATTTAGGATTTATGAGTTTAGGGTTACTCAAGTTTAGGGTTTAGGGGAATTATTAATGGTTTAGGGGTTTAGGGTTGCTCAGGTTTAGGGTTGAGGGGTTAGGGTTTAGGGGAATTATTTAGGGTTTATATATTTAGGGTTGTAAAAGTTTAGGGTTTAGGGTTTAGGGGAATTATTTAGGGTATAGGGATTTAAGGTTGCTCAGGTTTAGGGTTTAGGGTTTCTCAGGTTTAGGGGTTTAGGGTTTAGAGAGAGATATAGATAGGGGACCAATAGAGATTGGGAGATATAGAGGAGACAGAGGGGAGAGATAGGGAGATAGAGAGTGAGGGACATGTCTAGAGACATAGGGAGAGAGATTGAGAGGTAGAGGGAAGATAGGGATAGGGAGATAGGGGAGAGATATGGAGATAGAGGTTTAGGGTTTGTTGGGTTTAGGGTTTAGGGGTTTGGGTTTTAGAGTTTAGAGGTTTAGGGTTGCTCAGGTTTAGGGTTTATGGGTTAGGAGTTAGGGTTTGTTGGTGCCTGCATAAACATTCAGGTTTCAATCTTTTAAATTCATAGGCACCTTTCATAAAAAATCTAAAAAATTCTAAGTCTTTCAGCCTTCTTAGTTGAAAAGTGCAAAAAACAAGTGTATGTGCATGGCCGTTTGTATGTACATGTAGGGGTCTCGTACATTCGGGCATACAGGGTGGTTTGTATGTTCAATCAGCTTCAAAAGGTGCAAAAAATAGGTGTTTGTATGTTGTAGATTCTAGGAATATTCCCTGCTTGTATATCGGGTTTGCATGTATATTTGTGTTGTATGTTTAGACATGCAACGGGTACATACAATGACAACATGAAAGGAAAATATACATTGGCGGCAATGTATAAGAAGAAAAGATACATTGGCGGCATACAGGTGAAATGTGCATGTGACAATGTACATTGCAAAGATACAAAGGTGAATGTGTATGCGACATACAAGAGGTAGGGCCTGCAGATATACAGGACAAAATGTACATTAGGTGCATGCAAGGAAAATGTGCAAGGGAAAAAGATACAAACCATGGGGCCCATTGATTGCACATACAAGTGTGATTGTATGTGCAAACATACAAAGGAACATGTATTGGCAGGACCCGAAAAGGTTAGCAATATAGTTGATAAAGGCATATGTCCAGGTGAATGTATGTTTTGGCTTGTATGTTTGCATTGTATATGTGATATACAAGGCAAACATACAAGGGAGCGATATATAGGCCAGACCTGATTTAAAAGTGTAATTTGGTGAGTTCAGCCTTGGCGTCCACAGCTTGCATGTATATGGCATTGTATATGTCGATATACAAAAGAATGAAGATACAAGGCCCAGATTTGAAAATTGTTCCAATTTGTTTCATAAAATTTGAAATCCGTGGGTTGTACATTGCATTTGTATATGTAATATACAAAGGGAAGATGCAAAGGTTAACATACAACCCAGATCCGATTGTGTTTCCAATTTGTTTTATAAGGGTTTGAGGTCCGCCCTTTGTATGAAGCTATTGTATGTATATGCATTTGCATATACAAGGATTTAAAAATGTATACGCCTAAAAATGACACGAATCATCCTAAATAAATATTCTAAATATTTATTCCCTTCTTCTATTAATTAAATAAATATTCCAAATTTATTTAATCGATTCACTATCCCATAATTAAATAAATTCTATTTATTTAATTAAAATTCTTTTAAATGTCCTACATAATTAAATAATCATAAATTATTTAATTAATCCTAATTCCTCTATCCTAAGTTCTAATTTCAAAAATCCACCTCACCTTTACACCTCACCTTTTCCACCTCACCTTGTCCACCTCATCGGGTTGCACATGTAATTAAATATATTTAATATTTAATTACCTTATTTTCCCGCACCCACATGGCCTATTTCTTCTCCAATCAGAGGTTAGTTAACTAATAAATCAAAAGTGTTAACTAACCTGTCAATTGAGTCAAATTCTCAATCAATTCAGTCAGTTCCATAATCCACTCTTCTAACTGATCAATCAAATCTGTTAACAAACCAGTCAATGGAGTTAACTCTCCAATCAATTTTGTCACATCCCCCCTTTCATGATGGAGCTGGGACACTTGTCACATTTCCACTGGTTGCACATTCCTCAACCATCCTCAGCCGTTGATCTTCATATCTCCTCTCAACCGTTGATTCCCATTCTTCCAAGTCTATAAATGAAGCTTCATCCCTCCATTCTAATCATCCAGGCTTTTGACATCGTTACTCTGCAGAAATATCACCAGCGCGCCTTTGGCACCCTTTTGTCATCTACAAGCTTGAGAACACCATTGTTGCATTGGAGCTCATCTTCATTGCATATCACCATAGCCATTCACCATCGACTTCCTACAAACATGACTTCCTACAAACAACTTTAAAAGATTGCACTCTCTGAGGGCTCATCTCATCTGCAAAAGGATGATTTGTGATAGGCGAACAATAGAAGCATCTAAACGGGAGAGGTTTGCACTGTGTTTGTTCATTGCTTTGTTTATTGAATCCTTCTTGTTTCTCTATTCTGTTGATGTTTGGGTCTTGTTTAATTCATTTGATTGATCTGCATTTTACCCTTACAGTTAACATACAACACAGATCTGATTGTGTTTCCAATTTGTTTTATAAGGGTTTGAGGTCTGCCCTTTGTATGAAGCTATTGTATGTATATGCATTTGCATATACAAGGATTTAAAAGGCACATGGGTGAAAGGGTGAATGTATGTCCATGCCGAAAAAAGTCAAAAGAGGAAAATATACATTTGCGTGGCATATTCTCATTGGCCAGTGGATTTTCAAGGCTGGTTATGGGCTTGTCTATTCAAATGGAGGCCGTGGATCATGGCAGTGAGGGTATGAATTGATGCCTTTGTTTTAAACTGTCAAAGAAGGGTTTTCAGGCGCGCCTACGATTGCATCTTCAAGCGGGAAAAGTTTCAAAAGCATGTAGCCGCTACATTCCAGAGGGCCGTGGGTAGGTTGGCATTAATGGTGACATTTGCAGGATAGCGTGGATTGAGTGGATAGCTAGCTACCTGATTGAAGAGGAAAATCCTCAGGTGGCGGTGCGGGGCTCGAGTTCAACCATTCCCGGCCTTTCCTTCTGCCTGCTGCATTAATATGTATTTGGTAGGATTTTGAATTGACCATTGTAATTAACTGCTGAGTACACATCCTTGTATATAAGGACTGTGTTACTCATTTCTAAGGTTGTTGAAAACTGGACAAATTTTGGTGCTGTAAGAAGATACAATTTGGCTGGTGGATCTGTTTTGGGTGCCTTGTGAGTTTATGAGTTATGTGTTGAATGTTTTATGCATAAAAGAGGATTTATCTGCTTTGTATCAACATCTCGGTCAGCTCATAAGCATATCTCATGGATGTTAAATAGGGAATACCCCCCTTGGTTCTGCAAAGCTTAAAGAAGAAGAGGAGATATTTATAGAGTCTATCTCCTGTATTGTTGGCCCCTGGCCTAGGAATCCTGTTGATCAATGATGGCTACCTTGTAGGGATAATTGGGAAAAAGCATCCAGTTGGGAAGAAATCCAACAGGGTTTAGGGGCATTATTTAGGGTTTATGGTTTAGGGCTTAAGATTTAGAGGTTTAGGTTAGGGTTTAGAGAGAGAGGAATGATAGGGAGATATAAAGGAGACCGAGGGGAGAGATAGGGAGATAAAGAGTGAGGGACATGGCTAGAGACATAGGGAGAGAGATTGAGAGGTAGAGGGATGATAGAGACATGGAGATAGGGATAGATAGGGAGATATAGGTTTAGAGTATAGGGATTAGGGTTTAGGGGCATTATTTAGGGTTTAGGGGTTTAGAGAGTGAGGGACATGGCCAAAGACATAGGGAGAGAGATTGAGAGGTAGAGGGATGATATAGATAGAGAGATATAGGTTTAGGGTTTCTTCAATTTAGGGGTTAGGGTTTAGGAACATTATTTAAGATTTAGATGCTTAGGGTTGCTCAAGTTTAGGGTTTAGGGGTTTAGGGTTGCTCGGGTTTAGAGTTGCATGTCAAAAGCAATCTCTCTATATTTATCTCCCTCCTTCCCCTCTTTACCTCATCTCCTATCTATCTCTCTCTATCTCTCTTTCCCCTCTTTACCTCCTACCCTCTCCTTCCCCTCTATACATCCTGCCCTCTCTCTCTCTCTCTCACATCTTTACCCCCCTCCCAACTTTCCATGCTCTTAAAAAACTTATAAGTTTAAAGGCATGACAACACTTAAGACTTTTGATGCATGAAATCTCTTAAAACTTTCATGCTTGACAAAATGCACCTGCATTATAATGCGAGCACATTTTTTTGAACCAAAAAATGGACAATTAAAGCATGTGGGATCTATGTTTTAGTCCCACATGCTCTATTACTCCTTGATTTTCAAGCACAGTCGGACAATAAAACTCTTTTTTAACTAGTTTACATTTTGACAATCATTTTTTTCCTAATCCACCACCTTTTTTTGGTTTTTCAATGTAGAAGAACTAAATTGCATGTTTTAGACAAAATTTGATTGTTTAAACTAATAGTTTCACGTTTCATATTGTTTCAATGCTAATTTTAATCTATTTAGATTGAATTTGATGATATATGTTTGTTCTTAATTTTCACTAATCCTATTAGAGTTTTATAGAATTCAACATTTTTGAAGGATTTTGAAGATAAATGTTTGAGGATTTTGAAGCTAAATTTTTGAGGATTGTGCAACTCGAATCTTGAAATCTAAGGTATGTTCTTTAAATGTATTCATTTAATTCATTTAAAGATTATGTTGAAGCATGAAATCTCATGTTATAGGACAATCATGAGGGAAGTGAGAGGATTATCATTTTGACAAGTTAAATTACCATGAGAAAGTGCAAATTATCACATGTTGCTAGTATCCTGATTCAAACACTAACCTAAACAATTAGAAGGATACTTTAAAGGGAAATCATGTTAGTCAATGAATTATCATCATGCTAAAATCAAGCTAAGGATTGTCACTTGAGCATATTCAATTGAAAGAACTATCATATTAGCCTAAAGACTAAATTATACTGCAATAGCTATCATGCAACCCTAGGAATAGTTATGACCTCTCACCCATGGGTAGGATAGCAACTCATACACAAAGTGGCAATCAAGACTAAATGATAAGTCAATTAATCCCAAATCCATGCAAAAAGATATCCATGATACTATATAAACATATCTAAGTGGTCTTGAAAGGATATTCATATATGGTAGGGAAGATTGCCATGAACTAAAAGATAACCATACATGTCATTGGCATAGTTATTAGGATAATTATAATCACAATGAGGTTGCCTTGAATAGATAGTGGCTTGTCAAGGAGTTATTAGATAGTTAAGGAAGATAGAGTATTGATATTGGTGGGTGCATGTCAAGGAGGGTATGATGTCATTCGGATAGTCTTGAGTAGAGCCTCCTTGCATGATAATATAACTAGTTCTTTGTGATGTACCTGAATCTCTATGAGGGTGATGAAATTTTAGGGTGGAGAAAGGGTAATATAACTATCTGAAGTTGCCCAAGACTATGACAGTCTAGAAATATACATATGATCTACACATGTTCCCTTATACATTGCATGTTAAATCCATCAAAGTGCACAACAAGTTCATGGTTTTCACAAAGCTAAGAATCCTTCCATGCAGTTAGTATAAGCTACCCTAAGTCATTATCATGATCAAAGCCTAGACTATCATAGTTTCATCAAGTTGTCACTAACCTCTTATTGCACATTTTAGGGTTAATGTAATGTCCCCAATTTTGGGTTCTCTAGCAGTGTAGTTGTTATTGACCTTTTGGGTCTGTGTCATCTTATTCAGAGGGGTAAATTGATATTACTAGTGAGCAAGTTGATGGTTTAGAGGAGTCATATGATGCTCTCAGAAGTTATTTTTGGCTTCCGGTTTGGGCTCCAAGATTCTTGGAGAGGGTGTCTATTTATAGAAAGTTGCTTGGTTGGCTTCATTTATCATTATTCTTCATTAGGATCACTCTAGTGCAGTCAGTTTTCAATTTTGATGTATTTTGATAGTTTCTGCAAAATAAGTATATTAATGGCTTTATTTAATTATTTTACTAAGGTTGCTAAAATATTATTTAAAATATTTTAAGAGCACCTTAGTGTTATAGCTCATCAGAATCAGAATGAGATGTTTTAAATTATGGATGCATTAAATAGGAACCTTGTGTGTCAAATTATCATTATTTTAATTAAAAGGTCATTTTTGGAGCTAAAATGGAGTTTTAATTAAAAAGTTGTTACCTTTTGAGTTGCCCTTATTCAAATTTTCATGAATTTCCCTAAGTAAGAGTCGATTTACCATTTTTCGTTATTGGTCATATCTTTGTTTCCTAAGTTGGCTCTTTATTTTTAAAGTTCACCCGCCTATCATCTTTTGTGTGTGAAATTACTAAAGAGTTGAACCTTTGAACTTGAACCCTTTCAAGGTTCAAGAGTTCAATGGTTCAAGAGTTCAATACTCAATGCTTCATAAGGAGTCGTGTTCACTCAGCCCCCTTGTATAATTCATGTGTCATTGAACCTTCCACTTGAACCTCATAGCGGAGTTCAACGGTTCAACGGTTCTGAGGTTCAAAGTTCAATGTTTCGTGAAAAATCGCGCGACTGTTGGTCGGTTTGTGTAGTTCATCTTGTATCTTTGAACCTTTGAGTTGAACCACATTCCAACGGTTCAAGAGTCTAAAGTTTAATGTTTCTCAAAGTGAACTGTTTGCCCCTTTGTGTAATTCAATTTGTATATTTGAACCTTCATTTTGAACCACATTCCAAAAGTTCAATGGTTCAAGGGTTTAGTGACTATAGTCTCATTTCTCCTCAAGGCTTTCTCTAAGTCAAAATTAGTGGAAAATTTAGAGGAGAATATATCCGAAACTCATTATGAAACGAAAAGTTCTAAGTTTTAGAAGGTTATGGATAATTATTATACATCAAGGTCGTGCATGAAGAATGCTTGCCATTAATGCATATGTCAGAGTTCATGTCTTATCAAGCATTTTTAGCACGTATTGTTTTGGTTAATAATTATTCGACCTGGTTGATGTCTTTTTCAAAAGAAAACAAGCCAAATTTAGCAAATAAACATACTGGATGATGCAAAGGAGAACAACACAGGAGGTATAAGATTTTTGTTGCCCAAATTCACAGAGATTTTAGATACATTGAAGGTGAGTTCTACTCTTCCTATAAGTTGTTGCCATTACTTGGTTGGAAAGAAGAATCCTTTTGAGTTTCTGGCATTGTTTAAGAAGCTCAAAGCATTTTTCATTATATCCTCCAATATGTAGCTATGAAATCTACTTGTCTTGGTTACGAGCATGGTTTTGGTCTCATCTATTCTCTCCCTAAATTTGGGGATACCTCTCTGGTTCAATATGACTTAGAAGATATTAGGGAGAGGGCTAAAAATCCTGTGCCAACTCCTATGAGGGAGAAGATAGTAGAAAGTGGTTTGGTCAAAGCTGTGGCCTTTCCCATGGCTGTACAGTGCCCTGAATTAGTTCTAGAGTGCATGAATAGATATGAACCCCAAAATAGGTGCATCAGAACTACATATGGTAATGTGTTGCTTCATATAAATAGACAAACCCTAATGTCTGTGATGAGAATTCGGCCCAAGGAACCATATTATAACCTTAATATTACTTCTTCCTATGGTCATTTTTCATTAAAGAAAGCAAATTACAGAAGCGTAATCGCAAGAAATTGGTTATTGAAATTCTAAAAGGGGGGTTTAAGATTGCCCAGACCATTGACAAGAGATCACATGATTCTGGAAGTAAAAAATATTGTGGTGTTACTACACAGGCTAAAGGGCAACACTCAGGCATATTATTGGGAAGACTAGATGTACTTTTTCATCCAGGTGATCCTCCAAGGAGAGCAGTATTTGGACTGGGTGAAAATTATAGCTGAATGTTTGCATCTGGGTCTAAGTAATTATTTGGGGAATAAAGATTTTTATATGTTTTCGTACCTCTTCTATTGTCTGGTGTCTACAAGACAATGGGTAGGGCTACCTCATGCACCCTTGGTTGAGGATAGCAAAATTTATGACTATTATTCACAATTACAGATGCATAATTGTTATGAGAATTACAGGAGGGTTAATAATGTTTTTACTAGAAGAATGACTTATGAATTGACAAACAACATTAATAAGAGGATGTCTGATCAGGCTATGCATCTGATTAGCATTTGTTGTAGTTTCTTTATTTAGTTTTCCAAGTTCACTTATATCAGAGTTGGGGGTTTTGACGGTGAACCCGTGAAGCTGCCCAAGTATGTTTTTGATCATTTTGTGTTGATAGAAGTCTGCAAACAGCTAGCACATGTGGATAAAAAATTCCCAATGAAAAAGGAATCTGGTATATCTTTTCCCATTGAACTTGGACATTATTCATGCCAGTCAATTTCTGATGCTTTGAATTTAGAAGTGGATCTTAAAAAATTCAATTTTTAGTATTATACTGCCAGATCCCAATTTGACAGCAAAGGCTTTGCCAGGGATAATTTGGATTTTGGAATAGGGTTTTCACATATTCCTCAATTAGAGGACTATTGGGAGGATTGTTCAGACGAATTTGAGGTCAGAAAGAGACTGTGGTGTAGGTTCTCCCTAGAACAAATAATTACCCTCAATTTAAATATGGACATTTCTAGAATAGTTGATAATGAAGAGCAGGTAATTGATCCTCAATTTGAATAGATAAAACAATCACCCATTCTAGAAATTGACTGGGATAAAAATGAAGAGGATCGAATTGAGGTTAAAACTCTCCCGGTGATAAGGAGAATTGAGAAATGGTTGAGGGAACAAAGACTGGAGGAAGTTCAAAATAAAAGTTCCCAACAATGTATGCCAATGACTAAATCACCATCTCCAATAATCTCTTCTAACCAGCTTATTGCTATCTGTGGTGTAGGTACTTCCAAGTCAAAAACTGGAAGGGGTCCTGTCATCAAAGAATCCAAGAAGGCCCTTACAACTATCCTACCTCCTCGTGCCACTAAATTTCTGAAAGAATAGTTGTGGATTTAAATTCTGAAGAGGATTCAGGGGAAGCAACGAGTGATAAAGAGTCTGATTCACCAATGGTAGAGGAAGTTAGTGCAAAACAACAGGCAGAAGTTGCTTTAGAGTCTACCGACCTGATGATGATTTCAAATGTACCTTCTGATCAATTAGATCCTGGTAAAGAAGTCCCAGCCTCTGCACCCAAATGGCTGGAAAGTTCGATCAGTGACAAGAGAAAAATAGTCCCATTTTCTTTGCCATTGGAAGACATGGTGAGTAAGTGTTTAGGAAAGACTCCCAAATCCAAGAAACTAAAAACAACATCCAAGGTAGATATTGACCCTAATACTGGGAACTAGAGTGTAGAAATAGCCCGACCGACAACTGATGAGGAGGTTCAAGATCCTACAGTTCAAAATTTCATGATTGAAAAAATAGATCTTGGGACTGCTTCACGAGCCGTGGATGTGCATCATCTTGAGGCATCCACCAAAAAGAGAGTAAGCTAAACCTGGAAAGATGAGAAAAATAAAAGGGAGTTGAAATAGACCTTGCACTCAATGGCAGAATACATTGATGCCATTCAGAATCCAAATCCACAACCAGTTTCACAACTACCCTTGTCTTTCGACCCTAAATCTCTGATCAATCAGAAAATGTTGGATTAGGTAAGCATGAACAAAATGGTAACCAAAGCATTTGATGATTGGTTGGACTGTATTATACATAAAGGTACATAATATATTCATGAATTAAAATATATATATATAATCAAACCACAACTACCGTTGAAGACTTGAAGACACAGAATGCTCTGTGGATAAAAGATGAAGGCAAATGGATGAATGTGATGAACCAAATTGACGAAGTACAGAAGTATGGGATAGCAAAGTTTTTATCAGAGAAAAGTTTGATAGATTTGAATGAGGATATACTATATGTAAGTAAGAAAAATATTGAATGGAGGAATTCAGTATCCAGACAAGGGTGAATTGAACTTACGAAAATGATCAAAGAAATAACTGAATTCACTCAATCCTTATAGCATGATCTACAATATATTGATGTAAAATATATAAAGGATGACAAAGAACCAGAAAAAGACATCAATATTGTGATTCAATCCTTCAGGGAAAAGATTAGCTTTGTTAAAGAAAGTGACAACTTATTAACCAAAGATTTCTCTTAGATTTCAAAGGTGGAGTCACTCCTTTATCTCTGTGTTGACGCACTCCCAGAGCATGTGGAGAAAGTGGGGAAAATGCAGAGGGAGAAAGATGTCTGGAAAGCAAGGGTGAAACACATTGGCATCCCCAATTTCTTGAAAATCTAGGAATTTGTTATAGCATTTCAGGAGTGGAAGGCTCAACGTGCCTCCCCAATTGAACACAACAAATCTGGAGATTCTAATCCGTCACCCCAACCATGATCTTACTTACACAGTTTCTTTATTCAGTTATTTAGTTAAAGTTATTTTCAAAAACTTGGTCTTTAAATGAATTTGTAAAAACTAAATCACGTATGGGTCAGAGTTACTTTAACTCTGGGTTTGGTTTAAAAGATCAGATAATTAGGGCAACTATATATATGTTGTGGGTTGTTAAAACTGATATAGAGAATAGTGAAGAAAAAGAGACAAGAAATTTGAGAGCTGAACTTTGATTGTTTTTCAAATATATATGATGTTTTTCTGAAACATTTTTTTCATCTGTGAATGAAAAGGAGAAACAATTGTTGCATACTTAGATCTGTGCATTTGAATATTTGAAATTGGGTTTTCTGTGCAAACTCTTCTTTCATATGGTAATTGCTCTTTCATTGGACAATTCATTGTATGTGTTTTATCATTCATTGGTTCAGCAATATATATGTTTATGTATCTGATTATTATTGAAGATGGAATCTGTTAATTCTATTACCGAATGATGTTACAAAAAAGATATCGCATTCATAGCATGATGATGTATGGATGTTAGTTTGCCTTTAAGCACTTTCTGGTTAAAAGTGTATCTGAATAATTAAAAAAGTTTGAATTCATTGAAGATCTTAAAGAGAGTTGTACCTTAATTCAAAGGGGAACTATTCCTGATAGCTAACCCATTTGTTGTTTAACTTGTTTGTTCTTGAAAGAAAGGGGTATAGAGTAAAAATAAAACATTTTTAGACTAGGACAAATCTATTAACCAACAAAAGTGAATTTTAAAATAGAAGCTTCTAGAGAGTTTGGTGGAAAAAGTATAAAAAGGCATTTGAGGGCCTCATTTCTATTATTTAAGTTATTCTATTTCTTTGATGGAAACCCTTGTAGTTCTGGAGATCGAACTTGGTTCATCTCAACCTTCTTGAGGACAAAAACCCTCTTAGAGAAGACTAGCTACGGTAGTGAAAGATCTACTTTGGTTGGTGTTTGTTGGAGATATCTTACAAGTATTTCACAGTGCATTTAAATTTTTGGTTTAAGAGCTACAGTTGAATGCGAAAC
Source organism: Cunninghamia lanceolata (assembly GCA_027924645.1). Taxonomy (NCBI): domain Eukaryota; kingdom Viridiplantae; phylum Streptophyta; class Pinopsida; order Cupressales; family Cupressaceae; genus Cunninghamia; species Cunninghamia lanceolata. The sequence goes on along the minus strand of BSBN01000749.1, from coordinate 1,562,521 downwards.
TATTGAGGATTTTGGGAACGGATGGTTTATCATTCTATAGTTTAGTTGTCAGAGAGTTTCTTGCAAATTTATAAGATTTGTATACAAATACAAATTGGGTAAGAAGTTAAAAGTAATTGAGGTATTGCCATGAAAGTATTTTGGTACTCTATTTCCCTTAGCATCTATTCCTCTTTGGCTGCGTTGGAGACCTCTATTTGGCCACTCCTCTCCTCATATTAGGCAATGCATTCCTTGTCTAAGTTGAGGGTTTAAAGCCTTTTTTGGAAGGCGATTCTAGTTGTTGCAAGGTCATGGAGGGAAACACTCCACTCTTTTGATGTTGCGTTAGAGTTTGAGGGGCCACGTGAGCATCTTGGAACTGACCGCCTTCATTATCATATTTCTGGATTCTTCCTTATTAGTACATAGCTCTAGTGGGGTTTATTAACCCTTGTTGGGTTGGGTGTGTAGCTACAGCAACAAGCTTATCTTGGTTGGCAGTATTTGATGGGGTTGAAAGGCAATATCTATGAAATAAATAGCTACAACATTGTCAAATATCTATGAAATATTGTTCAAACCCCATATCTATGATATTGCCTGTTGGAGCTGTTTATTGCAAGTCGACACCTCTACAAACCAACTAACAACTTTGACAAAATTAAAATGCATGTGGAGAATTCACCTAACTATGATTAACGCTAGTGTATATGACTAGGATTACAGGTTATACACCAACACCCCCCTTTAAGCATAGCTTAGGTGAGTTTATGACAAATGGGTCCCGACTATAAGCCTAGTGAGGTACCCATGCATAATGCAAATCTCTCATAAACGGAGAAAGATAGAAAACCCTATGGGAAAAAACTATCCTCCAAAAGAGAAATTATACAGGTGAAGATGTACTACTTCTTTCATTAAGTACAATATAAGATTTACCCCATAGGAGAGAAAATGATATAACGTCTATGAGACCCCCCATAATACATGTCTTGCTGTAGTGAGTCTGGATAGTCGACAAAGGATGCAAATGTAGATCCAAAAATGCCAAACAACATTCCTTCCCTTGGAAAGAAATGTAACCACCTAAAGATGTAGAATATCTTCCCATGCAAGACGATGTATGTATGATCCAAGGATGATGATGCCCATATCGATGACTTTGAAGAATGCTCAGGTGTCCCCATGTTGATGTCAAAGGATGCCATAGTTAAATCAGGTGCATGCACAATAGATGAGGATGATGACGATCCAAAACCATGTGTAGGACAATGTAGAGCATGAATATCTGAAGTGGACAATGGAGATGCAGCTTCATCAAAAATGTCATCAAAGAGAAGATTGACGTCCTTAATGTGTGCTTCCATGTCAGCAATGCGAGACTCTTTAAACATACAAGTGATGTCAGGTAGACATCTGTCCTAATCAACAATGCTAGGAAGACTGATATCATGTTGCAAAGAAGCACCGAAAACTTTCAAGGACGTGACTCTAGAATCTCATGAAGCAACAGTAGGATTGATGACTTCTACTATGTCACTGGAACATTTTGTTTATGTATCATGATTAGGGATGTGAGTTGTGATCAACGCAGGATCACATGGGAATGGAGAAACATTCGAGTCTCCATATATCTCCCAAATTTTGATCCATAATGCATGTGGACAGTCAATATCCATGATGACATACAAAGCGACATCTGGAATATGTAAACTAATCAATCCAACAATGTGATCATGATGATTAAACCACTTAGCCTTCTGAGATTGATTACCAGGTTCAGGGACAAGTCCATACAGATGAGGTATGAGATTATGGATCCTGAGATGTTTTAGGATTCCTTCACACTAGGACTTATAGTTTCCCTTGTTTAGGTTGATTACAGAAGAGTGAGTTTCATATCCTGTGATTAAAACAAGATAGTTCGACTAGATAATAGAAATCAACACAATTAGGGAACCCAGATTAGTTAGATCCCTAATTGAACTTTGTGTAAAGTGACACTTTATAACAAGATTGTGTGATTTTGTGTAATTCCCCCCTTAAAGTGAACACTTTATAAAGTTATTGCCTTGTGAAAAATGAAAACACAAGACTCCCCATTAATTATGTATTCCCCCCCCCAAATTTGGCACTTTATAGAAGGAGTGCATTAAGTCACCCTAAAATAGTATAAACAAGCACTTTATATTTTAGTGCAATTTTAGGCTAGTTAGATCCGCGATGAAAAAACATCCACTTTTACAAAAGGAATGACTTGATTTCGATTGATTTGCAAAAGTTATAGGACTTACAATATTTTTGCATTCACAAAAAAAATCCTTCCACAACAAATTTTTTTCCAAATTTTCATAAATAAAATTTGCATGCAAATTTGTTTGGGAGAAAAAAAAATAAAAATGAGGAGAATAAGCCCCCTTGGGCTATGCACGACCAGGGGCTAAAACCCCATGTGACCAAGGGCTTAAATTTACTTTTAGGCACAGAGATCGTGCCTCTGCCGACCAGCGCAGGGCTCTAAATGCAGGTCAAATGGCGCATGTGTGAGGCGTGATGCGCTATGAAAAGGCATCCAAACTAGGTGCGAGCAACCTTTTTCAAAGACGCTTCCAAAGTGCCTTTTGAGGCACCTTTGCACCTTCTGTCGTTAGTGTTTGAAAAGTGCCTACAAAGGGGTCCAAACCAGTCCACCTTGTTTCGACAGAGCGGTCGATTGAAAGTTGAGCTAACTATGAGAGAAAGGTTGTGGGTTGGCCTTTGTGCAGACCATGATGTCGAACAGAGGACTATCCTCTTTTACAAACAACGAGATTTCTCTTCGTGGCAAGCAAACAATGAACACAATTAAATCAAAGCAAAACCAAGAAAAATAATGCCTTACAGATTCGAAGCATATGAAGGGGGGAATTGCACAACAGAGCACAAATGACTTGAAGCAAACCATGAAAACTCTGATACCATGTAGAAACTACCAAGATCATGGAAAAACAAACAAGCACGAGATTGCAAATGAAATCGACCCATTGTATTCACAAGTAAAGAAGATATAAATAAGCGAGTGTGGGTACCCGATTATCCACCAAATGAGGATAGGACTCCTCTCCATGAAGTGGTGGCAAGCAACCACCCACAAAGGTAGCGTGAGGTGTCAATGCAAGTCGACACCTCTACAAAATGACTAACAATTTTGACAAAATCAAAATGCATGTGGAGAATTCGCCTAACTATGATTAGCACTAGTGTATATGCCTAGGATTAAAGGTTATACACCAACAGTGATTTTAAACGAGCTCTTTCTATTTACTATTTTTTTTGTAGAGGTAAAATGAAGAAAGAGAGAATTTCAAAAATGAAAGCCTGTTCTAAGAGGGTAATACACCAAACATAACCTTTTAATTTGCACAACATTGCTAGCACATAACTCAATAGTTAATGGAAATGAGAAGACACAACTACATCAATAAAGGGCAAGAGATGAAAGTTTGCATGATCATTGATATGTACAAGGTTGAGAGCTACCCAAAGGGATCAACAGTTTTAGACACATGATCCAATCCTACAAGATGCAAATGAAAAGTAGGAGAAAATAAATTTTCAAGACCACAAATAAACACAATATAAAGAGTATTTTTATTAGAAACAATACATTTACAAGAAAATGCAAAAGGTAGAAATTGTTATATAGTCATATAGGTTGCCACATGTATGAACAATAATACAAATTATCTGCCCAAATGACTAAATATGCGCACTCCTATTATAAAAGGTAGAGTTTTTCCATAAAATCTAACCTCCCTTTAAAAAAAGAACCAACTACAAAATATAACACAGAGAAAGAGAAGAGGAGTGGGAGAGAATAAATACCCATAACCTCTCAAATTTCTACATGAAGATTTGAAGCCAGAATGTTATTAGCATGATAAGATCTCATAATTATTCATTATTATAGCTTGTGCCAATGACTTGAGTGCTAGAACATAGAATAAATGTTGAAAATCACCTCTGCTAGTCAACTACTACTTCATTTCTGAAAAATCTTCAATCTTCCATGCTCAAACCTAAGTCTTTATCATTTACAATTGCCACTTTCTTCACCTTCTTGCTTAATAATTTTCCATGAGCTCTCTTTTTTTATTCAACATGCGTAAATGCTTTTGACCAGAGCTATGAACCGGGTACAATATCAGGTGGGCGGGAAGGAGACTGGACCTCGTGACCTCATGCCTACCATAGGAAGCTCTCGCCAATTGAGCTAGGCCCCCTAGCCATGAGCTCTTCTTTATAATAAGAAATGTGATAATACATTTCAAGAATCTAAATATTTATTTTTGTGAGCTTGACTTTTAATAAGATCATTTGATTTTAATGTGACCTCATATTAATTTATCATTTTAAAGGCTCACTTGATATTTCCCATGAACATCCTTTTATTTACCCTATGAACTGATAAAGCTTTCACTTTATTAAAAATAAATATTTGTGAGCTTAAGTGAAATAATGAAACCCCTACTTGATCACAAATATCACATGCTTATAAAAATGGCGGGTCCACTTTTAATTTTACTTCATCTTGATTTTACTAATTTTGTTGTGAACCTAGAAATATTTACTTGTTTTCTATGACCCGCCCTCTACCTTACCCGCTTCAGTAGTGAATGAAAATAAACCTAGCTCCTTTATTTAAAGTGCTCCCTTTGTTAGATTAGAAATTGATGTTGAGGATTAGAGGGAGGGGACATTCTTAGACTGACACCCTTTCATTCTCCCTCTCCAAGTTTTATGGACCATTGGATTTGCTTTCACTAGAAGGTGCATAGTCTCGTGTTTTGTTTTTTGTTTTACTCCCACAGGTTCCTTATTTAATATTAATGTTGGCTTTATATTTCTTCTACACTCCATTGACCACTTTGGTGATCAATTTTCCATTTTCCATGTTACCTCTAAGTTATCTTTGGTTGCATTAAATTTTCAAGATTGGGATTCTAGGTTAGATTTGTGGCTTTGCTATGATGATAATTAGATATGCCATCTTTAAACTATCATTTTGGAGCTATGTTTGTTGGGCCTTCATTCTATATTCCCTTTAAGTCATATTCCATAAAGGCTTATAACACACATAATGGCGTATCAAATCCATTGTTAAAATCTTTAATTTTATTATGCCATGATGTCTCATAAGTCTACACTAGACTTCCTTAAACCCTTTTTGAAGCCTCATACATTGTTGCACCATATCTCTACACTTCCTCTACAATTATTTTGTATACTACGATAGCCTTTGTTTCTAACACCAATGATGCTTGTATTTTTTGCTCATGTCTTAGATTTGTTGGACAAAACATTTAATCTTCATGCAATTTATGTCCTTTAAGTATGCCATGCTAGCATTTGTGATCTTCCATGTTGGCTCCATCTATGCTTGACTTTAACTTTCAGCTCCATCTATGCTTGACTTTAACTTTCAACATACTCGTACCATATTACATAGTCGTGCTATTTGATGCCTTTTCTAGCAATGGCCCCTAAACATAATTGCAATTTGGCCTTTCTTGTTAGTTGTTACTTTCAATTGCCTAGGAACTATTTATAATACAACAAGTTCCATGTCAAATATTCAAATGGTGAGTTAGTCATGCCAAGTGAGATGGGGCATAAGTTTTTTAAGTCATGCATAATGCAACCTCTTTTAGATTTTCCCTAGATGCCTAGTAATTTCTACATGCCCATGGGCCTCTGACATCTAGGATGATACCTACTTGCATCCTACTTTATGAAATACGACCCATTCTCTACTATAAATAGGAATGTACAATACACATGAAACTTGTACTATATATTGTATAATGCCTTCCACCTCTTGATTGGATATGCATACAATTTGGAAATATAATACCACCTCTTTGTGAGTTGCCTCTTCCTTTTGAATAGATCACCTTGCATGCATATTAGCATGCATGTCAAATTGCACAAGTTCCATACATGGCCAAGCCTTAAGGTGGAGTGTGAAAAGTTTTGAAATGGATTATAAAATTTACAATACAAGTAGAGCGACACTAAAAGATATGGTAGGAAATGATATTAGGTCTAATGTTGTACCAACTCATAGAAAGAAGTTTAGAGGATCTATGATTCAGAAAGTTATGTGAGAACTAGAAGGCTTAGTCATCCCTTTTCAACACCATGATTACCTTGTGCCACCTTTATGACCTAACAATAAATCACCATAGAATAGAGAAAAAGGAGAAAGCACAAGAAGAATATGTCCTGAAGTTTTCTGAATTTTTCTTTTAAAACTTATGAAGAATTACACATGTTACATGGGTAAAATAAATACATCATAAAATTAATTAATAATAACAACAATAACATGCAAAACTAACATTTCAAAATACAAGATAAATACATCAAACAAAGAAAACATATATTGTATTAATAAGCTAGAACTAAAAATGGAGTCAGACATATGCTTAGAGATTGAAAAAATGACCAAAGTATCACTCCTAAGATTGACTTCCAACAAGATATCATTCAAAAAGAGGCCTCAATTCAAGTCTATGAAACACCATTCACTATGGTGTCAATCATGTAACCCTTACAAATTTTTAAAACCTATAATCAGACTCTCAAATCTCAATTATAAAGAATGAAAGACATAAACGTCTCAATCCATATTGTCCCTTCTTTATCAGGCTTTGTACGGGAACCGCATTTATAACAATTGTAATTCTCACACTTCCACTTCACACGATTAATGTGGCTTAGTACTTTATTGGGAATGCAGTACCAAGTTATTGTAGAAGTAGTTTTTTAGGACTAACCCACACGACAATTTTAATGATAATAGGTAATTATGGAATGGCTCTCGCACACCGTGAGTGTACTATGTAATGCATTCCCCTAAAAAGAAAATATTAATAATCTCGACTTTAACGTAACAACAATTATGAGAGGTAACCTTCTTCTGACATACCTTCAATCTCACACAACAAATATTCATTTTTTGCGCATGTAGTATGCAGAACACTCACGGCCTATGAAAACCATTTCTTAATTGCCAGTTAATAGCACTTGCACCTCCTAAGGGTGTAAGGGATGAGCTGATAGGAAAGTTAGGGGAGCACATATACATGTAGATGTGTCTATTTGACTCCTCTATTAGGGTCAATCTCAAAGATCTACTTTAGAACAATTCTTTCATCCATATAAAATCAATATCTAAAGACAATGAGAATCTAATTCATTTCCAAAGCTAGTGAAGTTGTACTATTCGTAAGAGGTTGTTCCAAGTAGAAATGTCATGTTTTCCACAAGGAATGTGATGTAAAAGAGACACATTCCCAAATGGAAGTAAAAATAAAGATGTAGTTCTAATATGAAAAACTGCTAACAAGTTTGATGATGCTTTTGTGGATAATGATTGAGATGGCTGTTCATTGCTTCTACATAACTGGATTTTTTTTAAATATTTCCCAACCTTATTACTTTTTCAAGATGTTTTCCAGTGACATGAAAAATGTTTCACAACATGCTACAAATATTTTACACAAATAGCTAACAAAATAATGCACAATATTTGTACTTATTAATTTTGTAACAATAATTTATTCTTACAAAAATTGGAAATCAAACAATAACAATGTAAAGTGATGTAGACATTTGTCAAAAATAATAGTGTAAAGTGATGATTATTTGTCTTGTGAACAAGAGAGTTAATTTTAAATATTAATCTTCCAACCAATATTTTAGTCACAAGGAATGTCATGTAAAGAATAACAATGTTAAAAGTTATGTAACACATTTAAATTTTAGCTTTCATCTTAACACATTTAAAGAGGCCATTTTGTCTTAATTATAGCATATCATAAAGCAATAACAAAAAAAAAAAAAAAATATTAGAAATATATGGAATTAAAAGAGATTAAAATGTTAAGAGTATTGCACAATTTATTCTTGAACTTCCAGCTTGTGAATTTTTCACACTAGAGTGAATGCACTTTGAGTGGGATTGCGTATACATGGGGTGGACCAGTATGGCTAGGGTTTGAAACTTTATATAATTCAATTTATCATTGAAGAGCTCTAAATAGGCCTTGTTTTCCTTCTTGGTTGCCATGTACGTGTACTCTGCACCATTTTCCTTGAATGGCCTTTCCAAACTCTCACCCATCTTGAGTCCAATCCCCATCCACTTGCATACAAGAAAAGATTGTGAGTACTTGGGTAATGTGTAGGTAAATGGGTTGAAACATACGAGGTGCGCATTAATGAAATATATACCTATGAATTGGTGATACACGGAGCCCAACAATGTAGGTCACATTTGCATAGAGAGTGGCTGAGTTAGTTCATTGTCTGGCAACAATGTTTTCTTGTCGCATGTAACAGTCTTGATGCAGCCACGGATAAGCTCCATGATCAAATCAAATGATCAAAATGATGGTAAGAGGGATGAATTAAGGTTACAAAACTTACGCGCCATGAGATGAGATCACGTGGAACTCGAGGAGTACACGCTTGGAACTGAGAACTCCACATATTTGACTTGAGTAGTGCCTCTTATCATTTTTTGAGTGCATTTTTTTAATAAATTTGTCTATTTCATCTTTTGTGTTTATTTCTTCGTGGTGCTCTAATATAATATGATTTTTGAGTAGTTTACATTTGGATCTAATGAGTCCGCAGAGCACACAACAATAACTCCTCAAACCCCTTTCTTTGAATCCATTATTTTCAACTTTTCTGCACTTTTTTGCTTCTAATTCAAGGATTTCACAACCTTCTGGGTTTTTCTTTTCTATCAATTTATCTATTTCTACTGTCTATTTCTATGCCCTGATGCAACATAATGTGGACTTTGAGACATTTGCACTTGGCCCTAACAAGTCCACATATTTGACAATAATAGCGCCTTATATCCCTCAGTTTGGATCCATTATTTTTAACTTTTCTACTCTCTTTGACTTTTGATTCAAGAATTTTGCAATCTTCTAGGGTTTTCTTTTCTATTAATTCATCTATTTTACCTTCTGTGTCTATTTCTATTTCTACTAATATGACAAATGATTTAATGTGAGCCATCCATCACAAAAGCACTGCCCAAACCAAAACCCCTACTAATCAACATGATTCAAGGAATGCGTGATTAATAAAAAAAACACCCAATAACAAATATAACCAAAAATGTATAAACAAGAAAACAACACAGAATATAACTAGAAACCATCACTACAGAAGTTATTTAAACTGATGCTCAGTAGGTACAACTGTAAAAGGGCCTTTTGTCACTTTGCCTAATACTAGTGCAAATAAAAAATAACACTAGCTGTAGGCTTTCTTAAAGGTTTTGTTGAAATTTACATTGACTCATCAAAACACAAGGTAAAGATTATCTTTAATTCTCATAGTTATATAAACCCTCCCAACTATTTAGGAGATCAGGAGTCTACATATTTGACAGTAGTAGCGCCTTATATCCCTTAGTTTTGATCCATTAATTTTCACTCGTAAACCCCTTTTGTCTCTCACTTCATCATATTGAATTTCATCTTTTGCAGTCTCCTTTGCTTCTGATTCATAGGTTTCCTCTTCTATTTCACTGGTTTCCTCTTCTGTTTCCAATTCATACGTTTCATCATTTGTGCTCACCTTTGTTCCTAAATGACAAAACTCATTTTCTGTGACCATTTCAAAGTTTCCTTCAGTGACCATTTCCGTAAAACACATACATAAATCTCTAGATTTTTAATGCCCTGAATCTGAAGCTGTGTTGCCTGTATACCCCCAGCAGAATAGAATTCAGAAGAAATAAGGAAGGTCCATTTGAAATGTATTTAACAAAAGGTTTTGGGTGGTGGTAGCCTCTTACGAATTGGCGGTGGCACAGGTGGATTTCATTTAGTTTCCAAAGAAACCACATTATTGATAAGATATTTTTACAGCCTGGAAGATCTGATTTAGTAGATAGTGGAAAAAAGTAGGTTCGAAGATCTGATTCGGCAAATAGGGAGTAATGGTGATAATGATGGAGATAAAGTAAGGGAAATGATATAAAAATTATCGTCATTCCTTTTACATGGTTTCCAATTTATCAACAAAACTGAAAATAGTTTGTAGGCGTGAGATGAGTTTAAAAAAATTTCGGCGTGAATTTTTTTTAAAAATCTCCCAACGTGAGGTTTTTTTACGGCGTGAGACAATTTCAAGCACTATAATGCTCACATAGAAACTTTAAATTATTAAATTGAAGTGTTCCAGTCGAGACTTTAGATGCTCTCAAAGAAATTAGGAGGTACGAAGATCAATGTGCTAGATCATTCTAGAGAATCCCATATTGTATTTTTTTTCTTTTTATTTAAAAAAATTTCCCTGTCACAGTTTCAAGAGGTACATTTTTTACTGAGAAAAAAGTTTACCTGTCATAGCCATCAAATTTATTGCTCTTGTAACAAACCATCATACTTGTCACCAGACGAATTACATCTCAACTCTTACATAGTCACGTAGAAGAAACAAGCTCTCGTTACATAACCATGTTCGTGGAATTAGATCTTTATCAAATTTTCCATGATTATATATTTTTCTCCTATCTTTTACTCTCTTCCCATTTTTTGCATTCTTTGTACATAATTGATTGAAGGTGTTTATATTTTCACTAACATTCATTTGGTTAGTGTCATTGCATTGATTAGCTTGTGGTTATGATGGATTTTTACCATCCTAATAAATCTTACATAAAGTTTTTTCCATCCTAACAAATCTTTGCATGGCTCCCATAATGCTTATAAATATTACTCTTTTAACCTTTTCATTTTTCATCACTCACTTGGTAAATGTTGTTTGTGTGCTAATTTTAAGTGAATATGAGATATTACCAATTAGAATTTTTTATTTTTGGTAAGGTTAAAGAGGAATTGTTCATTATGAGAAGAATGTACCAAGTTATCTTCCTTGTATCTATTTTTGTTATAAGTATTTGACTATTTACTTTCATGCTAACTATTTGTTTACTTTGACATACATCTTCACATTAGTTTACATGCAAGTCAAAGTAAGGGGCAAAATGTAATGGTGAAAAATACACACCTATAGTTTTCCCATATGTTTTAGGCTCACTTTGATAGGGTTGTTCCTAATACAACAACTTGTGTACAAGTGATGTATTTCTACATATCTTGATTTGACAATTAACATGAACCTAACTTGATCCTATCTACATACATCCCTAGGGACATGTCCTAATCTACATTTTATTTGTTCTTTATCTTACGCTAAATATGCAAGTCCAAAAATGACTCTAGAACTTTCAAATTCAAATTTAAATTTGGGCCCAACTTAACCTCTTCCCAACTGGCCATTATTTGTCTGCTCAAGTGCAAAATGTGCTAATTTGTGTGCTAGTGTGTTTGTATACAAGGACAAACCCTAATTCAATTTCATCCAAGATCTTGTAGCTTTGATTGAACCATTTAGCAACAAAACTAGGGCATATTGCATGATTTCATGTGTCTTTAATTTTTGTTCCAAAATCATTAAATAAAAAATAAGGGGTCTGACCAAAGGAAAAGATTATTTCCTAGTAAACTCAAAGGTGTTCATCAACACCACAAATTCCTTAGAAATAGATTCCATACATTGAGGTGATCAATTTCCTAACATCAAGAAGTGCACAAGTCATTTTTGTGGATGTAGATCAAATATGTGGGACAAGTTCATTTCCACAAGAACAACAATCTAATTCTTGAATAATTCTAGCTGACAAAGCACAATTTGAAACATAAAAACTTTTTGATACAAAACTAAGTCCTAATCTCTTTTTATTATTTTGAATAATGTGCTTATATATCATCAATGGCTCTCCCAACTCTTAAAACGAGAGTTTATTACATTTTTGGGATGAGTTTATTGTTTTAACTTAGTTCATTTGTGGAAGAAGTATATTTTTCCTATAAAATAACTAAAAAATGCATTTTATTAATATTTATATACATCTTTTAACATATTTGTAAAATTGATTGTTGTCATTATAAATAAATTAACATTTGAGTTAGGTTCCAAAATAGTAAGAGTGACAAGGCGATGTCAGATCTCATCTTTACCCAAAATAATTCCTCACAATCTACACATAAAATTTGTTGGCTATAGGCGGGCATGTTAACTTCATGACCATGTGGTGCTTAAATAGAATCATATAAGACCTCATTTTTTATTAAAATTTAACATGTAGTTTTATCTATTTACAACTAAGGTTTAGAGGTGTGAATTATCATGCAACTCACCAAATCAACATGTTTAGAGAGAGGTGTCCTTAAAATGAACTTTAAAGGTTTGATCAAAACTTGTGTCATGGAATACCTAATACTTGAACACAAAAATACCATTTATTGTTAAAACATCGTATTCTTAATTAAAATACAATTTTTATGCAACTTGTAACATCCCAACTTGAATATTAGATTAACTCAAACAAAATTAAGCAAATATTCTCATTTTTTTTACAATTAAAGAGAAATGTCCAAAAATTAATTTTTTACATTTATAATATCCATGTATAATATACATGTGTCAGAAGAAGATCATTTCACATGCGACTAACATTGGTACATATATCTCAAATTGTCATATCTCTTACGACTTACAATTTTATCAATAACAATTACAAAATAAGCAATGTATTCTTGTTCATAAGTCTTCAGAAGTCAACTACAGGAGATAGAGAGCATCACCCTGGTGCTTTTCCTCCAACCACAGACTGCCAGTCCCTCGCTCACCTTCCTTCCTAGAAGTGGCCCTTCCCTTCATGAGGGTAATAGATAATGGGAATAAACTAATTCCATATGCCATCTGAGAACTAGTGATGTGTCCTACTTAAAGATAAACAAGTTACAACTCTAGTCTAGCTCTAGATATGTATGGCCCATGATTGTTTAGCTTATCTGGTACACCGTGAACTGACAATGCAAGCAGTGACTTTTGCATTACTTTGGCCAAAGTTTTAAAATATAAAGTCGTATGTTCACTCACTCTATTCTTGACTTGGAGACAACATTCTTATTACTCTATCATATAAATAAATAATTCTTTTGACTTTCTTATACCATTTTGGTCATAAAGATATATCATAATCCTTATCAACTAGTCGTTTTAACAAGTCTAAGGTGAGAAATTAGGTGACTATATAATATATATTGAGACCCTCTTTGCAATCATGGGCCTATGATTTCCTATCATCTACTCAATACCCTGTCAACCTATTCTCATGCTCATTGTATTTTCTATACAAGCAAGATTCTATCATATAAACCATAGGGTTTTTAAGATTAAAGACTATTTCTATTTTAGTCAAAGAACATAGTCATTCGTCTCATAATTCGCTGAAGGTAACAATGGTTTCAAACACCATTGGATTGAATACACTTCTTTTTGTATGTCAAAAAGATACCATACTAAAAGAGTAATCCATATTACGACTTATCATTACCATAATGAGTATATCCCTTACCTTCCTTGTGGCTAATCTTAGCCCAAAATAGGATTAAAGGTTATTCCTATATATAAAGACTAGAGTATACATAGCTTAAACTAAATCAAGAATGGCTTCTAGTAACAACACATTCTTCTTCATATACTTGAAGACAATGATCTAATGTCAAATGTTTCTACATAATGTCTTAAACTGTGAACTAGCTTCTATTAAAGCTTTTTCAAACACTCACTATCTTCATGATTAACTACTACTATGGGATGAGTGTTTTGTTCCACATAAACAACCTTCACTTAGGTCTCTATAAGCACACATTTGGCTTATGGGTAAAAGCAAGAAACTCGGTCCACATGTAGGGGAAGTCGCGTAGGGAAAAAAATTTCTGACAGGAACGAGTACCCGTTTTCAAAGAAATGGGTACCCGTTTAGGAATAGGCATCTGAAGCTAAATGGGTACCCATTATATAATAGATATAATAGAAATGGGTACCCGTTCTTAAACATAACGAGTACTCATTATATAACGGGTACCCATTTTGTTTATAAATGGGTACCCGTTCTATGCATTTTGAAATCACCGACCACCTTTGGCCTTCCCTTTACTTGGGTTTTAGGCTCAGGATAGGCATGGTTAGCCGACCTTGAGCCTTGGACCTACTATGAATGGGAAACTGGATTTGTCAATGACAGTAATAAAACCCAAACATCAATGAAATATGCGAACAACAAGCTTAAATAAATGAAAGCACAAAACTTACAAACTTGTTACCCTGCGGCTTCCATTGTTCGCCTATCTGTCCTCGACCTTGATGAAGAAGATTGGCCCTCAGTGAGCTTGCTTCCTTGCTTGTTGACGGTGACAAGAACGGAATGGCTGTGATCTTTTGTTGTGTTGAAGATGAGCTTCAAACACAGGGACAATGAATAGAGGATGTGGGATGGCTAGAATAATTTCTGCATTAGGTTCAACTTAAGCCAATTTTAGGTGTCTACACCTACAAGTCTTTTTCTAAGTATAGAACAAGAGGAAACACTGAGTTTACCTATATGGCTGACGACCTTTTTATCTGAACTTTTTTACGAAATGAAAACCCATTACTGATGACAGTGTCTAGTTTTCAAATATGTAATTTTTTTTGTTATTGGACATGTTTTTCAATTTATTATTTAATTTATGAGCAAACTGGTCCAAAAACTTGAAATGACAGGTGTTTGTATTTTTTTAATAACTTTTAGTTTTTAAATTTTAAAAAAAAATTATATGTCATCAATCTACACATCATTCTTTACACATTGAAAAAACAATTAATTTTATGATTTTTTTTCTCAAATTATGTTGGCCGTACACGAGGGGTTTTCAAAAGTAGCAATTAGGCCGAATAAAAAATTAATAAAAAAAAATTATTTGGAAAAAAATTATAAAAAAATATCCTCATCAAACTTCACTATACTACACATCTTTTCCCAAAAGGATTTTGAAAAATAATTTTATATAGGTCAAATTATGTTGGCCGTACACGTGCATAGTATGGTTTTAAAAAAGTGACTTTTAAACAGTG